>JAPPVO010000059.1:154524712-154884385 GCA_030407325.1 Camellia japonica | reverse complement strand
AAAAATAGTTTTTGAATCTTTTCACAAACTGACTAATCACTCGTACTCTTACGAAGACAAGATAGAACCAATTTGGACCAAGCTAGGATCATTCTCAGTACCCACATTAAACAAAAATGATTTTATTCATCAGAGGCTTAGTATACCTCTCTTCTTCTCAGTTGATCAAAATTTGTAAATCCCGAGGAAATTCTTCCTCTTTGTTTTTATCAGAGTTTTGAAATTTTTTTTTTTTGAAAAACTTTGGTCAATGCAATGACTTAAAGGCACAGAGAAGCAGGTAAAAAAATTACTGTCATTTCATTTGGATCTTTTGGTTCAACAACTGAAACAGACTCAAAGGAAAGAAAGAAAAGACAAGACCAAAAACAAACAGGACAGTGATGCCCAGGACACCCCCGAAATCACCACACTCTGACACAACAAGATTGACTCAACACCCAGTTCAGAAAGTAAAATAAAAAGCATTTCCAAATTGCTAAAATCAGTGTGTGCCATCCATCATGTTTGGAGTAAAATGTGTGCCATCAGTAGGTGGTTTATCCCCGATCACAGGACCAGTCGTCCTATCCCCCAATTCATTGATCCAGTGCCGATAGACTTTGTAAGACCTGGTGGAGTGATGGTCTTGTTGTCAATCAGGTTTTGAATTTCATGGCGAAGGCGAAAACAACCGTCAGTGTCATGGCCGGATTGTTGATGGAAGGCACAGTACTTGGTAGTATTATACTTGGCTGGAAGAGGATTGGGGAGAGGCTGAGAGTCAAGGGGCTTGAGATGGCCTTGTTCTATGAGGATTTGGAGAGTTTTGGACAAGGTCATGTTAAGGGGATTGAAGTTGCAGGGGTTACCAGTCCTTGAGGGATTGACAGAGGGGCCAGCAGGCGTTGACTGGGTTTGATGATCTCTTACGAGTGTAGGATTGGAATTGAAATGGGTATTTCTGGTATGACATCCATGTTCCCGGCTTGCCCCTTGATTCAAAATGCTCCAACTTGAATGACAAAAGTGTCATCCACAGTTTTTGCAACAACTGTAAGCACTTGTTGTTTGTTCAACCCTCTGACCTTCAAAGCCTCAATGGCATACCAGAGATGTTCATGGGGATCAATGCTTACCCCAACCTTGTTCTTACCACTTGTTTCAATTTTGCCAAAAGATCGGGTGGTTATATCAAAACGAGGCCCATTCATTGTTGGCATGTCATTACCCAGACTTGAAATAACTTCGGGTTGGCCATTTTCAATTGCAGCTTGCCTCAAGATTGGGGAGCTTTTTGACGTGAAATTTTTGGCATGTGATGTGGTCGATGACGGAGCCAAGATCCCAAAGGCTAAATCTGCCACAGTGCTCTGAAGATCTTCAATCATGCTCAGCAGCTTAGAAGTAGTGGGTTCGGCTATTGGTGCCTGTGAAGTATTTGAATCGACTTGGTCCTGGTGAACTGGTTGGGCTGGGCTCTTTGGAGTGGGTCGGACTGGAATTAGACTATTAGGGAGTTCAAGTTTTGGGGGTTGAGACGATTGGGGTTCAGGTGCATCCATCATACACAAGTCTGTGTCTTTTGGAATGAACACCTCTGGCTTGGGTAAATGGGTTGGGGTGATGTATATGCTGGGGTTATAGGCAGATGAAAATATATGAATCAGGTTGATGTTTCTAGGTGGTAGGACTTGGTTATGGGTGGGAAGTGGGTTTGTGGTCACATTTGGTTTGGAGGGTGGGGCGATGATTTTATTGTCAATGAGATCCTGGATCTCGTGACGCAAGCGGTAGCATCGATCAGTGGGATGACCGTGTTGTTGGTGAAAGCAACAGTACTGGGTAGGGTCGTGTCTTGGTGGGAGTGGGTCAGGGAGAGGTCGGGGATCAAGAGGCCTGAGATGTCCTCTTTCCAGCAACATTTTGAAGGCGCGGGACAGATTCATGTGGAGAGGGGTAAAAGTTCTTTGGAACAAAGGTTGACCATTTTGTGCAGCTTGTGAGTTTGTAGCGGTAGCAGAGTTTGTACTAGCAGCAAAGGATCGGCCATCTTGGCCGACAATGTAGCCAAGGTACTAACATCTATAGATCGCGGAATAGTGCTAGTACTAGCATTGGTACTCCGAGTGAATGGCTTTTTTGCAGGTTCACTTCTGTGGATGATGCCCTTGTTGAAGGCGCTCTCAATTTGAACCCCTAACTCATGTAAGGAAGCAAATGTGGACAATGGTGACACCATCATTCTCTGCAACATGTCTGGCTCGAGGTTTTGGACCACTAACCTGACTTGTTCTTTTTCAGAAGGTCTGCTCGTCATTCTGGCTGCCTTTGCCCTCCATCTTGCCACAAAGTCAATGAAGGGTTCTTTGGGGTTCTGAGTGGTTGCTTCTAGCTCACTGATTGTTACTTCTATCTGAGTATTGTATGAGTATTGGTTAACAAACCCCTCAGACAGTTCTTCCCAATTCCGCTTCGTTGAGTCCTCCAGTTTGGCATACCAGATGGCCGCTACATCTGACAGGGTCCTCCCAAATAATGAGAGTTTTTGTGCCCTAGATAAACCCATGGGCCTCAACACATCTGAAAATAGGCGGACATGCACAATCGGATCCCCGCTCCCATCAAATCTATCGATGTGAGGCATTTTGAATTTTTCTGGCAACCTGACTGAAGCCTCAGTGTACCCATCCTCAATGTCGGGAATTGAATTGAAATCCTGGGATTTCTTCAAGGCTTTCTCAAGCCTAGCAATTTTGATCATGGCTGGATCAACTTCATTCATATCGAAGGGAATGGTTCCCGTAGGAGGTTGTACTAGAGGTCTGTAAGCTGAAGCTGTTGGAAATATCTCCTGAGGATCTGGGACCTGAGGAGTTTCCAGTGGTGGAGGGAGATCAGGATTTGGCTGGGCAGTCGGGACCGGATGTACAGTAGATGCAGATGCCCCAAATGGGCGCCGCAGATCAGCGATGACTTCATCCTGTGCGGCCAACCTTTGATCCATGGTTCTCAAAGTTGCCATCATGGCAGCAATTTCTTCTGTGTTCTGTGTCATTCTTATAGGTGGGTGAGATATTGGTGAATTGCGGATACGAATTGGTGTTTGTGGAGTGCTTTGTACTGGTGTTGATGCCTGTTTGTTCTTTCTTCGTCGAGTGACCGACGGAAGAGAAACTAATACTGGCTGACCGTCAACAAGATCTTGCGTTTTACAAAGCCTACGAGAACGAGTCCAAACAACTTGGGGGATATCGAGTCTTTCTGAAGCTATGATGAAAAACTACCTAGCAAAAAGAAAGAAAGAAAGAAAACTTTTTTAAAAAAAACGGACAGCACTTCGGCCCAATTCTCAATTAATCACAACATGCAGCTGAACTGTGATCCCGACTAAACTTTGTTCTCAGACTGATTGCTCATTTGTGCCACTGCTATGAATCATCCCGTATATTTCACTGTAAAAGCACATACCACATAAAAAGAACCAAAACACCCCTATGAGGAGGTAGGGTTACCCTGTCCTAGATTTTGACATGATCTAGGTTGCACTATTTCAAGCAAGTGGTTTCATAACATTCTGTATGGGTAGCATCCTGTCCTAATTTGAATAGTCACTAGAGCGTGCTATATGCATTAGGTCAAATAGTCACAAAGGGTACCTCAGCAAGACTACCTAATATACCTCTCACACCTAACACCGAGAAGTGAAAGGAGGATCAAACGGTACAGCAGTAATCCAGATCTAAGGGTTGTGTTCCCAACTTGACAGAGCCCATGACCGGTCAGCCTTTTGGCAAGCTTTGTAGGCAAGCCTCTGGCAAACTGTCCAGGATTAACAGATGGCAAACACAGGGACTTAGGCGCACCAATGCAAATGCAATGCAAAGAACATATAAATATAGATAAAAATTCACATCATAAAGTTCAAGTCAAGTTCTCTAAATCCCCAGCAGAGTCGCCAGAAACTGTAGCTCGGCTTTTCGCGCTCTCTTTCGGAAGAATGAAATAGCCCTTACAGTTCGGACTCCACTTGTGTGTTGGTTATGATTCTGATTTCACAAGTGCAATGTGAAATAGTGAAAAACACAAAAAGAGTCCAAATCCGGCAAATTCTTTTGGAAAATCGATGTTTGAATCAAATGCCAAAAATGGACTGCTTTGCCAGATATCAGAGTCGCCACCTAAATATTTATTTTGGGAAATTTAGGAAACCCATGACTCGTGGCAAAGGCCATTAGTCCGTCGTTACCAAAGTGTCTTGGTTCGGAAACTTAGGTATGAGAGGGGAAGGTCAATAATTGAACACCCCACTCACCCGATCAAAGATCGGCCTCTACTAATCATGATGTGGTTTTTATGTACAGTATATGTTCTTGTTCTATATGTAACATACAATATAGACTAATTTCACGAAAAGTTGGAACGTTTAATTTCATGTTTGTTTTGACAAAAATGTTTTGAATATGTATCACTTAAAATAGTGATCTCATATATACATGAATCAAGTATCCCAATTCAAGTGATTAGCCTTCATCCACAGGCATTCAAACAAGTATATCAAATAAGCAGTTAACCTCATGGTAGTATGTTTGATATGACAGCAATCACACTTATGCAATATGCTAAAGCATAAAAACTTACCTTATGTCCGAAGGCGAGTCAAAAGAAAGTAAATAGTTAGAAAAAATGCATGATCCTAATTAATGCGATATGGCTAATGCAACACATACAATGTGCAAGTAATAAGCTCGGCTACTAGCATGGCATGCGAGTCAATTCAAGGCATGTGATAGAGCATGTATTCAAGCAAAAAGTTTGAATTTGACATTTGAATAATATGATGAGCCGAACTTTTATGCATGCAAACAGATGGATGCAAATCATGGAAAATGCTAAATTAAACATGATGTCCCTAATCTAACCATCATAAGCTGGTAAATAAAAGGGAGAAAGACGTGGGGTTGGAAGACATACACATTATTACAAATTTGTCTGCCCTCACGCAGGAGGGTCCGAATGTCCAAATGCGCCCTCACGCAGGAGGGTCCGAATGTCCAAGTGTCCGAATAAATAATTATTACAAAACCGAATGAATAATGAATGAAAGGGACTGTCTAATTTATTACAATAATTGATGTAAGGCAAGCCTTGACACAATAAATTCGGTATAACGTCCGACCAAATTCAATTAATCATATTGGTTCTTTATGTTGGTTGTAATCCAATTTTAACTAGTTTTATTAGCCTTTTTTATTACCTGTCCATTTCTTTATCTTTTCTCCTGTTTGTGCAAAAGTGATATTTACGTCCATTAAGTCCAAAATGCAATAAAGAGAAACAAGCATCAACTTAACCGAGAAAATTTTCCTCGGGGGAAATTACAAAGGAAGAGTCAAACTTATTTACAAGCGATAAGGGATTCCAAGTCAAACTCAAGATGTGCAACAAGGACTAGTCAAACTCAAAAGAGTAATAATGACTTAGAAAAACCCAAACTTGAGTGATAATGACTTGAAATCCAAACTTGATAATAAGTGATAATGACACTTTCCTTGGTGATTTCCAAGGGTCAATTAGTCCCTTAAAAGGGGAAATTACAAAGGAAGAGTCAAACTTATTTACAAGCGATAAGGGATTCCAAGTCAAACTCAAGATGTGCAACAAGGACTAGTCAAACTCAAAAGAGTAATAATGACTTAGAAAAACCCAAACTTGAGTGATAATGACTTGAAATCCAAACTTGATAATAAGTGATAATGACACTTTCCTTGGTGATTTCCAAGGGTCAATTAGTCCCTTAAAAGTAAACACACTGATGAATAAAGAGAAATGAAAAATAAAAGATTGTGCTTTAGTATAAGAACATGTATACATTTGGGGTAGTGAACCTCCAAAGAATTTAAACCGTTAAGTATAGAACGTTTTATGCTTTTGGTGGTAAATCCCCTAAGAAATTAAATCAGTAAGCATAGAACGTTGTATACTTTTGGTGATGAACCTCTTAAGCATAAAACGTTTTATGCCGTTGGTAATGAATCTCCAAAGAGATTAAACCATTAAGCATAGAGCGTTTTATACCTTTGGTAATGAACCTCCTAAGAGATTAAACCATTAAGCATGGAAGAGTTCCTTTCTTATACTTGAATCACAATCTTAATTTTTCACAACTTTTTAATCGAAATAAGCAAAGAATGGAGGGAGGTTGCAGAGATGATTATGCGACATTGATTAATTGGTTAGTACAAACAAACTTGATATTTAAAACATAAATCATTGAAATAAATTAAACAGCCCCCTAAATAGCATATAATAGTGCTGGAATTAAGCTATAGAAAGTGAGCAAAATTAAATAGCCGGAGGTACTATTCACCGCCGGAGGTACTATTCATCGTCGGGGTTACTATTCACCGCCGGAGGTTACTATTCACCACCGGGATAAATTATTTAAAGTAATAAATTACAACAATTTATATACAATATTTAAATTACAGCAGATATGTGGGTGGTGCAGCCATCCCATTAAAGCGATAAAAAAAGTTATAAAACGAAGTAAATAAAGTATTTAAACAAATTATATCACATTTTTAAGTTAAATGACAATTTGCGAAAACTCACCTTTTGGGGAAATGATGAATTTTCTGAGTCACAAACTTTCTTTTGACTACTCTCAAGTCTGTGGAATATGTTCTCACTTCTCAGTCCAAAATTTGGAATTACAACTTTATTGGTTGTTTTTGAATGGTGTATTGATGAAATGGAAATAAAAATATCAAAGAAAATATTTTATTTTCCCTCCTCTCTTTTTTTTTTTTTTCTCTTCAGACTCTTTCTCTCCCCCTCTTTTTTCTCCTTCTGCTGAGCCTTTCTCCCCCCTCAGAATGTCTCTCCCAAAACTCCCCCCAGAATTCCTCTCCCTTTAATTCTTCAGAATCATTGCCTTATATAGGCAAATGGTATAGTAATAATAATAATATAATAATAATAATGTAATATATAATAATATATATATATATATATATATATATATGCAAAGTTTAACAAAGATGTCGGCATGCCGACATCAAAGTTTTGTTTTATTATTATATATTTTTTATAATATATATAATTTAATATATATATATATAATATAATATATAAAATATAATTTATACCAAAATACTAAACATATAATATATTAATATATTTTTATATAAAATACTAAACATATAATATAATAATTTTAAACACATAATATAATTTGTTTTATTATTTTCTTTTATATAAAATACACTAAAAATATGAACAAACACATAAAATTATGAAAAATTACAAAAATACTAAATTAATGAAATATTCAATATTTTAAAATAATTTGGCCATAATGGTGAAGGTTGGGATTAAAGTTCAAATTCCATTTCTTTTACTAAGAATTCTGCAAGAAACACATTCTAATTGTCATCATCGAGTAATCAAAAGAAAGCGCCCAAGTCTTAGGGTCGGTCAAAATGGGGTGTCTACAATAAGCATTGAATAAAGCAATAGCATTTAATAGATGGTTAACACGAAATACCGATTTCATTATCATATAGTTTCATGACACTAATGTCCATGACACGTTTCACTTTCCATTTATGCCAATATGGCTCAGAACCTGGCCAAACTATAACAGTGAGACTACATCTCACATTAACATTACTTCCAATATCAACAAATTAAATGAGACTAAGGCTCATACCAAAACACTTCCATACTTCCCGATTGATACACAGTCTAGTGCTATATCAATAACATGTAAAAACACTTCCATAAATCAATAAGCACACATATTAGTGGTACTAATGGAGTCCATCCCCTTTCTCCTCCTAAACTGGTTTGAGAGTCCATCCCCTATCTTCCCTCAAACCATGGAGTACATCCCCTATCTCCTCCCAAACCAAATGCATATACAATGTATCAAACACTTGCAATATACAATATTCAATCAATACACGTATGTTCTGTATTAATTCAACCGTCATGTTCAATGATTTAATTCAATGTGATTAGTTTCAGTTTTCCCTAATCCACATGCAATGTCTACAACAATCACAACTATCCTCCACCGATAGCCCAAAATAGTTATTTCTAAACAGGAAATAAATGTATCAACAAATGTAAATTTAACATTTTCATAGGCGATTAATTAAACTAACCAACTACACCATTAAATCACTAAATTCCCCGATTCCATGAATTAAACTCAATTCCACATTTTTCCCTAAATTAATTATACAAATTAATTTATTTCAACCACTAGGGTTTTTCCCAAAATTACCAGACAACCCCCAACATATCAAAATACCAAAACTTAGGACAAAACCTATAATATGGAGTAGGAAATCCCTACCTCGAAGTGAAGAACTCAAATGGAGTAGATGGCGAAAACTCAATGTGCTCCAAATCCAAGATTGTTCAGATTAAAGTGAAGCCCTCGACCCACTCTATCTTTTTAACAAAGGACCTAGGGTAGAAATACACTCTAAGTAGATCAAACCTAAGAGAAAAGGTGTGTAGAGGGAGAGAAAACACGGACCTAGGGTTCTGGAATCAAAAAGAGGATGAAAAAGTGTTTTAAAAACCGCTGCTGCCTATTTAAATAAAACAGGCTCGCTCGAGCGAAGAAGTAGTCGCTCGAGCGACCAGACACAAAGAATACTCGCTCAAGCGAAGGAAATCTCGCTCGAGCCAACAATACGATGCTTCAGGTCTGCAACCCAGAAGCAGCTCGAGCGACAGAATGCTCGCTCGAGCGAAGAACTCGAAACTCGCTCGAGCGAAGGAAAGCTCGCTCGAGCCAAGAAATACAGCTCTCAGGTCTATACTAGACGCAATCGCTTGCTCGAGCGAAGAAACCCTGGCTCGATCGAAGGAGCAAAACAAACAGCTCGCTCGAGCGACAAACTTCTCGCTCGAGCGAAGGACCAAAATTCTGGGCAGCAACCCTTTGCTCCCAAACACTCCCAACCTGTAACAAACCTGCCTAATATATCCTATAACTCAAAAATAAGGAATTAAAGGATGACAACAACAAATATGTAACAACAGAATCTACGGAACGTAAGTCCGGATACAACAACCAACTGGAAAAAGACCGGGGTCGTTATAACCTCCCCCCCTTAAAGAATTTCGTCCCCGAAATTAAGCATAAGTTTTTGAAACAAGTTTTTCTCAATTTCCAATGGTATTACATTACAATAATAAACAACTTGACCCAATACCGGTCATTCCATCTCTTACCAAGAGGCATCTCACAATATGTAAAACAACATATTTTTCAACTTGCATTATCAACATGCATTTCTTTCCAATTCAACAATTATCAATCTATAAGATTCACTATTTCGTATCATATTCAATGTTCATGATACATTTCCAATTCTACAACGCATTCAACATATGCAATGTTACCATAAGCTACCATTATGAGGCAAGTTTCAAAATACTTCCATTAAACCAAAACATTCACAATGTTTTACAACTTAAGGCATATATATAATGTTCTTCAAGTTCATTAAAATTACAAAATCTCAATACATGATTACACATCAACAAACAAGTCCGGATATTTCTCGCGGACTTCCAACTCACACTCCCAAGTGGCTTCCTCCACTCCGTGATGTTTTCACAAAACTTTTACCAAGGGAATGGTCTTGCCTCGCAAGACTTGATCCCGCATATCCAAGACCCGAATCGGCCTCTCCTCATACGAGGCATCTTCATCTACCTCTAAGTCGGTCCAATCTAACACATGTGATGGATCCGGCTCATACTTCTGAAGCATACTCACATGAAACACGTCATGTACTCCGGATAACTGCGGCGGCAAAGCTAAACGATAGGCAGCCTCGCCAATCCTCTCAAGGATCTCAAAAGGGCCAATAAACCGAGGGGATAACTTCCCGCTATTCCCAAACCTCATCAATCCCCGCCTAGGTGATATTTTCAGAAAGACATGATCACCCACCTCAAACACCAAAGGTCTCCTCCTACCGTCGGCATAAGATTTCTGACGACTCTGGGCTATAACAAGCCTCCTACGGATAAGCTCAACTTTCTCCATTGTTTCCCTCACCAACTCCGGACCCAACAAAGGTGCATCACCCACCTCGGCCCAACAAACTGGAGACCTACACGGTCGGCCATACAAGGCCTCAAACGGTGCCATACCGATACTAGACTGGAAACTGTTGTTGTAGGCAAACTCCACCAAAGGCAAGTGCCTCTCCCACGACCCACTGAAATCAAGAACACAACCCCGAAGCATATCCTCAAGGATCTGAAAAGTACGCTCGGACTGCCCGTCAGTCTGAGGATGATAAGCCGTGCTAAAGGTCAACTCAGTGCCTTAGGCACTCTGCAAACTTTGCCACAACCTAGCAGTAAAACGAGGGTCTCTATCCGAGACGATCGTCACTGGAACCCCATGCAATCTCACTATGTCCCGAATATACAAGTCGGCAAGATGATCTACCGAATCTCTCACGCGCATAGGAATGAAGTGCGCCGACTTAGTCAACCGGTCTACAACCACCCAAATAGCATCACTACCCCGCTGAGTCCTCGGAAGACCTACAACGAAGTCCATAGTGACATGCTCCCACTTCCACTCGGCAATAGGCAAGGGTTGTAACAAACCCGCTGGCCTCTGATGCTCGGCCTTCACTTGCTGACAAGTAAGGCACTTAGATACGAAAGCTGCCACATCTCTCTTCATACCCCGCCACCAAAACTGGCGACCCAAATCCCGATACATCTTAGTGCCTCCCGGATGTACCACAAGACGTGAATGATAAAACTCTCGGAGTACCTCCTCTCGGCAAAACTCCGGCACAAACAAACGGTCTCGGTATCTCACACTCTGGTCGGGATACACCGTCAAACCCTTCTCAATCTTCCCATTGGAGATCTTCTCTCGGAGAGATTCCACCTCAAGGTCACCTCTCTGTGCCTCTAACACTCGAGTCACAAGTGTAGGCTGCGCAACAACAGAAAACAAGGCCTCAGCCTCAACAGATTCGCCCAAAAGCAAATCAAACTCCCCAAGTGCACCCAACATCTCCCATTCCCGGATGGCTATACTAGCTATGTCACTAACAGATTTCCTGCTAAGGGCATCGGCCACCACATTAGCCTTCCCCGGATGATAATGCAACTCAAAGTCATAATCTCAATAAACTCCATCCACCTCCTCTGCCTCAAGTTCAATCTTTCTGTGTAAACAGATATTTCAGACTCTTATGATCCGAGAATACCTCGAATCTCTCACCATAAAGGTAATGCCTCCAAATCTTCAAGGCAAAGATCACAGCTGCTAACTCTAGGTCATGGGTAGGGTAATTCTTCTCGTGTATTTTCAACTGACGTGAGTCATAGGCTACCACTTTCCCCTCTTGCATCAACACACAACCCAAACCCTCTCGTGAGGCATCACAATAGACTGCATAACCCAACCCTCTCTCCGGAATAATCAAGACCGGAGCGGTGGTCAGTCTAACTTTCAGCTCTTGGAACGACTTTTCACAAGTCTCACTCCATACAAATTTGATTCCCTTCCGAGTCAGTCTAGTCAACGGCGAAGCTAACCTGGAGAAATCCTTCACAAACCGTCGGTAGTACCCAGCTAATCCCAGAAAACTGCGGATCTCAAACACACTCTTAGGCTGTGCCCAATCTTGCACTGCCTCAACTTTGGATGTATCAACAGATACCCCTTCCCCGGAAATCACATGGCCTAAGAACTTGACTTCCTCTAGCCAGAACTCACACTTCCCAAACTTGGCATAAAGCTTATGGGCTCTAAGTAACTCAAGCACCACTCTCAAGTGCTCCTCGTGCTCCTCCTCTGAAGGTGAATAGATAAGAATGTCGTCTACAAAGACGACTACAAAACGATCCAAGAATTCCCGAAATATCCGGTTCATCAAGTCCATAAAGACTGCTGGTGCATTGGTGAGCCCAAATGGTATCAGCAGAAACTCATAGTGGCCATACCGCGTACGGAATGCCGTCTTCGGAATATCCTCCTCCCTGACTCTCAACTGGTGGTAACCCGATCTCAAATCTATCTTAGAGAAACAACGGAAACCCTTCAACTGATCGAACAGATCATCTATATGAGGTATAGGGACTTATTCTTGACCGTAGCCCGATTCAACTTCCGGTAATCGATACACAGTCTCAAAGCACCACCTTTCTTCTTAGCAAAGAGGGCCGGTGCTCCCCACGGCGAAACACTACGACGTATATAGCCCTTATCTAGCAACTCCTGGAGTTGGATCTTCAACTCAACTAACTCGGGTGCCATGGAAATCGGCGCCGTGCCGGGCACTAAGTCAATAGGGAACTCAATCTCCCTGTGAGGTGGCAAACTAACAAGATCCTCGGGAAAGACGTCCGAGTACTCACAAACCACTCTCGGCAACACAGTCTAGGTCTCATCACACTCACTACTCAAAAGACTAGCAAGAAGACCACTCAACTCACTCCGCCCTCGCGGATCATACACCGGTGGCAAAACACTACCAACCCGATCCCCCAAGAAATAGAAACACTCCCCGCCCGAGGTACAAACTGAGACCCTCTGGCGGTAGCAATCAATAACTCGGTACAACGATAACCAGTCCATACCCAAAATAACATCAAATCCCGACATGGGCATAACTACAAAAGGAAACGGAAGCCGACGATCAGCGACCTCTATATCACAACCTATACAATCGTGTTTCAAAATCAACTCACCCCCAACCGGCGATACTACACATATAGGAGATGCTAACTGTGCCAACTCCAATCCCAAAACAGATACAAATGCAGCAGATATAAAAGAATGAGATGCTCCCGTATCTATCAATACACTAGCAACCGAGTTGCAAAACAAAAAGGTACCTCTCACGACAGATGGAGCCGGTACAAGATCCTGCACGGTAACAGCATACACGCGCCTAGACGGTCTCTGATCAACCTGCTCACCCCTAGGAGCATAAGACTGCTGCACAGACTGGGACGATGAAGCCCCCTGATTGGCCCTCGAGGCCTAAACAGACTGAGCTGGCTGATGACTCTGAGTCTGCCTCAAACTAGATGCACCAGATGTGCCACTCAACTGCGGGCAAAACCTCTTCAGGTGCCCTGCCTAACTGCACTAATAACACGAGAGCGGCTGGCCTCTACCCTGACTCTGGCTCTGAGATCGAGCCGAAGATGACACTGCTCTCTGTCCTCCTCCATTCTGCGGGCAAGCTGGAGACTTGTGGCCCAGCTGACCACACTTGAAACAGGTAATGTCTCCCTGGCTGCCTTTCCCAGAACTAGCACTCGGCACTGGAAAAGTCGATCTAGTAAAGCTACTCTGAGACTGCTGAGGGTTAAAACCCTTCTGTCTCCCCATCACTCTGGCCATCCTGACTCCTCTTGGAGCCTTTCTGCCCTTCCTCCTCCTCCTGCATCATAATCTCCATATGGGCTGCAGCATCAACCAGACGCCCATAATCCCGAATCATAGTCCCTCAAACTCTCAACTTGAGGCCGCGCCTCAACTTCTTCTCAAACTCTATACAACGGCGTTCCTCAGATGCCACCAGTTCAAGTGCAAACCTGGATAAGCTAGTAAATGCGGCCTCAAACTCGGCCACTGAAGAACTCTGCTGCTTAAGCTGGCTAAACTGATCTCTCAACCTCTCCTTAACAGCTGGAGACAGGAACTTCTCCTAGAAAGCATCCACAAAAGCCTTCCAAGTCCCTCCTATACGGCCCTTTGTGAACTTCCACCACTGACCCGCATCCCCCTTTAACTGGAAAGATGCCAAGGTCACCTTCAGTACCTCGTCTTCGATGCCTAGCATCTCAAACGTCTTCGTTGTCTGTTCGAGCCATTCATCTGCCTTAAGTGGCTCTTTAGGATCACCCAAAAATTCGTCCGGGTTAGACCGGAAGAACTTCCTCTTCAGAAAAGAAGGCCCTGCATCTGCAACATGAACCTGAGCCTGATTCTCAGCTCTGAGAATGCCTACTGACTCCCTGAATGCCCCTGCTATCTCTCGGGACAAAGCGCCCATAGCCTGCTGTCCTACCGGCTCGGCCACATTGGCCTGGCCAACTCCCTCCTGTACTGCCGGAATCTCATCCGGTATAGGCATCTCCTGCCCACCACGCCTACCACGTCCTCGTCCTCGTCCTCGTCCTTGTCCTGACATCCTAATAAAGGTAACAAAGACGTCAGCACATTAATAAGTGTGCCAAGACTATAACACTTGCGTCCTAATGCATTGGACAACAGTAATTCATTCCACGTAAGCACATAATCACATAAGCACCTACGAATTTCATTCCTGGATAATGACAGTCCCAAGGCGTTGCTAGAGTTCCGGTTGGAAGCAGCATTGATCAAGTGCCTTTCCAACAAGACTACTAGGAACTCAAGGGTCCAATCAACATCCGAGAAACTACGTTCCATACCCACATAATCACATAAACATGTTATCATATAAGCATATAACAGTACATCTAAGTCTCTATCAAGCGAGACGAACCCATTGTGATACTAATCACTTCCCACGTACCCAAAGTATTCAAACCCGGTACGCTCTGATACCAAGTTGTCACGCCCTCAAAATTAAACCCATAATATATATAACAATGACATGCATTTATAAAAGAAAACAAAACATTATTCCATTCATCAGAGTATTATTAATAAAAGACATTACATGTAACATTGGAAACAAATGCCCTACTGGCTTACATCTTTCCAAGCCAACACTTGGACACAAAATATGAGTACTAACTCAACTACAAATTAAGCCCTCGGCTTGAGTTTACATGTAATATCCAAAAGAAAACAACTAACTAAAAACAAGTCTTCAAATTCAAATCCTTCCAAGCTAAGTCCTTGGAGGTAGCATATCACCTGGACCTGAAAATGATGTTCCGTATAGGGTGAGCCACAGCCCAGTAGAAATATACTAAACCAAATATAAGCATTGAATAAAGCAATAGCATTTAATAGATGGTTAACACGAAATACCGATTTCATTATCATATAGTTTCATGACACTAATGTCCATGACACGTTTCACTTTCCATTTATGCCAATATGGCTCAGAACCTGGCCAAACTATAACAGTGAGACTACATCTCACATTAACATTACTTCCAATATCAACAAATTAAATGAGACTAAGGCTCATACCAAAACACTTCCATACTTCCCGATTGATACACATTTTAGTGCTATATCAATAACATGTAAAAACACTTCCATAAATCAATAAGCACACATATTAGTGGTACTAATGGAGTCCATCCCCTTTCTCCTCCTAAACTGGTTTGAGAGTCCATTCCCTATCTTCCCTCAAACCATGGAGTACATCCCCTATCTCCTCCCAAACCAAATGCATATACAATGTATCAAACACTTGCAATATACAATATTCAATCAATACACGTATGTTCTGTATTAATTCAACCGTCATGTTCAATGACTTAATTCAATGTGATTAGTTTCAGTTTTCCCTAATCCACATGCAATGTCTACAACAATCACGACTATCCTCCACCGATAGCCCAAAACAGTTATTTCTAAACAGGAAATAAATGTATCAACAAATGTAAATTTAACATTTTCATAGGCGATTAATTAAACTAACCAAATACACCATTAAATCACTAAATTCCCTGATTCCATGAATTAAACTCAATTCCACATTTTTCCCTAAATTAATTATACAAATTAATTTATTTCAACCACTAGGGTTTTTCCCAAAATTACCAGACAACCCCCAACATATCAAAATACCAAAACTTAGGACAAAACTTATAATATGGAGTAGGAAATCTCTACCTCGAAGTGAAGAACTCAAATGGAGTAGATGGCGAAAACTCAATGTGCTCCAAATCCAAGATTGTTCAGATTAAAGTGAAACCCTCGACCCACTCTATCTTTTTAACAAAGGACCTAGGGTAGAAATACACTCTAAGTAGATCAAACCTAAGAGAGAAGCTGTGTAGAGGGAGAGAAAACACGGACCTAGGGTTCTGAAATCAAAAAGAGGATGAAAAAGTGTTTTAAAAACCGCTACTGCCTATTTAAATAAAACAGGCTCGCTCGAGCGAAGAAGTAGTCGCTCGAGCGACCAGACACAAAGAATACTCGCTCGAGCGAAGGAAATCTCGCTCGAGCCAACAATATAATGCTTCAGGTCTGCAACCCAGAAGCACGCTCGAGCGACAGAATGCTCGCTCGAGCGAAGAACTCGAAACTCGCTCGAGCGAAGAAAAGCTCGCTTGAGCCAAGAAATACAGCTCTCAGGTCTATACTAGACGCAATCGCTCGCTCGAGCGAAGGACCAAAACAAACAGCTCGCTCGAGCGACAAACTTCTCGCTCAAGCGAAGGACCAAAATTCTGGGCAGCAACCCTTTGCTCCCAAACACTCCCAACCTGTAACAAACCTGCCCAATACATCCTATAACTCAAAAATAAGGAATTAAAGGATGACAACAACAAATATGTAACAACAGAATCTACGGAACGTAAGTCCGGATACAACAACCAACTGGAAAAAGACCGGGGTCGCTATAAAAAAAAATGAACCAACAGTAATAGAGGGTTACTTACCTTCAAACAGCTAAAATAACATTTTCCAAGCTAATCTCAAATTACCAAGATCCACCTCAATCTCACAAACCTAATAAAATATTACACCGCATAAACAATTATTATGTGCACCCATCCATCTCTTCTTGTAACAACAATAGAATAAATTAACCCAATAGTCTATTAGGAACTCCCACGATTTAGCATCAAAACAAAGCCATCACGGTTTCAGAAATTCTCAACCCATATTATTTTATTGTTGTTTATATACATGTAAAAATTTGTAATTGTTTATAGTCAATCGTGTACCCCACAAATACACCACCATTAAACTTAACCCATCACATATCAATCTCAAAATATGAACCACCCAAAAGGGATGCAAAATACACTCTAAAATTGAGCAAAATCGAGACCCCCAACATAGACTACATCAATATATCTATTTAATCATATATGCCCATAAAATCATCTATTGATATATTAACACCAAAATCATAGATAAGAAT
Organism: Camellia japonica; assembly: GCA_030407325.1. Classification (NCBI taxonomy): domain Eukaryota; kingdom Viridiplantae; phylum Streptophyta; class Magnoliopsida; order Ericales; family Theaceae; genus Camellia; species Camellia japonica. Next base: position 154,867,286 of record JAPPVO010000059.1, on the reverse strand, counting down.
ACAATAAAATAAATCTTACCTAAGTGATGAATAAAGCAAAACCACCACTCCTATGAATCCTCCCTCTTCCTTTTGGTTTAGGTCTCCTTTTTTTTCTTTTCTTTTTTTCTTTTTTTCTTTTTTTCTACTCTTCAAACCGTTGAGCAGCAGCAGCCTCCAAATACCTAGCAGCACTTTCACAAGGCTCCATTTTCTTTCCTTTTTTCTTTCTTTTTTTTAAAGGATTGAAAACCTAATTCTTAAGATTACTAAATTACCCATACAATTTATTTTAATTATTAACCTATCCAAAATAATTCTATAAATAACTTGGGTTTTACAATTTTTAGACAAAAAATTGCTAGAACTTTTTATCTTCTTTTTGCTAGTCTTCTTCTTTAAGAGAATGTTGTTATTATTTTGTTCGCCGAAACTACTCAGAAGGTGTCGCTGCAGTTATTGGTCTTAACTATCGTATTTTAGGAGACAGACACTAACATTTCTCCAGCACCTATTGGTACAGGCTTCGGTTTGCTTTTTTTTGTCTTTCATTTTTTATTTTGGGCAAATTACCAACACCCCCCTCGAGGTTTGACTAAAATACGGATTCCTCCATAGGGTTTGGGAAATTACAAATTGCCCTTTGAAGTTTATATTTGCATAACAAATTAGGGGAGCAATTTGTTATGCAAATATAAATCTTAGAGGGTGTAGACGTCCCCGAACGCCCCGGGAGGGTTAAGTCCCGTTCTGTTCATATTGGGGTCACTACAGTTCAAGGACTCAAATGTCGCGGTTCTTAATCTTGAACCAAAGAGTCCAAATCCGGCAAATCGTTTTGAAAACAGATTTTTTGAAAAAAAGTGCCAAACATGGACTGCTTCGCCAGATACAGAGTCGCCACCTAAATATTTTCTAATGGGAAATTTAGGAAACCCTGACTCATTGCCAAAGGCCACGTGTCCGTCATCACCAAAGTTGCCTCGGCTCGGGAACTTGGGTACGATTGGGGAAGGTCACTTCGTGAGCACCCCCGCTCGCCCGGTCAAAGACCGGCCTCTACTAACCATGATATCTGTTTTTGAAAACATTGTATGCTCTTATTCCGATTATTAGCCTAGGTTACTATGTGATGCTCGCAGCAAACAAGTATAGACTGAGTCGCCTGAATTGGAACAAAACATTTCATGTTTGCTTGTTTGAAAATGGTTTGATGGTGCTACCCGTAGGTAGGCTAAGACGCGGATTTGCCACCCTCAGGTGGGCTTAGAAAACATGATTTTGCCACTATCTAGTGGGCTTAAAACAAACAGTCAATGATTCATTCCACTTCAAGTAACTCAGCCTCCACCCACAGGCATTCAAGGCAGTTATATCACATAAGCATATAGTCTCATGGTAAGCATGCTATCATGGCAACACTCACACGCATGCAAGGATGCTAAAGCATAAAACTTACCGAGTACTCCAAGCCAAAAAAAAAGCTGATTAGAAATCATGCATGATCCTAATTATACAGAAATGCCTAATGCAACACATGCAATAATGCGACTATAGCAGGCTCGGCTATTCTAAACATGGCATATGAAATGCTACAACTAACACGTATTCAATTCGGAATTGAAATACAAATGCAGTTTGTATGATGCGCCGAGCCCGGTGCATGCAAAACAGGTGAATGATGCAAACATGCTGTCATACTGTATGCTAATTGAAATATGCCCTATATCTAACCATCGTAAGCGGGTAAATAAAAGGGAAGAAAGACGTGGGGTTGGAAGACATACATCACACTCACCCACACTTATTACAATTATGCCCTCGCGCAGAGGGTCCGAATAAATAATACAGTCCGAATAAAAGAATAATACAGTCCGAAATATACAGTCCGAATATTACAGATTTTCTAATTAATTAACAAATTAAACTAAGAAAGCTTTAAACTGGCATGCAAGCCAGGGGGCTGCCTCGCTTCTGATGAATGATGTATGCCGGATTGCCTTTGCGTAGAAATCCACTGGGATGCCCAATTTAGCCTCTGTTTGTAATGTTTCTCGAAATGCGCGCCAGACTCCGAAAAGTTACTGATTCCTTATTTTGCTGCAACAGAGAGCAGGAAAAGGGCATAGCAATGTATTTCACAAATATATGCATGCCTCGATTCTCATGCCACCAATCACGCATATCGATGCATGGTGGCCGAGGAATCGAATTGCACAACTCAATATAGGGTGCAATGCAGATGAATGCTACAACAAAACCTAACTCCATCATGGGTAATCCGGAGTGTCGGTGACTGGGGAATTGAGACCCGTTCCATCACTCGGAGTACGAAACGTGCCTCGTTTCCCGTGCCCGGGCTAACTCCTATCCCGAACACGATGCGATATGCATGATATGCATGAAATGCGACTAATATGCAACCCTAAACATGCACAATGCTATGAAAATGAAATGCCTCGAAATGCGTCCACGCGGGCACGTAAACCGAGGCGATGATCCCAAGGCATGAAATGGCATACGCAATGCAAATGGACTTACACTAACATGAGCGGACCTCAGCCGCACTCACATAAGAGGCCGTCGGATAAAAATGAGATGCCTCGAAATGCGTGTCCACGGGCGCGCAAACTGAGGCGATGCATACAGAATGCAAAATGACATGGAAATGATATGTAATGAAGCTAAAATGAGATGTCTCGAAGTGCGTGCCCGCGGGCACGCAAATCGAGAAAAATGGCATGCGGAATGCAATGATGCGAAAATGGCATACAGAATGCAAAATGGGCTTATACCAACATGAGAGGACCTCAGCCACTCTCATACGGGAGGCCGTCGGATAAAAAAAAGAGTGCCTCGAAATGCGTGCCCACGGGCACGCAAACCGAGGCGATGCATTAAAGCATGAAATGATATACGAAATGCGAAATGGACTTATACTAACATGAGAGGGCCTCAGCCACACTCACATGAGAGGCCGGAGATGAAAATGGGGTGCCTCGAAATGCGTGCACACGGGCGCGCAAACCGAGGCGATGCATTAAAACATGAAATGACATACGAAATGGTATGCAAACATGCAAATGGAATTTCAACACTTACAAATGATGCAAAACAGCCCCGAAAGGTGGGGAAATGACACCGAATGCCCGGAATGGTCCCGAAATGCGATAATAAGCACCCGGAATGGCCTATAGCCATACTAAACATGCATAATTGGTACATGACATGCAAAACAGTAGCAAGGCAGCCCCCAAAATAGCATTTTCCAGTCACAAAAAGGGCTAAATAGCAAGCATGGATAGGGCAACAATAGCATGCAAAAATACGAGCCAAGAGAGGGGTATTGAAGCAAGTGGTACATGCAATGCTCAAATGGAAAAGTATCCTTCTACAACACTGATGAGAGACTAAAAATATGCACATTTTCAGAAGATGACATCCCCCAACTCAGTATGCAAACATGGTAAAAATGCTATGCAAGAATGAGGATATATAAGGCTATAACATGAAGTACCCCAAACATTGATCAAACCAACAAAGACCCTCAATGGAATATGTCAAGAAGATCAAAATCTGAATATTTTCAGTACTGATGATGGCTGAAATCAGAAGCTAGATAAGCTTAAAAAGGCATGCAAAGTGGGGTCAAAGAGAGATATAAAGGCAAGTGTAACATGGAGACCCCCAAACAAAGTTGATCCCTTCTACAATATTGTAGAGGGACACAAAATAAGCTCGCTCACAGTTTATGTCATGCTCGAAAACAGATCACTCATAAGCTAAATATTTCATGCCAAAAACAAGGGTAAAACATGGATTCAAAGCAACTTGCACATGGAGCATGAAAACAAGGTTGAGCCCTTCTTCAAATTGAAGAGGGGCTCAAAATAAGCATAATATCAGTTCATGAGATGCTCCAAATCAGATCACACATAGGCCAAATATTCAATGCAAAATATTGACATAGAAGATGCTATTGAAGCAAGTGTGCCATAGAGGGCTCAAACAGGGTTGCGCCCTTAATCAAAGATCAAAATGAGCTCAAAAGGGACCACTTTCAGTAGGGGTCGAAGCTCAACACAATATGGAAATAGGGTTAAGAAAGGAAGCAAGAAAATGGTACAAAAGAGGGATTTGAGATTTACCCTTGAAGACAAGACTTTGCTACCTCTTTGCTTGATGAAAGTTGCTTCTAAACCCCTCAAGAACGCCTCCTTGCTGCTGGAAATGAAGTGGTGTTGGTGGTGCTAGGAGATGATGAACAAATGAGGCCAAAACTTAAGGATTTTGGAGGTTTTGGAGAGATATCAATGTATATCCTTGAGAGATATTTTCCAACCCTTCTTCAAGAGCTAGGAGGCCAGCTATATAGGCAAGAAAATCGGAGAAAAGGTGGGCAAAAAGTGCTTTAGTTGCAGGTGGCCGGCCAGCTAGGTTTTCTGGCCGGCCAGTATAAAAAAAGCTGTCGGGAAGAAGGCTGGCCGGTGGGTGCTAGGGAAGTCAAATGTGGCCATTCAAGTGTCCAAATTGAAGCCCCCGGAAGTTATCTTTCCAATGGCGCAAACCTTGCATCAAAATTCCTCCTGTGGAAAAAGTATGCCCGTTTCCGTGAAGCCGCGCAGATTTCGGTTCAACCGGAGTGATGCCTTACTTCAATCAACCATATCTCCTCCCCCCGGATTTGGACTTAGGATATTCTTGAGTGAACAATGAAGCCCCGGAAGTAAGCTTTCCAATGGTGGTGGCCTCATATTTTAATTCCTCTTTGCAAAGAGTTACGCCCGTTTCGGTGAAGCCGCGCAGACTTTTCTCCTTCCGGATCCACTTTCAAAGAGGTTCAAAAATGAAAAGAAGAATTAATGGCCGGCCATTGTTTTTAGGGTCCTCCCATGTGTGTACAACACAAATATGTGATTTTGGCTCGAAGAAAATGGCCCTAGGGTGTTCAACATTAGCCCGGAAGTGAGAAAACGGGCGCCGGGGGGCGCCGGAAGAGCATAACAGGTTGCTGAGACAATTGCTAGCCTCCCACCCTCCAGTGATCTTCCTGGGGATAAAACAGAGGTACCTGCCAAAAATGAACAAAAACCGATGCAAAACGAATGCTCGGGGACCAAAACACGCAGTTCGGGGTCCCGAAAATAGGCTGTTAAGCACCGAAAGTGGCATTCGGCCACGAAGTGGGTATCTAAGACTCCAGTGTCCCTCGTTATGATAAAACAGAGGTACCTGCCAAAAATGAACAAAAATCGATGCAAAACGAATGCTCGGGGGCCAAACCGCGCGGTTCGGGGTCCCGAAAACCGGCTGTTAAGCACCGAAAGTGGTGTTCGGCCACGAAGTGGGTATCTAAGACCCCAGTGTCCCTCGTTAGGGAGTAAATGAGATGGATGCCAAGAACCGGAGGAATCGGAGATGGTTGGGTGGTCCCGAACCGAGGCACACGGCCTGACGGCTCCGAAAACCGGGAACCGGGCTCCGAAATGGGCAAAATGGCCTACGGCCACGAAATGTAGCCCACGGCCACTGAGAGATGGTCTACGAGACCTCTCCCTCCCCTCAGGAAAGAAAACAGAGAAAACCGAGTCTGGTTCGCAAACCGAGGCAAGGCACAGAAGAGGGTTCGGAAGTCCGGAGGCAGGGCGCACGGCCGCGACTCTGAGACTTCTGAACGAGCACAATATGCAACATCACCGAGCGCTCAATCGGTGACGTCTGAGTCTTAAGGTCGGTCAAAAATGGGGTGTCTACAGTTGCCCCTCTTTGACAGAACTCGGAAGTCACAAGTGACGGGAGTGAATGTCAAAGCCCAGAGACGACCCATTTTTGACAAGGCCGAAGACTTAGACAATCATACGAGATGAACAGAGATATGTGCCCGCAGGCGTGCCCGCAGGCAGGGGCAAAATGCAATATGATGTGCAGGGAGATTTTGATAATTGGACTTATACGCTACGCGAAGCCGGTTTGACAATTGGACTTATACGCTAAGTGAAGCCGGTTTGAGGATTGGACTTACACGCTAAGCGAAGCCGGTTTGAAGATTGGACTTACACGCTAAGCGAAGCCGGTTTGAAGATTGGACTTACACGCTAAGCGAAGCCGGTTATCACTCATGATTATGCAAAGAGAGCTGTAATGAAGCAATTATGCAAAATAAATGCAACATTTTAAGCGAATGCTAGGCAAGCAAGTAAACTCGGACCAATCTATGCCTCATGCAGAAAGGATGTAAGAAAATTATGGAATCTTCACGAACATGTGCGATAGATACACAAAGGTGAACGAAGTGTGATGGATACACTATATGAAGGAGAGTATGATGGATACACTAGGTGAGTGTGTGATAGATACACAAAGCGAGTGTGTGTGATTGATACACAAAGTAGGCATAGTGTGAGCGTGTGTGATTGATACATACACTAAAAGCGACCACAAAGTGTGATAGATGCACTATGTGAACAGAGTGTGATGGATACACTAAAGGTAACACGAAGTGTGATAGATGCACTTAGTGAACAAGTATGATTGATATACTGAAGGTGAACACGAAGTGTGATAGATGCACTTAGTGAACAAGTATGATTGATATACTGAAGGTGAACACGGAGTGTGATAGATGCACTTAGTGAACAAGTGTGATGGATATACTAAAAGCGAACACAAAGTGTGATAGATGCACTAAGTGAACAAGTATGATAGATATATTGAATGTGAACACGAAGTGTGATAGATGCACTTAGTGAACAAGTATGATGGATATACTAAAAGCGAACACAAAGTGTGATAGATGCACTAAGTGAACAAGTATGATAGATATACTAAAAGTGAACACAAAGTGTGATAGATGCACTTAGTGAACAAGTATGATGGATATACTAAAAGCGAACACAAAGTGTGATAGATGCACTATGTGAACAGAGTGTGATGATATACTAAAAGCGAACACAAAGTGTGATAGATGCACTATGTGAACAAAGTGTGATTGATACACTAAAAGGAACACAAAGTGTGATAGATGCACTATGTGAACAAAGTGTGATTGATACACTAAAAGTGAACACAAAGTGTGATAGATGCACTATGTGAACAAAGTGTGATGGATACACTAAAGGTAAACACGAAGTGTGATAGATGCACTTAGTGAACAAGTATGATTGATACACTAAAGGTGATGATGTGAATATGTGCATGATAGATACACAAAATGAGGATGTGTGTGATAGATACACAAAATGAATGAAGTGCGATTGATACACTAATAAATGATCTCGAACGGAACTCCTTTGAATGAACCGTACATACAATATCGTGCATGATTGAGAAAGAGACTTGATGGGTACAATGCATTATAATACATGATGCTTAAGGAAAGCAATAAATAGACAAAGCGGCGCTTTAGAAAGCACCTCATGAGGTGAGTGGCGATGACCCGCTCTTCTCCGACGGGGATCTCCCCTCGTGCTCTTCGAACACTTTACCTTTAACTCGCAGTACAAAGGCTCTGAAATGCTGACAAGTAACAACATCTATATGTAGGAGCCACGGCTGCTGCTTGTCTTCTTGATCATATTCACAACTTTCCCTATTCTCCAACGGGGTGACAGACTAGGTTGGTTCAGTATCCAGAATTGAGGTGCATACACGCTATCTCAACCTATAGGGCTTCCATACAGATTTCAAGCCGAGGGCACGCCTCTGGGTATTTAAACCAGACTTTAGTCCCGGAAATCCCGAACCTTTATGTTCTAGGCATCAGCCATTCGAACTCTAGTTTCCACCGTCGCAGTTGGTCTCCTAGGAACTCATTGCAAACATAGCCAAGATGTCCCTGGCGTGAAACGGTACTCGAGAAGAGCCCTTCTGATTGCCATTTTGGCTTGAAGCAGACTTGATCTTGAGCTTGAGGTAGAGGCACACTCATACTTCGGAGCACTGACAAGGCCTGACAAGGTGCATACGGAATGCGATCTCGGAGCTTACTGAAGTTGGGACAAACTCAGATGTCCGACATTTTCCTCTTTTGCTTTTGCTTTGCAGTTCGGAACCATTATAGCTTCAGATAGATCCTGATTTTACTGTTCTCATATGACTTGGGTTGAACCCTGCGATTTTATGAAAGAATAAATTCTATTTTGCACAAATGTGGAGAACGGCACGGCACTCGGAGCACAAAACGATTTTATTTTGAAATTGAGAGATGAGTTTTCGACCAGGTATTGAGCCTACGACTGAACGCAGCAAAACGACTCAACAAGGAAATAAAAGGCACACAACCTAGACACATCGAGTAACACTCGAAACGACCCAAAACAAAATCGAGATAAAACAAAAAGACACGACACCCAGACGTGCACAGGGAGCCTGTTTCCTTGGGTAGTGTTTCCCACCCTTTCTCATTTGTGGTTCTCACATCACTCGGCCCTCAAGCTCTGTTTTTCTGAAAAAGCCCTTTTCTCACTTTTTCTCTCGTCGCACATCTCTCTATTCTTCAATCTCTCATTTTTCATCCCTCCCCTGGGTGGTTGATGGATAAACAGCAAGTTGTGGGCTCGTGCCCCTAGCATTCTGCTAGATTCTTCTTCTTCTGCACACAGCTAGTGAATTCCTCCCACAGAGGGGTTGCGCTACAACTGGGTGTGTAGCAAATCTGCAGCTAGCATCGGTTGATGATGCTTTGCTGGGGAGTTTGGACGTGATAAGATCTGTCCAGATGAGGGAGTGGAATCTCTGGTCTCATTCCAGTTCGTGCTTCGCGCTTGGCTTGATACCTTGTTGCTCGGAGGATGTGAGAGCTTTCAGCCTTTTGTTGTGCCCTTCAGTTGTGCCTTTTCTGGCAGGTAGAGTGCCCTTCCTGGCAAGTGCGTTGATAAAGGGGAAAAGACAGGGAACCTGACTCAACTGTGTCCCTAGTCAATCATTTTGACCATTTTTTGTTTTTGCTTTCTACTAAAACAGTTTTGACCAAAATGAGAGTTAGATCAACATGCTTGTTCGATTTTTGATTTAAAAATCATGCAAGTTAGGCTATGAGCGCTGAAAATTTTCCTTTTTTGGGTCCATGAAAAGGGTCCAGTTTTGGAAAAGATAGAATGATTTCTGAGAAAATAGTCAACCTTAGTAAAAATTCTCAAAAACTATTTTGCAAACGGCCATTGTTCAACGAGCATGAAACCTGCTCCTGAGATGCGCAACCTCGGATCCAAGGGAAAACTGCCCCGTGCTTGAAGAGAGCTGCATGGCAACGGAAAGTTGCCCCTTGTTTGAACGGCACCACAGCGCATTGAATGGCAACGGAAAGTTGCCCCTTGTTTGAATGGCGCCGCAGCACACTGAATGGCAACGAAGAGTTGCCCCTTGTTTGAATGGTACTGCAGCGCATTGTAGTCAGTCCTCAGAGCGATGATTGCAACCGTACTCTCGGATACAGAGAAGGCAAGGATGGTCAAAAACCATTACATGGACACAATTGAATTTGAATTGTTTTACGGCTGGACTTCAGAATGAAGTTGCCTACGTATCCCAAAGATGGGAATCAAGCCTCACGTAGTTCGGGGTTAAGGTACACTCGGGTATTTAACCTCTCCTTTTTATGCTCTAACTTTTGCCAAGGCGCCTGTTGCAGGTTTTCAACCTTGCGAGCTTTGCTTTTCTTTTCTTTTTCATTTCTTTCTTTTCTTCTTTTTTCATCTTTTCTTTTCTTTTCTTTTCTCTTCTTTTTTGCATTTTTCTTTTTCTTTTTTTTTTCTTTATTTTTCTTTTATTCTTCTCTTTTTTCTTTTTTTTTTTTGCTTTTCGTATATATTTTTCTTGCTCTAACTTTTGCCTGGGTCGCCCTTCCGGGTTTTCGGCCCAGCGAGCCTCTCAAAGGGTAAAAGTGTAGCTTGATCCATGCCAAATGGTTGTAAGGTTTTGAAGCCATCCGTATCCAAGAGAGTGGCTGTTGATTTGCAAGAGGACTCATCTTCGACTCTTCGAGCACATCGGACATTTTTTGCCCCTAGTTCGAGGGGTGCTTCTGATCTAGCTTTGCAAGCTTCTTCTGATGAGGTCTGACCTTCTTGATCTGACTTTGGTGCCTCTTGTTCGAGGGCTGCTTCAAATCTGGCCACACAGGCCTCACATTGTAGTTGACCGTTGAACATTCTGAATTCAAGTTCAAGGTTTGGAAGCAAAGGGGTTGAGTCTCGAGGCCGAGAGCGATCCTAAGCTGCACAATCTCAAGAACGATTCCACACATGTCTTCGCAGGACCGCGCAAAACATTTTTTGAAAGTTTTTAAGAAACGACAAATCGCTCGCGCTGAAGACAGTGTAGGACCAACCTGGATCAAAGCTAGGGTCCTTCTCAGTACTCACACTAACAAGCATGATTTCATTCATTAAGGGCTTAGCACGCCTCTCTTTCTCTCAATTGATCAAAATTTTGCAAAACCCGAGGAATTCCTTCCTCTTCGTTTTCACCGCAGTGTTCAAAAAAAGTTTTGAAAAACTCAGGTCATTACAATGACTTCAAGGCACAAGAGAGCAGGTGGAATGCACTGCCATTTCATTCAAATCCCGGCACAACTAGCACACGGCAGAAGCAAATGCGAGGGCGTGAAAATCACTGCTGTTTCATTCAAAATCTATTGGCACAACTAGCTCCCTGGCAGAAACAAATTCAAAACAAAACAAAAAGACGAACGCAAAACAAAATGGTGACGCCCGAGGTAACACCTCCGGAATCACCCGACTCCTATACAACAGGACTGACTCGATACAACAAGACAGACCCAAAACAAAAGAGACTGACTCAAAACAAAAAGACGGACTCAAAACAAAACAACAAAACTGACCCAATACCCAAGTCAGAAAGCACAAAATTAACAGCACTTGTATATTGCTCAAAACAGTGCATGCCATCCACCAGAGCTGGAGTATTCTGAGCGCCATCCGCAGGTGGTTCATCCCTCGATCACATAGTCACCTTATCCCCCACAAGTTCACTGATCAAGTGCCGATAGACTTTGCGGGACCTGGTGCGGCAATGACCCCTTTGTCAAACAGATCTTGTACATCATGGCGCAGACGAAAGCAACTGTCGGTGTCATGACCGGTTTGCTGATGGTAGGCACAGTATTTAGTCTGGTCATGCTTTGCAGGGATAGGATCGGGTAGGGGCCGTTGTTCCAACGGTTTCAAATGTCCTTCCCGGAGTAAGACCTCTAGAGCCTTTGACAGAGGCATATGAAGTGGAGTGAAAACCCTCTTGACTCGGGGTGGATATTTGGCCGTCTGTGAGTTACTCCCGGACGCACCGGTGAATGGGGTAGCCTTTCTTGATGTGGTGGTAGTGACCATGCCCACTTCAGAAGATCTTGCAGCTGCATCACCACTGGTGGTCACATTCGAACTGCGGGAAAACGCCCGCCTAGGCTGCTCTTTCTCCTGGTCAATAAGGCCCTGCTTCATGGCATCCTCGATCTGTACTCCCATCTCATGCAAATCTGAAAAGGTAGGGAAGGGGAGCACGATCATTTTCTGCATTAGTTTGGGCTGGAGGTTGCGCACAACCATCCGTATTTGATCCTTATCCGTTGGCCTAATGGTCATCATTGAGGCCTTGGCCCTCCAGCGGGCTACAAAGTCAGAGAAACCCTCTTTCGGCTCTTGCCTGGTCGTCTCGAGATCACGGGTTGTGATCTCAATCTGGGTATTGTATGAATATTGTGCGACGAAGGCCTCGGCCATCTCCTCCCAGTTTCGTTTCACTGAATCCTCCAATTTGGCGTACCAGATGGCTGCAATACCCGACAGGGTCCTGCCAAAAAGGGAAAGCTTCTGTAATCTTGTCAAGCCCATTGGGCGCAGAACATCTGAAAACAAACTCAGGTGGACCATGGGATCTCCTGACCCGTCAAAACGGTCGATGTGAGGCATTTTGAACCTGTCCGGCAATGTCACCACCGAATCAGTATATCCATCTCCAATGTCCGGGATGGAGTTGACTCCCTGAGATTTCTTAAACATCTTCTCAAGTTTGCTCAATTTCAATGCCGTAGGGTCGACCTCGAACTCGAAGGGAGAGTCTGGCAGATTGGTAGGTGCTTTGGATAGCTGGGGTAAAATTGGGGGCGGAGCGGTACCAGAATGTCCGTACCCTCCTGGACATTTGGCATCTCCCCAGGTGCTGGAGTTCCTGCTGGGGGAGGAACTTGTTGGGAAGCAGACGCGCCGCTTTGCTGTTGCAGCCTGGTGATGAGCTCAGCCTGCTGAGCCATGATTGCAGCCTGCTGCTTGGAAAATTCCGCTTGGCGGACAGCGTCTTGCTACATGAGTTTCATACTTTCTTGCATCTGCCGCATCATGGCCTCCATCCCTGACGTGTTCTGCTGATCCATCTAGCTGACCGGTGTCTATTCCTGCAGTAGAAATTGAGACCTCAGCCTAACTGTTCACTGGTGGAGTGGATAAGGGCCACTGATCTGGTAACTACTGAACTGGTGATCTGTGCCTGACTGACGCTCTTCACCCTGCCTCCGTAAAGGAACACTGATTGCCCTTGAACTGAATCTCTGACCCGACAAAGTCTATCAACACAAGTTCGGTGTACCCGGGGATATTGGAGCCCTCTGAAGCTATGGTTCCCAGACTACCTAGCAAAAGAGAAAATGGACAGCATCTCAGCCTAATTTCACCTGAACAGATACGAGCAAAGTTTGAATGAGTGTGCCCTCTACTGAATTCTGCCCCCAAAATTCTGCCTGTAAACTGTTACCCTCAGGTAAACTGAATCCCAAAATACTGAACTGGTGCCCGCAGGCCTGATGCCCAAACTGCAAACTGATACATGCATTCCTGTAGAGACGCACTCTAAAGCACATAACAAGCAAGTGAGAGCCAAAACACCCCTATGTTGGGGTAGGGTTTCCCTGTCCTATTTTGTCAGGAGCTAGGGTTTCACTACGCACGCAGCGGTTTCAAACAACCTATAAACGGGTAAGCAACCTGTCCTAGTTTGGAATGGTCACTATGGATCCGAATATGCACTAGGTCGAATGGTCAAAAAGGGTGCCCCGGTAAAACCGGGGTTTGTGTTCCCATGCTGTCAGAGCCCAGAGCCGATCAGCCTTATGGACATGCCTTGACAAGACAAGCCTCCGGCAAATCGTTCGGGAATGGCATATGGCAAACACGGTGTCCTAGGCGCACCAATGCAAATGCAATGCAAAGAAACACACAAGTGTAGTCAAAACAGATATCATGAGTTCGAGTCAAGTTCTCTAAATCCCCAGCAGAGTCGCCAGAAACTGTAGACGTCCCCGAACGCCCCGGGAGGGTTAAGTCCCGTTCTGTTCATATTGGGGTCACTACAGTTCAAGGACTCAAATGTCACGGTTCTTAATCTTGAACCAAAGAGTCCAAATCCGGCAAATCGTTTTGAAAACAGATTTTTTGAAAGAAGTGCCAAACATGGACTGCTTTGCCAGATACAGAGTCGCCACCTAAATATTTTTTAATGGGAAATTTAGGAAACCCTGACTCGGTGCCAAAGGCCACGTGTCCGTCATCACCAAAGTTGCCTCGGCTCGGGAACTTGGGTACGATTGGGGAAGGTCACTTCGTGAGCACCCCCGCTCGCCCGGTCAAAGACCGGCCTCTACTAACCATGATATCTATTTTGAAAACATTGTATGCTCTTATTCCGGTTATTAGCCTAGGTTACTATGTGATGCTCGCAGCAAACAAGTATAGACTGAGTCGCCTGAATTGGAACAAAACATTTCATGTTTGTTTGTTTGAAAATGGTTTGATGGTGCTACCCGCAGGTAGGCTAAGACGCGGATTTGCCACCCTCAGGTGGGCTTAGAAAACATGATTTTGCCACTATCTAGTGGGCTTAAAACAAACATTCAATGATTGTTCCAATTCAAGTAACTCAACCTCCACCCACAGGCATTCAAGGCAGTTATATCACATAAGCACATAGCCTCATGGTAAGCATGCTATCATGGCAACACTCACACGCATGCAAGGATGCTAAAGCATAAAACTCACCGAGTACTCCAAGCCAAAAAAAAACTGATTAGAAATCATGCATGATCCTAATTATACAGAAATGCCTAATGCAACACATGCAATAATGCAACTATAGCAGGCTCGGCTATTCTAAACATGGCATATGAATGCTACAACTAACACGTATTCAATTTGGAATTGAAATACAAATGCAGTTTGTATGATGCGCCGAACCCGGTGCGTACAAAACAGATGAATGATGCAAACATGCTGTCATACTGTATGCTAATTGAAATATGCCCTATATCTAACCATCGTAAGCGGGTAAATAAAAGGGAAGAAAGACGTGGGGTTGGAAGACATACATCACACTCACCCACACTTATTACAATTATGCCCTCGCGCAGAGGGTCCGAATAAATAATACAGTCCGAATAAAAGAATAATATACAGTCCGAAATATACAGTCCGAATATTACAGATTCCTAATTAATTAACAAATTAAACTAAGAAAGCTTTAAACTGGCATGCAAGCCAGGGGCTGCCTCGCTTCTGATGAATGATGTATGCTGGGCTGCCTTTGCGCAGAAATCCACTGGGATGCCCAATTTAGCCTCTGTTTGCAATGTTTCTCGAAATGCGCGCCAGACTCCGAAAAGTTGCTGATTCCTTATTTTGCTGCAACAGAGAGCAGGAAAAGGGCATAGCAATGTATTTCACAAATATATGCATGCCTCGATCTCGTGCCACCAATCACGCATATCGATGCATGATGGCCGAGGAATCGGATTGCACAACTCAATATAGGGTGCAATGCAGATGAATGCTACAACAAAACCTAACTCCATCATGGGTAATCCGGAGTGTCGGTGACTGGGGAATTGAGACCCGTTCCGTCACTCGGAGTACGAAACGTGCCTCGTTTCCCGTGCCCGGGCTAACTCCTATCCCGAACACGATGCAATATGCATGATATGCATGAAATGAATATGAAATACGACTAATATGCAACCCTAAACATGCACAATGCTATGAAAATGAAATGCCTCGAAATGCGTCCACGCGGGCACGTAAACCGAGGCGATGATCCCAAGGCATGAAATGACATACGCAATGCAAATGGACTTACACTAACATGAGCGGACCTCAGCCGCACTCACATAAGAGGCTGTCGGATAAAAATGAGATGCCTCGAAATGCGTGCCCACGGGCGCGCAAACCGAGGCGATGCATACAGAATGCAAAATGACATGGAAATGATATGTAATGAGGCTAAAATGAGATGTCTCGAAGTGCGTGCCCAAACCGAGAAAAATGACATGCGGAATGCAATGATGCGAAAATGGCATACAGAATGCAAAATGGGCTTATACCAACATGAGAGGACCTCAGCCACTCTCATACGGGAGGCCGTCGGATAAAAAAAAGAGTGCCTCGAAATGCGTGCCCACGGACGCGCAAACCGAGGCGATGCATTAAAGCATGAAATGATATACGAAATGCGAAATGGACTTATACTAACATGAGAGGGCCTCAGCCACACTCACATGAGAGGCCGGAGATGAAAATGGGGTGCCTCGAAATGCGTGCACACGGGCGCGCAAACCGAGGCGATGCATTAAAACATGAAATGACATACGAAATGGTATGCAAACATGAAAATGGAATTTCAACACTTACAAATGATGCAAAACAGCCCCGAAAGGTGGGGAAATGACACCGAATGCCCGGAATGGTCCCGAAATGCGATAATAAGCACCCGGAATGGCCTATAGCCATACTAAACATGCATAATTGGTACATGACATGAAAAACAGTAGCGAGGCAGCCCCCAAAATAGCATTTTCCAGTCACAAAAAGGGCTAAATAGCAAGCATGGATAGGGCAACAATAGCATGCAAAAATACGAGCCAAGAGAGGGGTATTGAAGCAAGTGGTACATGCAATGCTCAAATGGAAAAGTACCCTTCTACAACACTGATGAGAGACTAAAAATATGCACATTTTTAGAAGATGACATCCCCCAACTCAGTATGAAAACATGGTAAAAATGCTATGCAAGAATGAGGATATATAAGGCTATAACATGAAGTACCCCAAACATTGATCAAACCAACAAAGACCCTCAATGGAATATGTCAAGAAGATCAAAATATGAATATTTTCAGTACTGATGATGGCTGAAATCAGAAGCTAGATAAGCTTAAAAAGGCATGCAAAGTGGGGTCAAAGAGAGATATAAAGGCAAGTGTAACATGGAGACCCCAAACAAAGTTGATCCCTTCTACAATATTGTAGAGGGACACAAAATAAGCTCGCTCACAGTTTATGTCATGCTCGAAAACAGATCACTCATAAGCTAAATATTTCATGCCAAAAACAAGGGTAAAACATGGATTCAAAGCAACTTGCACATGGAGCATGAAAACAAGGTTGAGCCCTTCTTCAAAATTGAAGAGGGGCTCAAAATAAGCATAATATCAGTTCATGAGATGCTCCAAATCAGATCACAAATAGGCCAAATATTCAATGCAAAATATTGACATAGAAGATGCTATTGAAGCAAGTGTGCCATAGAGGGCTCAAACAGGGTTGTGCCCTTAATCAAAGATCAAAATGAGCTCAAAAGGGGACCACTTTCAGTAGGGGTCGAAGCTCAACACAATATGGAAATAGGGTTAAGAAAGGAAGCAAGAAAATGGTACAAAAGAGGGATTTGAGATTTACCCTTGAAGACAAGACTTTTGCTACCTCTTTGCTTGATGAAAGTTGCTTCTAAACCCCTCAAGAACTCCTCCTTGCTGCTGGAAATGAAGTGGTGTTGGTGGTGCTAGGAGATGATGAACAAATGAGGCCAAAACTTAAGGATTTTGGAGGTTTTGGAGAGATATCAATGTATATCCTTGAGAGATATTTTCCAACCCTTCTTCAAGAGCTAGGAGGCCAGCTATATAGGCAATAAAATCGGAGAAAAGGTGGGCAAAAAGTGCTTTAGTTGCAGGTGGCCGGCCAGCTAGGTTTTCTGGCCGGCCAGCTAGTAAAAAAAAGCTGTCGGGAAGAAGGCTGGCCGGTGGGTGCTAGGGAAGTCCAAATGTAGCCATTCAAGTATCCAAATTGAAGCCCCGGAAGTTAGCTTTCCAATGGCGCAAACCTTGCATCAAAATTCCTCCTGTGGAAAAAGTTATGCCCGTTTCCGTGAAGCCGCGCAGATTTCGGTTCAACCGGAGTGATGCCTTACTTCAATCAACCATATCTCCTCCCCCCGGATTTGGACTTAGGATATTCTTGAGTGAAAAATGAAGCCCCGGAAGTAAGCTTTCCAATGGTGGTGGCCTCATATTTTAATTCCTCTTGTGCAAAGAGTTACGCCCATTTCGGTGAAGCCGCGCAGACTTTTCTCCTTCCCGGATCCACTTTCAAAGAGGTTCAAAAATGAAAAGAAGAATTAATGGCCGGCCATGTGTTTTTAGGGTCCTCCCATGTGTGTACAACACAAATATGTGGTTTTGGCTCGAAGAAAATGGCCCTAGGGTGTTCAACATTAGCCCGGAAGTGAGAAAAACGGGCGCGGGGGGGCGCCGGAAGAGCATAACAGGTTGCTGAGACAATTGCTAGCCTCCCACCCTCCAGTGATCTTCCTGGGGATAAAACAGAGGTACCTGCCAAAAATGAACAAAAACCGATGCAAAACGAATGCTCGGGGACCAAAACACGCAGTTCGGGTCCCGAAAATAGGCTGTTAAGCACCGAAAGTGGCATTCGGCCACGAAGTGGGTATCTAAGACTCCAGTGTCCCTCGTTATGATAAAACAGAGGTACCTGCCAAAAATGAACAAAAACCGATGCAAAACGAATGCTCGGGGGCCAAACCGCGCGGTTCGGGGTCCCGAAAATCGGCCGTTAAGCACCGAAAGTGGTGTTCGGCCACGAAGTGGGTATCTAAGACCCCAGTGTCCCTCGTTAGGGAGTAAATGAGATGGATGCCAAGAACCGGAGGAATCGGAGATGGTTGGGTGGTCCCGAACCGAGGCACACGGCCTGACGGCTCCGAAAATCGGGAACCGGGCTCCGAAATGGGCAAAATGGCCTACGGCCACGAAATGCAGCCCACGGCCACTGAGAGATGGTCTACGAGACCTCTCCCTCCCCTCAGGAAAGAAAACAGAGAAAACCGAGTCTGGTTCGCAAACCGAGGCAAGGCACAGAAGAGGGTTCGGAAGTCCGGAGGTAGGGCGCACGGCCGCGACTCTGAGACTTCTGAACGAGCACAATATGCAACATCACCGAGCGCTCAATCGGTGACGTCTGAATCTTAAAGTCGGTCAAAAATGGGGTGTCTACAGAGGGCAATTTATTATGCAATTATAAACCTGAAGGGGCCGGATGTAATTTCTCAAACCTTAGGGGAGAATTCGTATTTTAGTCAAACCTCGAGGAGTTTGATAATTTGCCCTTTTATTTTTAGTTTTTCCGGATTCAATTTATGTCTTGTATGTTAATTGTTAGTTGTCCATGTTACTAATCTATTCTACCATTCTACCCATTGGTTTAGTGCGAAATTCTTCCATCATGTAATCTGTTCATATTGTCATAATTTATTTTGCATTTCATTCTTTAATAAAGGAAAAGAAGATTGTTTTGTCATTTCTATTTTTATTTTATTTTATATAATTTATTTTTCTATTATTATTATGAAAAATACGAAAAAAGAAAAAAGAAAAAAACAACAACAACAACATTTGATCTTTAAAAATCAAACGCAACATAAACGAAAACAAATAAATAACTAAAAAACAGAAGGTGAGCCGCCAACTAGTGAAAAAGGCAGAAGAGCAGTGGAGCTAGCTGGTGGCGAAGAGCTTTGTTGGGGAATGGGGGTTTTGCATACATAGAAGGAGAGCATTGCACAAAGAGAGACATAACACCTACCTTTTACTCTAATGATTCGATCTATTTATTAAAAAAAGTAGATTGATTTGATAATTATAACCACCTAATTTTAATATGATTAAATCATATTATTACATTTTTACACAAAGAGGCCTATAAGATAAATAAATTGGATCATTAGACTAACAATTGTGGCTGGTCCAATAATCTAAATTGTACTCGGGATGAACTCAACCCTAATATTATCTATGATGACACAAATGTCAAATTTTTATTGAATTGTTATTATTGAATGAGAAATTGTATTGTATACACTTAAAAAATGGTGCATATCCTTGCATCATCATTTATAGATCTAAAGAAGTAAACACAACTCCTTGATTATAATAAAATGGGGTCATATAACTAATATGACTTTGTAGCACAATGAAAACGCACTTTAAGTTGGGATTGAGATTATTTTCATTGTATGATTATATTAAAAGATTTTCATTACATCATTTAAGAATTGTGAAATAATCATAGAACTTTATTATTATTTTAAATATAAAAAGAATCATTACTGTAATCAAAACTATTACAATAAATAGTAAGTAACATCATTTTGGGACATACCAAACACAATAATGACATATAATAAACTTTGATTTAATAATTTAGCTAATAACCAAACAACACAGAAGTTATAACTAATACTATTTTAAATAATAATATATACCATGTATATTATAGCATGAGGTTTGTTGAATGTGATGGGTAAGTCGTGGTGTATCCAGTGGGATACAATATTTGATGTGTATGTGTATCATGATCTGAGGTTGGTTACAAACCCTAATTGGTAATCATGATTTGAAGGGTTTTTAAAAAAATAAAAATTAAATTAAATTAAACCATATCTTAAAAGAGTGTGAGTAGCAGTTTCAAAATAAATTAAAATACATTGAAAATACAAACAACACACTATAGGACGCCTTTTATTATTCCATATTTTTGAAGTAATATTTCATTCTATTGACCATTCTGTTTATGGATTAATATTTTACATTTTTTTTTTCCTTTTAAAATTGTAATATAAAAGTGGGGATGAGCCTATAATTTGAACTAATATTAATTAAGAATATTACTTAAATTTTCTTTAAGAATATTAAATAATTTCTCTCTCGATTGATGAAACACATTAATTGCCTGCTCAAGAACCATTACATTTAGAATACTGCTATATGTACCAATTGCTATACCAATTTGTGTACTAATAGATGATGTGGCATAATTCTAGAGGTTTTGGGTATTTGTATGGGTGGGGTCAATAATAATGTCATAAGGCATGTTGGTACACTAGTTAATATACTAATTAGTGCATGTAATATCACCGTTACATTTATTTTGATTTTTAAATCATTTATAAGTCACATAAGAATAAGTGACATTTATAATATTGTCTTTGGGCCAGATTTAGTTAGGGCGGCAAACAAATCGAACTATTCATAAACAGTTGAACTTGGCTCATTTGAGCTCGGTTTATTTATAATAAACGAGTTCAAACTTAATTTTTAAACTTGTTTATTAATCAAGCTGAGCTTGAGTAGCCTTAAGCTTGGCTCGATAAGGCTTGTGAACATAAAGAAAATAAATTTGTATTTATTAGTAATAATATATCAGGTAAATTTTCATTAATTTATTTTATTTTATTTTATATTTGTGTTGGGTGTTTGTGTAAATTTATATATTTGATTGATGAAATTGATTATTAATATTCTTGTATATTTTGCTTATATATATATATACCTTTTTATCTTATTAAATAAATTGATAAGTTTAATTTTGGGGCATTTACCTACAAGTCCCATTTTGTGAACTTATAATCCATTAGGTCCTAGATATAATTATTTGCTCCTTCAAGTCCCATTAATTTTTAATAGACCAATTTATCCATCCAAACCCCCTTTCCTCTCCACCAAATTCATCGGCGATTTCTTCAAAGAAAGCTCAATTTAGAGGCAACACATCCAAACCTCACTTCAATCAATCTTCTCTCTCACTCTCTCACTCTCTCACTAGTTTTTTTCTCTCTCTAAAGCATTCAACAACCTTTTTTAAAAGGAAAAATGCAAAATCGTATTGATTCGTTGGATTGTAATCAATACGCGTTTCGTTCTGTTCTGCTTGTTGATTTCGTTTGCGCCTGTATTGTTAGGGAAGGTATTTTCTTACACCAGACATTTGCCGACCACTACGCGGAAATAATTAAGCAGAAGGGGCTAGGGAAGAATTCCATGGAAATGAAAAGTATAGTAGTAAGCAAAGCTAAGAAAGAAAGCTATAGAAAGGAAAGGGTCATCTCAGATAAGAAAGATCAGTGGTGCTATCTTACTATATATAATATTCTATATGCATGAGTCAGATCTATTACGGAGATTCGAAATGAGAAAAAGAAAGACTCTCGAGAAAGCACACGGTTTCGAAGAAGGACACAGGCTCGAGGAAGTCAGTTTGAAAGACAGAACAACGAGTGCTCTGTTTATGACTGTGATCTAGGGTTTTTTGAAATTGAGAACCTTCTCAGTTTATAATATTCTCAATTTTAATCATGAAAAAAATTGAGAAATTTCTCAAAATTAATAATTATAAGTTTCCTAATTTTGATAATATTTTCAGTTCATACTAGAAAAAAATTGAAAAATTTCTTAGTTTTGATAATTATAAATTGAGAACATTCTCAGTTTTGAAATTGAGAACATTCTCGGTTTTGGGAACAAAGGGCAAAACGTCTTTTTATCTCTAAATGAGACTTATTGGTTCAAAAACTTTTTGATAGGACCTAAGCTACCACTAAATATGTAGATAGGACTTTTAGGTAATTAATCCTTTAATTTTTTTTCAAGCTTAAGCTTGAGCTCAAACTGAGCTCATTTATATATGCCAGCTGGCTTGAGCTGAGCTTAAGTTTCTCAAATATTTGACAAACTGAGCTCGAACTCGATTATTTGAAAGCTTGAACACTCAAAAATTCAACTCAATTTGACTCATTTGCAACACTAAATTTAGTAGACCAGTTCAAGCTAGTGGAATGAGGTTTGATTTTTTTAGTTGAGTTTAGTAGACCAATTCAAGCTAGTGTATTAGTTCAACTTAGTAAAAGACCTTACATAGTTAAGAATCTTAATTTTTTTTTTAATTAATTTTATCTTGGAAAAGTGGACGTCAATTCTTCAAGTGAATTTCTTTTAGAGGGGAAAGTAATTATCTATAGTATTTTTTTACTTATTTTCTACAAATGCTACTTACTTGTCGCTATTTAGTATTATATGTCAGATTTTGTTTATAATTTCTAATTGATTCTCTTTAAAATCTTCGTTAAGTTCTTTTCATAAATAAATTAATGTATTATTTTGTTCTATTATTATTTGTAGCGAAATGTTATTATTTAAATTATTTAATATTACTTCTTCAGTTTATCCAATACTCATATAAATTTAATGGCAATGCTAAGAAATCAGAGTTCTACTACTAATTTAAAGACACAGCGAAAAAAAACACATTTTAAAAATAAAATAGAAATTTAAGATTTTCTAGAATAAAATCTTTATGGAGAAATACCAAAAAAAAAAAAAAAATCTGAGTTTGAACCTGATAATAAAATAAACCCTAAGTTTTTAATTTTGTCATTTAAACCCTAAATTTTTTATTTGTTTTTAATTTAAACCATTTTTCTATTTCCGTTAAGTAAAATTGATGAAAAAAAAATAAGTATTTTAGTTATTAAACTCAATGAATATTTTAGACATGTTATGAATACCTACATCTAGTTTAATGATTAAACCACAATTTTTTGTCAACTTTACTTAACAAAAATAGACAAATGGTTTAAATTGAAAAAAAAAAACAAAAGATTAAGGTTTAAATTAATAAAATTAAAAATTCAGAATTTATTTTGTTCGAAGGCTAAAACCTGGAGTTTTTTAGGTAATTGCCCCAATCTTTATTAGATAGTGTCTTTTACTAATTTATAATACTTATACTAATATTCTATTTTTGTAATCGTTTAAGAGATAAATAAGTTTGAATTTATTACTTTAGGAATTTAATAGATTTAATTGATAGTTCAAAAAGTAAGCAGACTTTGATTTATATATTTTTATGAATTAAATAGATAATTTGATTATAGTTTAAAAGGAGAAAGAGAAATAAACTCTAAAAAGAAAAATAGAAGTGAGGTATAATTTAAAACAAAAATATTTATTTTAAAATAATAAATATAATTAGATAATATAATTATAATTATGAAAGGGAAATTTTTTTTAAGATCCCTGATATTAAAATTTTATAAGATAAAGGATATATAAAATTTTGATAGTAGTTGGGATCTCTCAATATTTTTATACAAAAAATTCGACACAGTGAAATTTTTCTCCGACACAAAGAAATTTCAATGATCACAGAGAGATTTTAAAATTTCCCTAGTATCACAGAAAATTTTTATCGAGGGACTTTAACCAATTAAAAAAAAAATTAGATCTCTCCTATTACTTAAA
The DNA here is from genome assembly GCA_030407325.1 of Camellia japonica. Classification (NCBI taxonomy): domain Eukaryota; kingdom Viridiplantae; phylum Streptophyta; class Magnoliopsida; order Ericales; family Theaceae; genus Camellia; species Camellia japonica. The sequence continues at coordinate 154,843,882 of JAPPVO010000059.1, read as the reverse complement.
TATGGAGAGAGATATTTGACTAATTTTTTCATTATAAAATTAATATGAATTTTTAAGTGAGGCGGTGTTTAGGAAGCCAACTTTATGCTTTTTTTTGGACTGAAATTCATTAAAAAAGACAAAATAAATAAAAATAAGGGGGATGCACCAATAAATCCCAAATTAATAACTTATGCACTGTTTAGTCCTAAAAGTTTTCTTATAGACTGAAAGGTCCCATTACAATGTTAATAACATCAGATACAATGTTAATAACATCAGAGTCATGTTACAAACATTAAATTTCAAACATCTAATGTTCATCAAATTTCAATAATGTTTGAAAATATAGGATGAAAAACATCTAATGTTCATCAGATTTCAATAAATTTTGAAATTATAGAATGAAACATCAGATCATTTACATCATTTACATCATGCTAATGTAAAAATGGGACTAAATGGAGCATAAGAAAACTTTTAGGACTAAATGGTTCAACGTTTCAAAAACTAGGATTTATGAGTAAATTTTCCTAAAAATAATTAATAAGATAAAATGTCATATCAAATTTATAATCATTTTTTTTCTCATAAATATCACGTCTAACTATTAAAAAATCTATCATTTTTTTCAAATATAAATATTTTAACTTATTAAAATAATAAAAATAAATAAATAAATAAATAAAATAAAATAATCAATTCTCCAAAACTTGAATTTGAATTTGAGAGGAGAGCATCCAATCCAAATAGAGAGGACTATAAATTGCAAAAGTGGACCCTACCACACAGCATTGATTTTTAAAAGCTTAGTTGTGTCCGGAGCAAGACTAACGCCTCGTTTGGGAATGTATATTTTTAATAATTTTTTATTTAAAATATGAAATAAAAAAATATATTTATAATGATCTTTTAAAAAATTAATATATTTATAATGATTTTTTAATTTTTTATTAAAAGATGCATAAAAAATAAGAAAAAAATAATATTTAACTTTTTAATTTTTTTTGATAAGTTTTAATTTTTAAAGTAAAACAGTTATTTGTCAAAGTACGGAGAGATATGGAAAAAGCAAGGGAATAAGAGAGGGAAGGTGAGAGAATAAAAAAACAGGGTCATCAATTGTTGTTTTGAAAATTCAACTGTTCCAAATTCTCCAATTCCTTACAAGAATAAAAACCCACCTCCCAAACCCTTCATCCTTCAATACCCAGATCTCATTTTCCTCTGATTTCTATCAAATTGCCTCTGCATCCGATCCATCTCTCATGCCTTTCCAATGGTATTTTTGGCCCTTTTTTGCAACAAGAACACATCAAATTCTTCACCTGTTTGTATAAAAATCTGCTCTTATCAGTCTTGTTGTAGCCTTTAATTCTTCTCTCTTTCTCTCTCTCACAATTTTATTCTGATTATTTTAATTACCCCTTCCCTTCTTTAAAGTCTCCCGGTTCAATTTCAAATTTTCAAACCCATGTCATTAAATTCAGCTCCTTTTACAACCCAACTATTTTCCCACACTTTCCACGAAAAACAAATAATTTTCTCCACAAGTGGACTCTTCCTGTTTCTCTGAGCCTCCCAACTGCAAATTCCCATCTTGATCTACCTAACTTGTTGGCAATTGAGCCATGGGAATTCAAAAAGACACAGTCAAATTCAATGTTGGAGGCAAGATCTTCGAAACCACAGCAACAACACTTGCCAATGCCGGCCGAAATTCCCTCTTCGGCGCAATGTTCGACGAGAATTGGAACCTCCAAACCCACAATTTCGATGAATACTTCATCGATCGAAACCCGAATTGCTTTGCAGTCCTCCTAGACCTACTCAGAACAGGGGAGCTCTGTATCCCCTCCAACATCCCTGAAAAGCTCATCCACAGAGAGGCCCTGTTTTACGGCCTCCTCGACCATGTCCGGACTGCAAAATGGGGCCAATTCGATGGAAACAGGCTCCGGTTTTCGCAGTCTGTGATGGGCCAAGCACCTGGCGACGGCACCGCCATCCGGGCTGGCCCAGGTGGCGGGTGTTGTGCAGTACATGGTAGTATGGTACATGTCTATGATTGGATGCTAGAAGAGCACCCCCCAATCAATCTTGACTACCAGAGAGTTAATGATGTTGGTTGGATCGATTCGGAGACTGTCGTGGTCACCGCGTGTGAGCGGTTAGGCCGCGGCGGTGGCGGGATGGGTCTGTTTAGTGCAGGAACAGGGGAGCTCAGGCATAGATTTCAAGTCACTCATGATGATCAAGTGAAAAGCTACACAGCTGGTGCTTTGAGTATTAGCTCAGATTACAAGATTTTTAGTAGTTGTAAAGGTAGGAGCAATGAGTATGGGATTGGTGTTTGGGACCAAATCACTGGAAAACAGATTGATTTTTACTATGAGCCAATTGGGTGGTCACTTGGTGAGGCTGATAGGCTGCAATTTTTACATGGCACTAACTGTTTGTTAGTTGCAACTCTGTTTCCTAGGAAGGACAATTGTTACATTAGTCTGTTGGATTTTAGGGATAAAAGTATGGTTTGGTCTTGGTCTGACGTTGGAGCTCCGGCAATTGACGAGAGACGGGTCCGGGATGCCATAGCAATGGAGGAGACTGGATCGATATGCGTGGTGAACGAGTACGAGGATTTGGGGTTCATGGACTTGAGGAGTAGTGGTGGGAGTGTGAGGTGGTGCTCGAGGAGCCGGTTGATGAAGGGGAAGATGCCTGAGGAACCGTGTTACCCTAAACTCGCATTGCATGATGGGCAACTTTTTTCGTCGATGAATGATAGTATTTCAGTGTTTTGTGGTCCGGATTGGGTGTTAACATCGAGGCTTCGCCAGAGTTATGGTGGTTCAATTTGTGATTTTTCGGTTGGTGGTGATAGGCTTTTTGCTCTTCATAGTGAGGAGAATGTGTTTGACATATGGGAGACGCCGCCAGCGCCGATCACTTAAATGTGTGTTTTTTTATTTGATCTTAATTGGTTTTCTAGCCTTTTTTTTATTTAATTTTGTAGAAGATGGAGTTGGAGATGATGCTTGTAGGTTAGAAGTTTAGAGTATGTGCTGTGTGTAAATGACAAAGTAATGAAACTGATTGCTCAACTATCATAATTTGAAATCTTTGTTTCCCTCCACAAATGCATTTACAGGTTAAGGATCTACTTGCACAGTTGCATTTATTGTCACGTATTTTTCTTCCTTATTTTGCTTTTTTTTTTTTGTTTTGTGTAGTACAAGGCACTCTCATTCTCTTTTGGACCTTATTTTCTTTTGACCCCTAGCTTTTACAAAGTTGATTCCTCTTCTTATTCCCCAGAGAGAGAGAGAGAGAGAGAGAGAGAGCAGTTCAACTGCTTGGGTGGTGAACAGATTTTGAGGTAGCTCACTTGGGTTGGTAGGGTTTGCTTTGCTTTCATTCCAGTTTGATGTGTCAGTTTGTGAACTATATGCAAGATCACATATACATTGAATCTTTCTCTTGAGCGTTTTGGGGGCACCAAATCTGCATGTGATCACAACCACATCAACAAATCATGACTACTTTCTTTTTAATGTCTTTACCATTCAAGCAGTCATCCTTTGTTTAAGGGTCCCTTTGCTTTTGTCAATTTTTTATGACACTAAACTAAGAGGACTACTACTTAGAGTTGGCCTAGTGGATGCTCCCTTATCAGCTGTGATGCTCATATTGGAGTTTGACCACATCACTGAGGGTTGACCTAATAGATGACGTACTCTCTTATCAAGTGTGATTCCCAAATTCGAGTCTTACCACCATTACGTAAATTACTTAGTGCACGAGACTTATACTATAGTGAGATTTGAGAAAAATAATATGTACACAATGTTACTTCTAATTTTGGACAAACTGTGTTATTTCTGTGACTCAAACCCACATTATGAGTGACATTAACGACAAGTTTTACTGTTGGGCCAAGCTGTCCTTTTGTTATATTTAAAAATAAAAAATAAAAAATTAAAACTAATAGGGCTCCCTCTATCCTTATGCAACTTTGAAATATTCATCAAACTACAGTAGATTAAAGTTTGGCATCCTCAAGAAAATCTAAAAAGCCAAAAAGTCACTAAAAAAGCAAAAAAAATTCATACTATTTACCTCTTTTGGAGGAAAATCTCTCAATTAAAAAAAAAAAGAAAAAAAAAAGAAAAGAGTGAAAACAGCGTTGCACAGGTACGGTGAAGCCACACATCCCAGTCAAAAAGTTACGTGGCACGATGTGTAGCCACACATGCCATTAAAAAAAAAAAAAAAAATTTGAAAAGAGACATAAAGTGTACTGCCAGTACTGCACTCTCTTCTCAGCGAGGGCAATTTAGTAATTTTACAATTTTATACAATATTTTAATACACATTTTTTCATAAAAAGTCAAAAAGTTAACCCAAACATCCATATTTTTTTCCTCAACTTTTTAGTCCAAAAAAACAAAAACTGCACTTATTTAGGACACCCCAAACAATCCCAGAACTCCTACAAAAGAAACAAATCCCAATTTAATCAGAGCCCCACGAAGAAATATAAAACTCATTTTGCATTGACTTTCTCAAAGGCCAGCAGTTTTTCAACTAAACAATAGAAAAACAAGCCAACTCTAGTGAATTTTTTAAAAATTTCTATCATTAATGTTGATAATAAATTATGCTAAAATATGATTGGCTTAGTTCAAGTCAAAAGATTTGTTAGCATTGCACCTATATACAAGTCAATAGCATGAATATTTTAATAAAAAAAAATAACTCTGGAAGGAGAAATCATTGTCTCACAGCAAATGGTTCCAAACAATGTATCTTACATTTTGTATATATATAAATTCATAAGCTGAGAGTTCTGACACCAGATCAATTTCTGCAGAAAACAATATTAAAATCCAACATTTACCGATAATGTCGCGAGAAAGTTTTGTTAATCCAACAAATAATCCACGCTCAACATGCAAAATTCAGAAGTTGTGCCCGAATCACAACACGAAGCTTCCTACAATGCTTCTTTTTTTTTTTTTTTTTGAAGCATGCAGTTAATTTGAACCAGAAAGGAGAAGAACAGCAGATAAGAAAGAATGAATGGACAACATGAGGCACACCAACGAATCAAGCATAATCAGGCATTGTAATTTTGCTCGAAGGCAAGTTCGTTGAAAGGCGATGTAATTTGCTCCTTGTTGTAAGTGTGGCATATCATCAATATGGTCTTCACTAGACGCCAATTCCAAGTAGGCTCGTTTTGATACTGTTGGTGACAAGAAAAACCAGATAGATGAAAAGAACAAGTTTGTCAGCATCATTAGGGAACTTATGGACACCATTGTGATTATTTGTAATTATTTATTTTTTGTGCGTGTGTGCGGACCGATTTCCGCAATAGAGTAAGATGGAACTTTGTGGACGAACCCTGGTGCACGATGGTGGAGACCTGCACAAGGAACAAATAGTTAGGCTGCCCGACCGAGGGTTGGTCGGAAACCCCTCCGACGGTCGAGTCAGTACCGGAGTTTGGTAGAGACAAGATAGAGAAGACCAGTGTGTTTCTAGAGTTAAGAGCTCTCTCTTTCAAGGAGTGTCCGGTTACCTTTTATAAGGATCATATGACTTCTTCATCAAGCTCCCTCATTCTACGCCTGGTCTTCAGCCGTGATTGTAGCACATCCCTTAATAGAGGGGAGCAAGATCCGTCATTCGCGGACACCACATGCTTTTTACTTTACAGAGTATTGACTGATCTGTTAGCACTCATGTTGTCGTTGAGTGGGAGCCTTGGATCCCATGTTATGGATTTACCAGCTTCGGAGTGGGGAGTGGTGCTATGGCCAGGCCCATGGTCTTCCCCTCTTCGGAGTGGGGAGTGGGCCAAGACTGATCCCTTAGCTCGGCATATCATAGAGTGGAGAGAGAGAGCCCACTTCGGAGTGGGACCTTCGTCCAGTTTAACAAAGTTCCATACAACTAGGCTTGAGTACGGAGTAGGGACCTTCGTTCAGTCCAGTAAGGACCTTCGTCCAGTCTAGTAGGGACCTTCGTCCAGTCCAACAAGATTCCATACAACTAGGCTTGAGTATGGAGTAGGGACCTTCGTCCAGTCCAGTAAGGACCTTCGTCCAATTCAACAAGGTTCCATACAACTAGGCTTGAATAATTATGCCCCCTTCAGCGTGCGTGCATTTGTGTATGGAGAAGGGAGCTTCATGATTCATTCAAATGATGGAATGTGCTTTTTAATGTTAACAGAAATAAAAAGGAGCAAGTTCAAACATGAAATAAAGAAATGGAAATGTAACATAATATTTTCACCAATTCAGGCATAGTGCTATATTTTGAGAAAGAATTTCAAGAGATTCATTTGTGTCGAAATATCAAACAAATAAAAAATTTGATGAATTTAAAATTGACACAAATGTGTATAGAAGCATTCAAAATAGACAAGGAAGTAGATTTTTACCCACCCAAAAGTGAAAACCCAACCATGGCATTATCCAGAACTAGATTCATCCTATGATCCCCATCTAATAGACAATCAACAGCAATCCAATGGTGATGAATGCAAAAACACCAGCCAAGATTATCTTCATCCTCTTAACTTCATTTGGCCTGAACTTTGTTTTTGTATTGAAGTGCCATGTCAGCTTATTAACATGCTTAGTAATGTTAATGTAAACACATCATGAAATTGGACTGCTTAAAAAAATCAGTAATAATACAGTAGGAGACAAGTTGCAATTCTAGTAATATCATAATGCTTCATTCATTTGCTTTAACAGTGAGCTATAGACATCCAAGGCCGAAATGGGACACAGCCACATATAATGGCCTTCTGTAAAACTGGAGATGAATCAAACTCCTCTGTCCAAACAAGTTGCCAAGCTGTATCTTCAAACAACATAGAATGATAAGGGATACAAATGTGAATTTACAGAATGTAGAAGTGAAGATGAATAAAGGATACATGCAAAAATGTGCACATGGACTATATGCATTCTACACATTGATGTGCAAGTAAATGTATGGTTCCAAACACAATCATTTCAGGGAAAGAGAATAACAACCATGCCTTTGCTTAGCTACTATAACCTCTTGATTAAATCCTGCTTTCATCCACATTTTCAAGAATGATTTGTGTGCACAATCATGGCCTATAACAACGAACTTAACAATGGAGAGACGAAAAAAAAAAATTAGAGATTTGGCTGGATGTACAGAAGGACATATTACTCATGGAAAGCAATGTGGTGACAATTGCAGTCCCTGTCCATGCCCAAGCTAGAGGCAGTAGAAACCATGGGTCTTTGGAGATCATGGAAAGCCCCAAGACATTAAGAAGTGGCAGATATTAAAAAAGACTTCCATGCTTTCACATCATCAATCTCAAACACTGTAAACAAATTTTAAGCAGAAAAAAGACTTTAGAAAGCCACAAAAACTAAATACTGATCAGCTTTGCATTTGCAAACTAGCATGTACATGAGACAGGGGTATCTTTTGTAATTTATTTTGGACATGTTCCAAAACTTCTCTCTCAAAATGATGGAAAGAACAAAGAACTGAATGAAGGAAAACAACAAATGAGCAATTAAAAGTTTGTCATAGAAACCAACTCTCAGTTTCAACATTCAAGATTTGATTTGGTTCGCTAATAATTAAAGTGAACGAGTCTTTTTAATTTATATGAATTAGAAAACAAAATATTTTGTTGAGGAATGAAATTGACTTAGGGGAAGGATCAAGATTGAATTTTAGCCAAATCAATTTGTGGGGAAGGAAATATAAGCTTTATATTCACTTCATTTTTAAAAATCAATGAAGATATTACTATGTGACATTATCAACGTGGTGCTCCCAATAAATGAGGAATCCTAAAACACGCTAAGGTGGGTCATTCTTTGTCTCCCAACTACCTAATCAAGGACATGTAGAACTTTCATGGATATTTATAGAAATTTTATAATTTTATTTATTTATTTTAATTTATAGTTTGATTAGAATTTTAGAATATTTAGTTTCTTACTTTAGGGATTCTAAATACAAAATAATTTTATGATTTAGTTTCCCACTGTGAATTAGTGTTTCTAGCCTATTAATATTAGGTCTTTGTGTTAGGTTTTTATTCTTAGCAACCCCGTTTGACAAAAACTCATTTAAGTTGTATTTGTTTTCGCACTTTTCATTTTAGTGAGGCTATGAGTTTATTAGATGTGAATCCAACCCGAATCGTGCCTTGCAGAGAAGTTTGTGGTGTTTAATTCTTTCAAGATTGCCACTTCGCAGATTATGACGGGGATCGAGCTGCCCGGTCAGCTCGCGGGGGTCGAGGGGGCAGCGCCCCTTGGCGGGTCCGGGGGCAGCGCCTAGGCAGGGTCGAGGGGCAGCGCCCCCAAAGCAAAATGCAATAATGCATTCCAAGTTGCCTGTCCGCTTGAGCGGACATTCCCCCACTCGAGCGGAGAATGCTGAGTTCCATAAGTTTATTCGCCTGCAAAAATACTGGATGTTGTTTTTTCCCGCTTGAGCGGAACTTTCCGTGCTCGAGCGTAGGTCCGCTCGAGCGGCCAATTTGACGCTCGAGCGGAGATCGCGGGACAGTTTTCTATAAATATGTGTTTCAGTCCAAATCTAGGATTACTTCTCCAGATCTTCTTCTTGGGTTCTAGGGTTTATATCTGGGGATATTTTACTAGTTTTCTTTGATGTTTAATTGAGTATTCAACTCATGGGTTAAGAAGAATATATCAAATGTTTGTTTGTTCATTCTATACAAAAGAGAGAGTTGTTCTTCAGTGGATTCTGAAGAATTTGAGCCTGAAGCTTTGGTGGATTCTGGAGTGGCTCATCGTCAAGACAATTCCGAGGTGAAGACGGGGTTGGAAGAGGCACATAGGGGTTGGTTCAATTCGGGCGTGGATTCGCTAGGTAATTGAGAGTATATCTGTGTAATTCCTTTATATCTTCTTAGTGGATTGTTTTGTGGCTGTTGCCCGCGGTTTTTTTTTTTATTATCACAATTGGAGGTGTCCAATTGTGGTTTTTCCACGTAAAATCGTTGTGTCGATTTGTCTTGATTGTTTGATTGGGATTGTTATATACTGTTTAAAATTGATACATAATCACAAATCAACATCTTGGAGATTTCTAGATTTTTCAATTGGTATCAGAGCAGGTCGTTCTATTTAAAAAAAAAAAATTTTTTTAGAACGAGATCTTGTTTGATTTGTGATAATGGATTCAATTTGCGAGGGAAATTCTATGGTTCGACCACCCCTACTTGACGGATCCAATTATTCGTTTTGGAAAGCTCGGATGAGATCGTTTTTAAAATCTATTGATGAAAAAGTTTGGCAATCTGTCATGTATGGGTGGACTGAACCGACGATTACCGTTGATGGTGTAACTTTCCCTAAACCAATTGATAAGTGGGACACAATTGATTACCTAAATAGTAGCTAGAATAGAAAAGCTATCAATTCTCTCTTTTACGCTGTCACACCTGAAGAGTTTAGTCGAATTTGCAATTGTGAAGTCGCAAAAGAGGCTTGGGATATTTTACAAACTATTCATGAAGGCACTCCTTCAGTTAAACGCTCAAAACTTCAAATGCTCACGTCTAGTTTCGAAAACCTTTCTATGAAAGATAGTGAGACCTTTGATGAATTTTATGCGAAGTTGAGTGACATTGTAAATTCCAGCTTCAATTTAGGTAAAAAATACCGGAATCCAAGATTGTAGGAAAAATTTTGAGGTCCTTGTCCGATCGGTGCCAACCAAAAGTTACGGCTATTGAGGAGGCTCAAGATGTTGACAACCTCAAGCTGGATCACTTGGTTGGAAATCTCCAAACTTATGAGGCACATAGGAATTTCAAAAAGAAACAAAAAGATATTGCTTTTAGTAGTGCTCATAGAGCTGGAGAGGATTCTGATGAGGATTGTGAGATAGATTCCAAGATTACGGATGCTTTTGTAAAACAATTTAAAAAATCTTTTTTGGAAAAGAATCCTAATCTTTTGGACTCTACTCATACTCATAAATCCAAAGGCAAAGATAAACTCAAAATTAATTCTATAGCCAAGAAGGAGAAAGGAAAGATACAAGGGAACTCTGAAAGAGTCCAATGCTATGAATGCCAAGGATTTGGCCACTTTGCTTTAGAATGCCCCACTCGTTTGAAGAAGAAGAAAGCCCTCGCCATCACTTGGGATGATGAATCAGAATCTGATAAAGATGAAAGTGACAATGAAGATCAAGGTGAAGAGGGAGATAAACAATTCCTTGCTTTCATGGCGGCTTCTGAAACTAAAGGACAAACAGAGTATCCGAAGAGGCCAGTTGAGAATGCCACTGATGATGAATCCTAAATTAGAATTCTTTGAAAATTTTTTTGAATCCGGCCGCAAGGTCTGAAGTATAAATCATAGTTAAAATATTTCTTAATCTATTTCATATATTCCGTGTTCCAGATACTAGAATAAATATCTGACGAAGTAGAACCATCTCTATCAAGATGACAGACCCATTCTCTGTACTATCAATAGGATCAATTATAACAAGTCACACACTCATATTACGGAAATACAGAAACAAAGAAATTCCGCGGTCGAACTACCAAAACAGGATGGGCTAGAAATCCGAGCTTTCAATGATTTTTTTTGTATTAAAAGCTAGGATTTTGCGGTTCTTAGAGATCTAATTCATTGAAATTCCATCCAATAAAACAGAAGAATTATAAATCTCCAAAATAATAGATAGAAATATTGCAAATAAAGCCATTGCGACACCCATTAAAGGAGTCGTTCCCCATCCAGGAGCTACTTTACCATATTCCGAATTCAATGGTTTCAATAAATTCCCTACAACAGTTCATCTTGCAACGGATATGTAATGTAATAGAAAGTTTGAAACTTCTTAATCTCTGATTCAATCTTCTCTGAAGATATGAAGTAAGAAAAATCCGAAAGCTCTTCCTTTGTGGCGATAATGCTAAAATATCAAGTTGGCTCAGTTGTCTTTATCTTGATCCTTACAGGCCTCTTGAATCCTCTTTTTTCCTATTCCTATTTCTTTTTCTTTGCTTTGTGTTTATACGTAATGTGGCTTTACTATGATGATGAAGAGCTTGAGCAAGCTTATGAAAAGTTGTATAAGGAATCTCTTAACTTATCCAAATTTAATGACAAACTCACTACGAAACTCAAAGCATGTGAAAGTGAGAATGTCAAATTAAAGAAAGAGATTTCCAAGGCTAGGAATGATGCCCTTAAGATTTCTAATGATCGACAAGCTCTTTGTGCAAAACTCTTGACTTGTGAGACAAAGAGGAATGAGCTACAACAAATCTATGCAACATATGAAGAAAAAATTGAAACTCTCGAGATGTCTCAAGTTGCTTTGGAAGAACTAATAATCAAAAAAGAGGAAGAGCTCAAGTGTGCTATGGCAACCATTGGTCTTTGGAACAAAGGATCAAAGACTTTGGACAATATCATTGGTTCTCAACAAATTTGTTCTTACAAGAGTGGCATTGGCTTTGGTAGTAAGAAAGAGCAAAAACAAAGTGCATCCACATCTCATGATACAAGAACTCAAGGGCAGGGGGAGCACAAGGTTCAACGAGAGAAAAGACTTCTCAATCTTCCTAAAGTTGGTAAGGTCAGAGAAAAGAAGGTACACCTTGTACACCCTGTGTTTATTTGTCATCATTATGGTATGCATGGTCATATTCGCCCTTACTGTTATAAGTTGCATGGGAAAGTGTCTCATAGAGATGGAAGAAATTCCAATATCTCGTGGGGTAGGAGACACTTTATTGGTAGTAAAGAGGTTAAAGGTCATATTAGACCTCGTTATTTTGATTAGCTTGAGACCAAACTTGGAGCGAGTTTGTATTTGCCTAGACCTAGACATAGGAAGTTGGAAACCAAGTTGAGACGGGTTCCCATTGAAGGGGAAGGGAACCACAATGTCAAGACACCATCCAAGAACTGCAATTCTCATAACTTTGTTCATACTAAAGCGGTTTGGGTGCGAAAACTTGACTTGGGTTAATTTTTTTTAGTTTTTAGGTTTCTGTGCGTTTTTTTTCTTTTTGAGTCTCTTAATGTGTGCATGTTCGTTTTCTGTCTTGATTTGTTTAGAAAAAGAAAAAAAAATAATTACAAAAAAAATCCAAAAAGATTTTCTTAATATGGTTTTGCAAGCTTGAAATTTTTGAGTAGTCCTTGGTGCATATTGGAATTGGTGAGAATATTTATTACATGTTAATATGTGTGTGCTTTCTGTGGTCACTACTCATTTCGGAGTGTGTGTTCTTTGATTAGTATGTCTCATTCTGTACACACTCTTGGATTAGCAAATTTTGGAGTCTTCCGCCTTAGTGATCATTTTTCTCTATGGACTTCTGGCATTGTATCTTTTGCTTTTCTAGAGGAATTGACCTATACTAGCACATTATGGGTGATGTTGAGTCTCTTAACCACCTTCCATCTTTTTGCATCTTCACGGCTTTCCCCCTCTATTCTTTGCAGTCCAGCCATGAGGAAAAGGCTATCTCAGAGTCACCAACCAGACTATCCTTATTATATCCATGCTTCTCTGGTTCGGTTTCCATACTCTTGAGCGTGTCAGCCACCAATGAGTGTGCAAAAGAAAGAAAAAAATGTGCAAAAGAAAAATAATGTGCAAAAGAAAGGAAGAAACAAAAAAGGAATAGGTTCATGATTGAGGGGGAGCCTCCGCTTTTACTCACCAAATACCCCTTGATTCCTAGTGGTTTGACTTTCCTTATTTGTGCTTAGATTCTCATACCGGAGGTCCAGCTATCAGATCACTACTAGGATTTGAATCTCGTGTTTGTCGAACTCCAAGAGTCACACACACACTTTTCTCATGGGATCTATGCTTTTCACATAATGCATCACTTTCTTTTATGAGGAATTTTCTAGAGGCTGTGCACATTGTGTTTTCAAGTAATTGTGCTTCTTGGATAATCTTGTGTGTTTCAAGGTACAAATCTGAAATTTCTTGCTTGCTCCACCATATTATTTTTGTCGGTTTCTTCTTGTTTATTTTTTTCTGTACAGTATTTGTGGTTGCTATGAGTGAAAGGGAGATTGGCTTTAGTTGGTTTGCATGATGCTATGCACTGCTTCTTTATTATTTCCTTCTTGCATGCTCCTGATATTTACATAATCTTATCATTGCTTGTGTGGTTTCTGATCTTGCTTGTGTTGATTGAGCTTCCTTTGTCAATTCGTGACAAAAAGGGGGAGTTATTTCATGTTTTTCATCTCATGCTTCAAGATCTAGTCATATGTTTATTGTTTTTTTTCTATACTCTTGTGGCACTAATAGTTGTTTTGGAGATTGTGGCATTAATAGTTGTTTTGCAGATCTTGACCGTCAGAAAGAAGTTTGTTTTTGTTGGCTGTAATGGGTTGGGGTGTTTAGGATTTTATGTGTTAGGTGTGTTTTGTCACGGCATTGCCAAAGGGGGAGATTGTTAGATTTTTATTCTTCGCAACCCCGTTTGACAAAACTCCTTTAAGTTGTATTTGTTTTTGCACTTTTTATTTTAGTGAGGCTATGAATTTATTAGATGCGAATCCAACCCGAATCGTGCCTTGCAGAGAAGTTTGTGGTGTTTAATTCTTTCAAGATTGCCACTTCGCTGATTATGACGGGGATCGAGCTACCCGGTCAGCTCGCGGGGGTCGAGGGGGTAGCACCCCTTGGCGGGTCCAGAGCAGCGCCCAGGCGGGGTCGAGTGGCAGCGCCCCCGAAGCAAAATGCAAAAATACATTCCAAGTTGCCTGTCTGCTCGAGCGGAGAATGTTGAGTTCCATAAGTTTATTCGCCTGCAAAAATACTGGATGTTGTTTTTTCCCGCTCGAGCGGCCAATTTGACGCCCAAGCGGAGATCGCGGGACAGTTTTCTATAAATACGTGTTTCAGTCCAAATCTAGGATGACTTCTCCAGATCTTCTTCTTAGGTTCTAGGGTTTATATCTGGGGATATTTTGCTAGTTTTCTTTGATGTTTAATTGAGTATTCAACTCATGGGTTAAGAAGAATATATCAAAGGTTTGTTTGTTCATTCTATACAAAAGAGAGAGTTGTTCTTCGGTGGATTCTGAAGAATTTGAGCCTGAAGCTTTGGTGGATTCTGGAGTGGCTCATCGTCAAGACAATTCCGAGGTGAAGACGGGGTTGGAAGAGGCACATAGGGGTTGGTTCAATTCGGGCGTGGATTCGCTAGGTAATTGAGAGTATACCTGTGTAATTCCTTTATATCTTCTTAGTGGATTGTTTTGTGGTTGTTGCCTGTGGTTTTTTTTATCACAATTGGAGGTGTCCAATTGTGGTTTTTTCACGTAAAATCGTTGTGTTGATTTGTCTTGATTGTTTGATTGGGATTGTTATATACTGTTTAAAATTGATACATAATCACAAATCAACATCTAGGGGATTTCTAGATTTTTCACTTTGCATTGTAATCGTTAGCTTTGAATTATTGATATTGAGTATTAGGTTGTGGCAATTTTTGTTTGGAAAAGTCTAGGAACCCACACATATCCATCTAGAATTTTCTGATGAAGATTAAATTTGTATAGTGTAGTGTCTATATGTAAAATAAATTTGAACTACAAGATAATAATTATAGATAATTTTTGAATAGTTAAGTTTGGGTTTGTAATGTGGTTTTGTTAAGGATGTAGCCTTGTTCTTCTTTTTCCTTTGCTCCTCTCTCTTCTCTTTTCTTAAGGTGTTCTACATGACAAGGTAGGCCAACATTGTCACATTCGTTAGGTTTTGCATAATGTCATTGGTTAGAAGCACCACGTGGACAATACCACATGATTCTTTAGGTTTATTGAATAATTACACCCATTATTTTGGCACTATATTTAAGATTTGTTTAAAATGTAACAGTTTGCTCTCTTTAGTGTGATTCAATGAATTCTTCATCCGGATGTTGATAATTATCTTTCATTTGTTTTGATCATGTTCAATATTTTAGTTCCAATGTGTTTCTGTAACTATTATCAGTTTTGCTTAACCTACATATTTAGCAGTCCAACATCATTCATTTGATTTTAATATCTTGCAAAATATTTAACAAGAAATCTTAGCCTCTATTTTTCCCTCGAAATCAACATCAACTGGAATAAAATTGTCCATTTACCCATCATGCCATTTTTATTTTAAAATTGTCCAACTCATTTGTAATTTTCCACAAAAAAAAGACACTACCAATTGATTTTTCTTGAATAAAAGCTTATTAAACTGTCCATTTTTACCCATCATGCCATTTTTGTCCAAAACCTTGTCCACCAAATACCCTATCTCCCTTATCATCCTTTAACTGAAATTGAAAATACATCTACAGTTTTCTTAATCAATAAGCTTATAAGTTTCCTCATTAGAGAGTTTGCCAATTAATTTCAATACATCATAGGCCTCTGCAGCATGTCTCCCCACATTCAATCCCATTGTGAACTATCTCAATAAAATTGCAGATCCACCTTTCCCAATGTAACAAAAGGTCACTGTAGTACAACCAATTTGAAACAACTGATACCATAACATAACTACTTTTTTTCTTCAAATTTAAAAACAATCTGATACATGCTAACTAATTGAATACAAAAGCAACTTGAGTAATTTGTTTGACCAAAATAGTTCAAATTTCTCCCACTTGCATATAGGTCTTATTCCACGTAAGGATGGCTATTTCCCCCCCACCCCCATATCTCTCGCCTACCTTGCCCCAATGAAGAAGTAGGGCAAGGGACAAGCTTTGCTTCCCCACCTTGTTCTAACCCACCCTTGCCTTGTTTATATTTACTAAATAAATATATTTATATGTATATAATATAAATATCTATATATAAATGGGCAAATTACAAACAAAAATCTGGGTTTGATTGAATGAAAATCTGGCTATTTCCATCCATTGATGTTACTTCTGTGTCACAATTTAGCCTCTCCATCCATCTTTGTTTGATTGAACTAACGAAAATCTGGGCAAAATTTTCAGATTCAAACCCACATGTTCAAGCCCTTGTATCTCTTTCGTCATAACTCCATTTTGCTTCATTTTTGCGTTGTTAGATTCACCTCATGGCCTAGTTTTGATTCCACTTGTTCTACTTCTTTTTATATGTCGGAGCTTCGAAAGTTGGCCAAAAATAAGATTTTTCTCTTCTTTTTTTTAATATTCAAACCCGCATGTTCAAGCCCTTGTATCTCCCTCATCATAACTCCATTTTGTCTCATTTTTGCGTTGTCGGATTCACCTCATGGCCTAGTTTTCATTCCACTTGTTCCACCTCTTTTTGCATGTCGTTGGAGCTCCAAAAGTTGGCCACAAATATGATTTTTCTAATTTTTTTTTTAGATTCAAACTCACATGTTCAAGCCCTTATATCTCCCTCGTCGAAACTCTGTTTTGCCTCATTGTTGCTTCGTTAGATTCACCTTATGGCCTAGTTTTTATTCCACCTTTCATACGCCTTGTTCCATCTCTTTTTACGTGTCATTGAAGCTCCAAAAGTTAGCCAAAAATAAGATTTTTCTTTCTTTTTTCCGAATTCAAACTTACATGTTCATGCCCTTATATCTTCGTCGTCGTAACTCCGTTTCGACTCATTTTTAAGTCATTGGATTCACCTCATGACCTAGTTTTCGTTTCACCCCTCATACGTCTTATTCTATCTCTTTTTAAGTGTCGTCTTAGCTTCAAAAATTGGCCAAAAATAAGATTTTTTTCTTCTTTTTTTTTTTGTCGCCAAATTTCGGAGCTCCAATGACATACAAAAAGAGATAGAACAAGGCGTATGAAGGGTGGAATGAAAACTAGGCCATGAGATGAATCCAACGATGCAAAAATGAGACGAAACGGAGCTACAACGAGGGAGATACAAGAATTTGAACATGTGGGTTTGAATGTGAAAAAAAATGGAGAGAAAATCTTATTTTTGGCCAACTTTTTGAGCTCCGACGACATGCAAAAAGAGGTGGAATAAGGTGTATGAGGGGTCCAACGATGCGAAAATGAGGTGAAACAGAGTTTTGATGAGGGAGATACAAAGGCTTGAATATGTGGGTTTGAATCTAAAATTTTGTTTGGATTTCCGTTAGTTCAATCAGACGGAGATGGACAGAGGAGGGGCTAAATTGTGACACAGAAACAACATCAGCATTTTAATTGTTACAATTGAAATCCTCGGATTTAAATTGAAAAACACGTAAAATCTTGAGATTTTTTTTTGTAATTTTCCCTATATATATATTACTTAATTTTTTATAATATGATAAAATCAAAACTTAAAATATTTTACCTAGTATTCAATTTTACTCATTTATTTTTCATCTTACATATTAAGTTTTATTATTTATAAATCACTATCCATAACATTTATATTATCTATCATTTTTATTAATATTTTAATTTTTAAATTATAAAATTAAGAGTTAATACTTAAAAGCCCTATTTACAAATGTTATGGTAGTTCAAGTCCTATTTAATAAAATTGAGAATATTATTAGTTTTTCTAAAATTTTAAAACTAAGAACATTATCAATTTTGCGTAGTAATGTTCCAGATAATTGTTTCACTAATTGATAAAAAAACAGAGTATGATATTAAACGTTTTTGCTCTTCTACTTATTGGTTTGATTCAACTATCTAATAAAACTGACAACATTAATAGTGTGTTTTTTTTTTTTTTTTTTTTTTTTTTTTTTTTTTTCAGTTTTAAAGCAGAGAACATTATCAGTTTTTGTTATTTTTAAAGTTTTTTCTTTTAAGTTTTGCACATCAATGTTCCATCATCGTGCTCCTTTATAGACACAAAATTTCAAATTTCGCACAAAAATAAAATCTATTTTTTCGATTTTTTTTAATTTAAAAAACATCAGTTTTTTATTTTTTTTGCACACAATATTTTTTTTTTAGTTTTTTCTGTTTGAAAGTTGATGTTTTAAAGTTTTGAAAATCAAAATAAATGTTAAATCTTCATATTCCTTTATAGATAATCATAAATGATGAACAATCATTATTTGAAAGACAATTCCAACTATTAAAAATTTAATGGGATTTGAAGGTCTAAAAAATCTTAGTTAGGACTTAATAGAGTATAAGTTTATAAATTAAAACTTGTGTAAATATTCCTAAAATTAACTTGCCTCCGCCTTGCCCCCGCCATCAGCCAGATTTCCATTTCAACATGTTGAGCCTGATCCATGTTTGTTGGGCTTCTTTTTTTGAGAATTTCTTTATATTAATTATGCACTGTTTTTAATATTCAAACACACAAATGAGTCAATAAATAAATAAATAAATAATAATTCTACACAAAATCACCTTTTAACCTGTTGTACGCATCATATGCAACTTCATCTTCTACAAATTTTAAAAAACAAACCGAAAACGAGTTAGATCAAAATGAAAGACACCCAGTTGCAAACTAGAACACCACTAAGGTATGTTTCAGAACCTACTTAAATTAGTCGAAATAAGTTACTAAAAAAAGTCAAAAAAAAAAAAAAGAAAAAAAAAAAACATAAAGGTTCCTTCCCATTCTCTTTTGGTAAAAAATCAAAAATCATTCCTAAACATTTCAATTTTTTTTCACCTTATATTATAGCGAGAAAACTAAAAGCATCACTTCCCAAACAAAGCCTAAGCAAACAACTAGCGGATTGGCTTCTGTGGCGTCTCCCATATATCAAACACATTCTGCTCATAGTGAAGAGCAAAAAGCCTATCACCACCAACCGAAAAATCACAGATTGAACCTCCATTGCTTTTGCCAAGCCTGGATGTCAGTACCCAATCTGGACCACAATACACCCAAATACTATGATTCATAGACAAGAAGTGTTGCCCATTAACATGGTTCCTTCATCTTGAACTTCACCGTGGAGTTGTTTAAGCACCCCCTTGTAAGATTATAGGATCTATATACTAGAAATCGAAACACTATGAATATAAGTAACTATTAAAATATAAAGTTAGATACATACCATTTAATTCCGTTATTGTCTTGAGTTTTGCTTCCTTGAAAGAAGATGGTATTCACAATTGGAAAACCTTAGCACCAGCTCTTCCCCTCCTTCTCCTAATCTTTTTGTTGTCTTTTCAATGGGGCTGACAACCCTTTGATCTACATATATATAGATATATGTAAACCCTAATAAGGATAGGAGAGGGGACTGGGCCTAAATAAAACAATTACTGGGCCCTCCCATTAAGGAACCCAAATGACTTAAAACAGGCCATACACCTCCATATCACATATCCACATATAAAATAATATATATACTAAGATGACCATGGCCCAAACTTTATGGATCACAATAATAATTTTGGGCTCATACCAGTCAATCTATCTGAATCACGTTTAACCCGTTTTTCACAAACCAAACAAAATATAGTCAATGACAGCCTAATTAAGAATAAATTCTTACATTCTCCCACTTAGGCAACATTGACTACTACTTTAAGAGAATATTTTATTTAAGAAAAAATGACTCTCAGGTTAAACAACTTTAATGGCCACATAAACATGATTCAGAATAGAAACATCTCAGCACAGAATCCCGTTCAATGAGAAATATTAATATCGAACTGTAGCGGTAATTATGCTATTGAACAACATAATACCTTCCACAATTACAAACACTAATATCTCACCAACATGGATTTCTATATGTGATAAAGTGTAGTGTGGAATTTCAGCATAATTGATCCAAAAATTATATAACATGCTAATTCCACATTCAGTCCTCTGTATGGTCTTGACAAGACCCTGCAAGGAATTTTATTACATTTTACACTTCCAAAAGAAGCCTTTCTTCCTCTAAACCGAGGTCTTTCATGCTTTAAACCAAGCATCATACTTTATGGATCCATATACACTTCTAAACCGGAGCATTATACACTTCTAAATTAAAGTGTCAATCTTTATATCTCAAAATTTAAATATAACTGTAAGAGTTCATATAAGACGAATACATACATAACAGTTACCATAACTTATAAACAAAATGTGAATAAACACATTAAACTTTATTAACTGAAATACACCATAGATAATATTCATGGGTAAAAAATTTCTTTAACCAAGCACATAAAAAACTGTAAAGTACCCATATGCTCAATATATTTAGCAAACTAAAATTTGGCCTAAGCCCTATATTTAGAGAATCAACTAGTATGTATTCTATAACATGTGCTCATAAAGAATATCATCTTTAACAACTTTCCAATTCTGAAGTACTTTAAATTTATATATTCAACACCATCAGAGTTTTTGTTATTCTTTATAGAGAAAATTAAAACCATATATCATAATACATCTTTATAGGTTTGGAATTAACAATTCCAAGCTCTAAAATAAAATTCTTTAATTGTATAACTCAAGTCGAGCTCTAAAACATGTTGCATAGTGAAAAATTATAAGAGTTTTTATGAAACTCTTTCATGAAACAACACCTCATGCAAACATAAAACTATAACCAGTAATAGACACTATATATCATCTGAGCAATTTCCAAAGTCGACATTATACAACCAATAATATTAACATGATTAATTCTTCTATAGCCAATTGTATAATCTTTAATTCTCTATAAATATCATGACACTTTATGTCTTTTAACCCAATGGTCAAGGCTTAAATTAAAATAATAATTGTCTAACAAACTAATTGCATATGCACCAAGTTTAATTCAAACTTCATAATTCATTAAACTCTCACAACACTAGCATACAGACATTCCTCATGAACTTTTTCTCAAAATCATTTTATGAATACTGAATGTTACTTAATTAATCTCGATCATTAAGAAGAGCAACGTAAAGCTTTCAATTCTGCATATTAAATTCAGTAAAAATGTGATCTAGGTATGCTCTTTGAGATGAGACAAATAATCCTCTAAGTTATTTTTCAAGTATCTCAATGCCAAACACATAAAATACTTTATCAAGATATTTTATATCAAAAATTTATTAATAACAATATCTTCACATCAAGTATTAATTCGAAATTATTACTAATAAGTAAAATTCCATCGGTGTAAAGGATCAAGAAAAATAAATTGCTCCCACTGACCTTGAGATGTATGCATAAATTAACAGTATTATCCATAAAGCCAAGTAATAATATTTGGTGAACCTTTAAATATCATTGCTCAAAAATTCATTTAAAACCATAGATAAATTTGTTTAACTTACAAATCAAATTTATTTTGTTTGGCGAAGCAATACATAAAAATGTCACAATACCACTATAATCATTATAAACCTATATTTATAACATTGGTAAGAACAATACTCTTTTCAAATCACAACCTCTTGCAATAGCATTGTATTTATTATTTATCTTTAAAAAATACTCATTAGATTTCAAACTTTTAAAAAATATAACATGATCTCATATCTAATTAATAATTTGTACCAATTCATTTACCATATTACAAATCGCCAATATCTTCATCATACGTAACAATCATCTCTTCAATCTCTTGATATTGCTCATTTAGAAAAATAATATAATCGCAAGGATCTTTTAATTGTATGAGAATGTCTAGAAGGTTGCACGGGTTATACATGTTCAACTTTTATTAATAGACTGAATAGACACTTTAGATTCTACTTGCACTCTCACTTTCTCTATGTGAGAATGAACGGACCAATTTATTATAGTAGGCACAAATATACAGGAAGATTTATATATTTAAACTGTTCACCAATCTAATAACTTTACATTTTAAAAGCTTAAAAGATTCTTATGTCATAACCAAGATAATAGAATCATTGACAACTTACAAAGTAACAACAAATAGCTATAGGTCACATTTTGATTTCAAAAATATATCATAAAAGTTTTTACTTCTATACAATCCCAAACTCAAAAGTTATTCCAACTAAATTTTATATTAGTTCACAGTTCAAAAGTGTTTTAAAAATATTTTTAACTTAGTACCATATGTAAAATATACACAAGTATACATAGCAATTAAAAATATTTTGTCACAAAACTTGTATAATTTAAACATGTTAACATACACCTCATCATTTTATTGGAGTCCAATTACGACGCTCAAGTACTCAACTTTCTTTCGAACTTACAAGCATGATATTGATTCCACAATTTTGTAAAAATTAATAAGAGGTTACTACATTAACCAAAATTATCATGTTCACTATAATATCGATCTTCGATTAATAATTTTAAAATCTTTATCAGTGTGTTTTTCAACATAAACGAGATTAGACAAATGCATAACATCAATACTCATATATGAAATCAATAAAATAATTTCTTCCACACACCTTATGTGTAACGCCCTAAAAAAAAAACATAAAACCCATCATTTTTGACATGCAACAATATAAGAGAAATAAACATCTTTCTATTTATCAGAGTAGTTCTTACAAAAGTATTACATGTTGACAACAAAAGTAAGGCCCTATAGCTTACAACTTTCCAAGCTAACACTTGGTTACAAGAAATGAGTACTAACTCATAAACATATCAAGCCCTCGGCTTGAATTTACATGTAATACATCAAAGGAAAGCAAAACAACCAAAAAGTCTGTCTGCCTCTATCCTCCCAAGCTATGTCCTTGGAGGTGGCATGCTACCTGTACCTGAAAAAGGTGTCCCATATAGGGTGAGCCACAGCTTAGTAGAAATATACTAAACCAACTATAAACAATGACTAAAATAGCAGCATTCGGTAGATGGTCCACCCTTATATTCCCACTTATAACACATTACAGTTTCATGACATTCAAGTCCATGTTACATTTCATTTCTCACTTCTTTTTCAACTTTGAGTTTGAAAACACGGCTCAGAACCTAGCCAAATAACTTAATGAGACTATAACTCATCTTTAAAACACCTTTGAAATTCTTAAAGGATACACATTTTAGTGCTGTATCAATAACGCATAAACCACTTCCATACTTCACAATTGATAACGATATACATTTTAGTGCTATATCAAATCAATTCAAACACTTCCGTAATCCACACTTGATACACATTTTAGTGCTGTATCAATGTCAAACAAAATCCGGTTTAGAGGTCCATCCCCTATCTTCCCCTAAACCGTGGAGTACATCCCCTATCTCCTCCCACACACACACAATGTATATAAACGTAGATCATATACATAATCAATCAATACATAAATTTAATGTATTATTCCAACCGCTATATTTGTTAGCATACTCAATCGATTAGTTTTAGTTTGCCTAATCATCATGCATTGTCTAC
Organism: Camellia japonica; assembly: GCA_030407325.1. Taxonomy (NCBI): domain Eukaryota; kingdom Viridiplantae; phylum Streptophyta; class Magnoliopsida; order Ericales; family Theaceae; genus Camellia; species Camellia japonica. Next base: position 154,820,611 of record JAPPVO010000059.1, on the reverse strand, counting down.
AACAATCAAGACTATCCTCCACCGATAGCCCAAAACAGTTATTTCTAAACAGAAAATAAATGCACCAAATGGATAAAATATCAACATTTCAACTAGGTGAGTGATAAATGATCCCACTGCACCCTTTAATCCCTTACATTCCCAATTTCAACATTCTCGATTCAATTTCTCGTTTCTCAAAATTAATTTTTACAAATCAATTTATCAATATAATTAGGGCATTTCCCATAATTAACAAAACAACCCTAAGGTTCCATTTCTATCAGTAACCCAACATTTACCTCATTTCTCCACGCTAAACATGTATATAGGTTTATATAAGTAAAACCTCTTCTTTTGTAAAATTACATAAAGACCCAAACTTTCTCAAAATTACCCAACAACCCCCAACATATCAAAATACTAAAATTTAAAGACAAAGCTCATAAGGAGGAGTAGGATATCCCTACCTCAAAGTTTGAGCTCAAACGGAGAAGAGACCAAAACCAAAGTGCTCCAAACTCCAAACTTTTCGGATCAAAACGAAGCCTTCGACGATCAACACAACTTTTACAAAGGCCGAAGGAAAGGGAAGCACCCTAACTAGATCAAACCCTAGAGAGAAGGGAGTTTCTAGAGAGAGAGGCTCTCAAAATACCTTTTTAGAAAGTAAGAGAGAGAGAGTGAATGCAAAAAGTGATTAAAAAATGCCTAACTGCCTTCTGATATACGATAGGTCCGCTCGAGCGGAAAACACAACGCTCGAGCGTCAAGAACAAAAAAACATGGTCCGCTCGAGCGCAAGAATGCTAGCTCGAGCGTCAAGACACAAAGATCAAGTACATCCGCTCGAGCGCGAAAACCAGTCTGCTCGAGCGTAGATTCCCCCCTCCCAGAACTTTCACAGACAAAGCACTACCCGCTCGAGCGCCCAAAGATTCGCTCGAGCGCAACCCGCTCGAGCGTGAAAAACACACCTGCAGAAGTTTTGCAGAGGCACGAAATACTGGGAGTGTGTAAACTCCGCTCGAGCGCAAGAATACCCGCTCGAGCGGACAACCAAAAAGCAAACTCCGCTCGAGCGCAGAATGACCTGCTTAAGCGTAACACCAAAACTCTAGGCAACAACACTTAAGACCAAAACTCAACCTACCTGTTCGAAACACGCCTAACACATCCTAAAATTCAAACATAGGGAATTAAAGGATGACAACAAGATATACAACTACCAACTCCACAGAACCAAAGTTTGGAGTACAACAAATACAGAAAAGGAAAACTGGGATCGCTATAACCTTCTCCCCTTAAAGAATTTCGTCCCCGAAATTAAATACAGGTTTTTCAAAAACAAGATTTTCTCAATTCCCAACATTATTACAATGCGAAATTTAACAACTCGACCCGTTACCGGTCATCTCATCTCTTTACAAGAGTCAATTTACAACATTATCCACAACATGCATTATAGATATGCATTCCCTGAAATTCCACAACTTCAATACCACATTTCACAATTCTATATCATATTCAGTATTCATGATATATTTCCATTTCTACAATACATTCAACATATGCAATGTTACATTAAACTTCCATTTCAAGGCAAGTTCCAAAGTACTCTCATAAATCAAAACATATACAATGTTTTACAACTTAAGACATATATAATGCTCTTAAAGTTCAACAATATTACAAAATTCTCAAAATATGATTACACATCAACAAACATGTTCGGATATTTCTCACGGACTTCCAACTCACGTTCCCAAGTGGCTTCTTCCACTCTGTGATGTTTCCACAAGACTTTTACTAAGGGTATGGTCTTGCCTCGCAAGACTTGATCCCGCATATCCAAGACCCGAACTGGTCTCTCCTCATACGAGGCATCCTCATCTACCTCTAAGTCGGTCCAATCCAACACGTGCGATGGATCCGGCTCGTACTTCCGAAGCATACTAACATGAAAGACGTCATGAACCCCGGACAACTGTGGTGGCAAAGCCAAACGATAAGCAACCTCCCCAATCCTCTCAAGGATCTCAAAGGGACCGATAAACCGAGGGGATAACTTCCCACTCTTCCCAAACCTCATCAAACCTCGCCTAGGTGATATTTTCAAGAAAACATGATCACCCACCTCAAACGCCAAAGGCCTCATCCTACGGTCGGCATAACTCTTTTGGCGACTCTGGGCTGTAACAAGCCTCCTACGGATAAGCTCAACTTTCTCCGTCGTTTCCCTCACCAACTCTGGACCCAACAGAGGTGCATCACCCACCTCGGCCCAACAAACTGGAGACCTACACGGTCGGCCATACAAAGCCTCAAACGGTGCCATACCGATACTAGACTAGAAACTGTTGTTGTAGGCAAACTCCACCAAGGGCAAGTGCCTCTCCTACGTTCCACTAAAGTCAAGGACACAACCCCGAAGCATATCCTCAAGGATCTGAATAGTACGCTCAGACTGCCCGTCAGTCTGAGGATGATAAGTGGTACTAAAGGTCAACTTAGTACCCAAGGCACTCTGCAAACTCTGCCACAACCTGGCAGTAAAACGAGGATCTCTATCTGAGACAATCGTCACTGGGACCCCGTGCAACCTCACTATGTCCCGAATATACAAGTCGGCAAGATGATTTACCGAATCTCTCACGCGTATGGGAATGAAGTGCGCCGACTTAGTCAACCGGTCTACAACCACCCAAATAGCATCACTACCCCGCTGAGTCCTCGGGAGACCTACAACGAAGTCCATAGTGACATGCTCCCACTTCCACTCGGCAATAGGCAAGGGTTGTAACAAACCCGCTGGCCTCTGATGTTTGGCCTTCACTTGCTGACAAGTAAGGCACTTAGACACAAAAACTGCTACATCTCTCTTCATACCCCGCCACCAAAACTGGCGACCCAATCCCGATACATCTTAGTGCCTCCTGGATGCACTGCAAGGCGTGAATGATGAAACTCTCGGAGTACCTCCTCTCGGCAAGACTCCGGCACAAACAAACGGTCTCGGTATCTCACACTCTAGTCGGGATACACCGTCAAACCCTCTCAACCTTCCCACTGGAGATCTTCTCTCGGAGGGATTCTACCTCAAGGTCATCTCTCTGTGTCTCTAACACTCGAGTCACAAGTGTAGGCTGAGCAACAACAGAAAATAAGGCCGCAGCCTCAACGGATTCGCCCAGAATCAAATCAAACTCGCCAAGCGCACCTAACATCTCCCATTCCCGGATGGCTATACCAGCTACATCACTAATGGATTTCCTGCTAAGGGCATCGGCCACAACGTTGGCCTTCCCGGGATGATAGTGCAACTCGAAGTCGTAATCCTCAATAAACTCCATCCACCTCCTCTGCCTCAAGTTCAAGTCTTTCTGTGTAAACAGATATTTCAGACTCTTATGATCCGAGAACACCTCGAATCTCTCACCATAAAGGTAGTGCCTCCAGATTTTCAAGGAAAAGATCACTGCTGCTAGCTCTAGGTCATGTGTAGGGTAATTCTTCTCGTGTATTTTCAACTGACGTGAGCCATAGGCAACCACTTTCCCCTCTTGCATCAACACACAACCCAAACCCTCTCGTGAGGCATCACAATAGACTACATAACCCAACCCTCTCTCCGGAATAATCAAGACTGGAGCGGTGGTCAATCTAACTTTCAGCTCTTGGAACGACTTTTCACAAGTCTCACTCCACACAAATTTGACTCCCTTCCGAGTCAGTCTAGTCAACGGCGAAGCTAACCTGGAGAAATCCTTCACAAACCGGCGGTAATACCCAGCTAATCCCAGAAAACTGCGGATCTCAAACACACTCTTAGGCTGTGCCCAATCTTGCACTGCCTCAATCTTGGATGTATCAACAGACACCTCTTCTCCGAAAACCACATAGCCTAAGAACTTGACTTCTCCTAGCCAGAACTCACACTTCCCAAACTTGGTATACAGCCTATGGGTTCTAAGTAACTCGAGCACCACTCTCAAGTGTTCCTCGTGCTCCTCCTCTGAAGGTGAATAGATGAGAATGTCATCAACAAAAACGACCACAAAGCAATCTAAGAATTCCCGGAATATTCGGTTCATCAAATCCATAAAGACTGCCGGTGCATTGGTGAGCCCAAATGGCATCACTAGAAACTCATAATGGCCATACCGCGTACGGAATGCCGTTTTCGGAATATCTTCCTCCCTGACCCTCAACTGGTGATAACCCGATCTCAAGTCTATCTTAGAGAAACAACGGGACCCCTTCAACTGGTCAAACAGATCATCTATACGGGGCATAGGGTACTTATTCTTAACCGTAGCCCGATTCAGCTTCCAGCAGTCGATACAAAGTCTCAAGGCGCCATCTTTCTTTTTAGCAAAGAGGGTCGGTGCTCCCCATGGTGAAACACTAGGGCGAATAAAGCCTTTATCCAGCAATTCCTGGAGCTGAACCTTCAACTCAACCAACTCGGTTGGAGCAAAATGGTAAGGTGCCATAGAAATCGGCGCCGTGCCGGGCACTAGATCAATAGAGAACTCAATCTCTCGATGTGGTGGCAAACTAATGAGATCCTCAGGAAAGACGTCCGAGTACTCACAAACCACCCTCGACAACATAGTCTGGGTCTCATCACACACACTACTAAAAAGGCTAGCAAGTAGGCCACTAAGCTCACTCCGCCCTTGCGGATCATACACCGGTGGCAACACACTACCAACCCGATCCCCCAGAAAATGGAAACACTCCTCGCTCAAGGTACATACTGTGACCCTTTGGCGGTAGCAATCAATAACAGCCCGGTAAGACGATAGCCAGTCCATACCCAAAATAACATCAAATCCCGACATGGGTATCACTACAAAAGGAAACGGAAGCCGACGATCGGCGATCTCTATATCACAACCCCTACATCCTTGTTTCAAAATCAACTCACCCCCAATAGGTGACACTACGCAAATAGGAGATGCTAACTGGGCCAACTCCAATCCCAAAACAGATGCAAATGCAGCAGATACAAAAGAATGAGATGCACCCGTATCAATCAATACACTAGCAACTGAGTTGCAAAACAAGAAGGTACCTCTCACAACTGATGGAGCAGGTACAAGATCCTGCGCGGTAACAGCATACACGCGCCTAGTAGGCCCCTGATCCACCTGCTCACCCTTCGGAGCATACGACTGCTGTATAGACTGGGACGACGAAGCTCCCGAATTGGCCCTCGAGGCCTGCATAGACTGAGCTGGCTGAAAACCCTGCGTCTGCCTAGAACCAGACGCGCCCAAAGTGGCACTCAACTGTGGGCAAAACCTCTTCAGGTGCCCAAGCTGACCACACTGATAATAGGACAAGGACTGGCCCCTGCCCTGACTCTGGCTCTGCGGTCTAGCTGAAGATGAAGCAGCTCTCTGACCTCCTCCCCTCTGTGGGCAAACCGAAGCCTTGTGGCCCACCTGACCACACTTGTAACAGGTGAAATCTCCCTGATTGCCTCTCCCCGAGCCTGCACTCGGCACTGGAAAGGTCGATCTAGCAACACCACCCGGAGACTGCTGAGGGTTAGCACCCCTTTGTCTCTTGCCATCACCCTGACCATCATGGCTCCTCTTGGAGCCTCTCTGTCCTTCCTCCTCCTGCATCATGATCTCCATATGGGCTGCAACATCAACCAAGCGCCCATAGTCTCGGATCATAGAACCCCCAACTCTCATCTTGAGGCCGCGCCTCAACCTTTTCTCAAACTCGATACAACGGCATTCCTCGGACGCCACAAGTTCAGGTGTGAACCTGGACAAGCTAGTAAAAGCAGCCTCATACTCGGTCACTGAAGAACTCAACTGCAAAAGCTGGCAGAACTGGTCTCTCAGCTTCTCCCTGACTGCTGGAGATAAGAACTTTTCGTGGAAAGCACCCACAAAAGCCTCCCAAGTGCCACCAATACGACCCTTCATGAATTTCCACCACTGACCCGCATCCCCCTTAAGATGGAAAGATGCCAAGGTCACTTTCAATGCTCCATCCTCGATGCCAAGCATCTCGAACGTCTTACTCATCTGTTCCAACCACTCGTCAGCCTTAAGTGGCTCCTTTGGATTCCCAATAAACTCGTCCGGATTAGACCGGAAGAACTCCCTCTTCAAGAAGGAAGGCCCTGCATCAACAACCAGGGCCTGCACTTGAGCCTAAACTGGATTCTCAGCTCTGAGAATTCCCATAGACTCCCTCAAAGCATCGGCTATCCCACGGGCTAAAGCGCCCGCAGCCTTCTGACCTGCTGGCTTGGCCACATTGGCCTGGCCAATCCCTTCCTGCTGCGCCAGAATATCATCCGGTAAAGGCATCTCCTGCCTACCATGCCTACCACGTCTACCTCCTCGTCCTCGTCTTGGCATCCTAATAAAGGTAGCGAAGAATGTTAGCACATTCACAAAAGTGTCGAAGCTATAACACTCGCGTCCTAATGCATGGACAACTGTAATTCACTCCACGTAAGCACATAAACACATAAGCACTTACGAATTTCGTTTTTGGATAATGATAGTCCCGAGGCATTACTAGAGTTCCGGTTAGAAACAGCATTGATCAAGTGCTTTTCCAACAAGACTTACAGAAACCCAAGGATCCAATCAACATCCTAGAAACTAAATCCCATACCCAAGTAGTCACATAAACATGTTATCATATAAGCACATAACATTACACATAAGTCTCTAACAAGTGAGACAAACCCATTGTGATACTAATCACTTCCCACGTACCCAAAGTATTCGAACCTGGTACACTTTGATACCAAGTTGTAACGCCCTAAAAAAAAAACATAAAACCCATCATTTTTGACATGCAACAATATAAGAGAAATAAACATCTTTCTATTTATCAGAGTAGTTCTTACAAAAGTATTACATGTTGACAACAAAAGTAAGGCCCTATGGCTTACAACTTTCCAGGCCAACACTTGGTTACAAGAAATGAGTACTAACTCATATACATATCAAGCCCTCGGTTTGAATTTACATGTAATACATCAAAGGAAAGCCAAACAACCAAAAAGTCTGTCTGCCTCTAGCCTCCCAAGCTATGTCCTTGGAGGTGGCATGCTACCTGTACCAGAAAATGGTGTCCCATATAGGGTGAGCCACAGCCCAGTAGAAATATACTAAACCAACTATAAACAGTGACTAAAATAACAGCATTCGGTAGATGGTCCACCCTTATATTCCCACTTATAACACATTACAGTTTCATGATATTCAAGTCCATGTTACATTTCATTTCTCACTTCTTTTTCAACTTTGAGTTTGAAAACACGGCTCAGAACCTAGCCAAATAACTTAATGAGACTATAACTCATCTTTAAAACACCTTTGAAATTCTTAAAGGATACACATTTTAGTGCTGTATCAATAACGCATAAACCACTTCCATACTTCACAATTGATAACGATATACATTTTAGTGCTATATCAAATCAATTCAAACACTTCCGTAATCCACACTTGATACACATTTTAGTGCTGTATCAATGTCAAACAAAATCCGGTTTAGAGGTCCATCCCCTATCTTCCCCTAAACCGTGGAGTACATCCCCTATCTCCTCCCACACACACACAATGTATATAAACGTAGATCATATACATAATCAATCAATACATAAATTTAATGTATTATTCCAACCGCTATATTTGTTAGCATACTCAATCGATTAGTTTTAGTTTGCCTAATCATCATGCATTGTCTACAACAATCAAGACTATCCTCCACCGATAGCCCAAAACAGTTATTTCTAAACAGAAAATAAATGCACCAAATGGATAAAATATCAACATTTCAACTAGGTGAGTGATAAATGATCCCACTGCACCCTTTAATCCCTTACATTCCCAATTTCAACATTCTCGATTCAATTTCTCGTTTCTCAAAATTAATTTTTACAAATCAATTTATCAATATAATTAGGACATTTCCCATAATTAACAAAACAACCCTAAGGTTCCATTTCTATCAGTAACCCAACATTTACCTCATTTCTCCATGCTAAACATGTATATAGGTTTATATAAGTAAAACCTCTTCTTTTGTAAAATTACATAAAGACCCAAACTTTCTCAAAATTACCCAACAACCCCCAACGTATCAAAATACTAAAATTTAAAGACAAAGCTCATAAGGAGGAGTAGGATATCCCTACCTCGAGGTTTGAGCTCAAACGGAGAAGAGACCAAAACCAAAGTGCTCCAAACTCCAAACTGTTCGAATCAAAACAAAGCCCTCGACGATCAACACAACTTTTACAAAGGCCGAAGGAAAGGGAAGTACCCTAACTAGATCAAACCCTAGAGAGAAGGGAGTTTCTAGAGAGAGAGGCTCTCAAAATACCTTTTTAGAAAGTAAGAGAGAGAGAGTGAATGCAAAAAGTGATTCAAAAATGCCTAACTGCCTTCTGATATACGATAGGTTCGCTCGAGCGGAAAACACAACGCTTGAGCGTCAAGAACAAAAAAACATGGTCCGCTCGAGCGCAAGAATGCTCGCTCGAGCGTCAAGACACAAAGATGAAGTATATCCGCTCGAGCGCGAAAACCAGTCCGCTCGAGTGTAGATTCCCCCCTCCCAGAACTTTCACAGACAAAGCACTACCCGCTTGAGCGCCCAAAGATCTGCTCGAGTGCAACCCGCTCGAGCGTAAGAAAACCCGCTCGAGCGTGAAAAACACACCTGCAGAAGTTTTGTAGAGGCATGAAATACTGGGAGTGTGTAAACTCCGCTCGAGCGCAAGAATACCCGCTCGAGCGGACAACCAAAAAGCAAACTCCGCTCGAGCGCAGAATGACCCGCTTGAGCGTAACACCAAAACTCTGGGCAACAACACTTGAGACCAAAACTCAATCTACCTGTTCGAAACACGCCCAACACATCCTAAAATTCAAACATAGGGAATTAAAGGATGACAACAAGATATACAACTACCAACTCCACGGAACAAAAGTTCGGAGTACAACAAATACAGAAAAGGAAAACCGGGATCGCTATATTATGATAAATGAAAATCTATTCCAATCATTATTATTTTTATTTTATTTATTACCAAAATTAAAAAATAATAACAATGCTTATTTTGTTGACATTAAAATAGAATTTTATCTCATGGATGATATAAAAATAGCATTATTTAAAATAAGATCACTACTAGACTCTAACTTAAATAACTTGACTAGTAAATAAAATTTTGATTAGCACAAGCATTTTTTTAAGCAGTTTAAAAAACAAAATAAGGAGATTCCAAAGGTGAGAAGAGCGCCATAGCTCACAAAAAATTCCAAAGAATTTTTCTTACTGGAGTTAATAATATGTAAAGAGATTTGTGGAATATTTTGAAATGGAAAACATAAAACACTGAAAAGAAATAACGATTTGCAAAAGTCGAAGGTATTATATAGAGCATTGTAGAGTATAATTTAGATTTTCTTGTAAGAATCACCTAGTGGATATTCTAAAACTCTTCTTTGTTAAATAGTTAACATTGAATATAATTTTAATATTTCACACTATATTGAGGTGTTAATATAAATGGTTGAGAAGGTGCATTCTCGAGTATGTCAACATCTAAATTAGTTAGATTTAAAACTAAGTCAATACCCATTTACGGATTCACAATCAAAACTTTAATAGAGTAAATTTGATTTTCATAAAAATTGTAACGCCCTCAAAAATAAACCCACAATATACAATATTATCATGCATTAATAAAAGAAAACATTTTATTATTTCAATCATCAGAGTTTTACGGAATAAAATACCATAGCAAATGCCCTACGGGCTTACATCTTGCCAAGCCAACACTTGGACACAATTCACTGAGTTCTAACTCAAAAACAGATAAAGCCCTAGGCTTGAAAGATTACATTATTCAAATAAAAATAAATAAACAAATCTTCAAGTCCAATCCTCACAAGCTAAGTCCTTGGAGGGAGTGAACCACCTGAACCTGAAAAATAAAGTTCCCATATAGGGTGAGCCACAGCCCAGTAAAGAAATACTAAACCAAGCATAAGAATTAACTAAAGTATTAGCATCTGATACATGGTTAACACACTATAATCAAGTTACAATATTCATGACACGAATGTCTACACTGCCTATGACACATTGTCTATGGCACATTTTACTTTCCACTTATGGCTCAGAACCTGGCCAAATAACTCAACAGGTTTCATCTTTTATTACCATTACTTCCAATTCAACAGGAATAACAATTCAAGTTAGACCTAATCATAACAAATACACATGTTGGTATTGTATCAATCATAATCAATTCACTTCCATACTTCCCAACTGATACACATTTTAGTGATGTATCCTATCAACAATAAATAGACATATATCTATTAATCAATAAGCACACATAAGAGTGATGCTATTGGAGTCCATCCCCTATCTTCTCCCAATAAATCCGGTTTAGAGGTCCATCCCCTATCTTCCCCTAAACCGTGGAGTTCATCCCCCATCTCCTCCAAAACCAAATGCATATGCAATGAAACACATAATTGCCATTTACAACACATAATCAATACACAAATGTTCTGTATTAACTCAACGGTCAAACAATTGACCCAATTCCAGTTATACCTAAGCCACATGCAAGGTCTACAACAATCAATGGCTATCCTCCACCAATAGCCCAAAACAGTTATTTCTAAACAAGAAATAAATACATCAATGAATGTAAATTTAACATTCCCAATTCCATGAATTAAACCAAATTCCACATTATTCCTTTAAATTAATTATACAAATTAATCTAAACCAAAACCCTAAGGTTTCCTCCGAAATTACCAAACTACCCCCACATACCAAAATTACCAAACTACCCCCACATACCAAAATACCAACACTTAGGATTAAAGCGTATAAATGGAGTAGGAAATCCCTACCTCGAAGATATAACTCAGAAGGAAGAAGATGAAGATGATGCCCAAACTTCAAAGTGCTCCAAATCAAGAATTTCTCAGATTAAATGGAAGCCCTTACTCCCCTCTATCTTATTTGTAAAGCAACTAGGGCAAAAACCCACCCTAACTAGATCAAACCTAGGAGAGAAGGTGTTTAGAGAAAGAGAGAACTCGGAAATTAGGGTTTTTGGATCAAAAGGGGCTGAAAAACTGTTTTAAAATACGCTGCTGCGTATTTATACCTGATAGGCTCGCTCGAGCGAAGACCTGGTCGCTCGAGCGACCAGACACAGAAAAGCGTCGCTCGAGCGAAGAAATGCTCGCTCGAGCGAATAACAAACCAGCTCGCTCGAGCGAAGAAAGCTCGCTCGAGCCCACAAACACTGCTTTCAGGTCTAAGTACTGGACGCGAAGCTCGCTCGAGCGAAGGGACCCTGGCTCGAGCGAAGGACCAAAATCAAAGACCTCGATTGAGCAACGAAGAGCTCGCTCGAGCGACCAACCCAAAAACTGAACATGAACTCTTGGTTTCAAACCCAACCAACCTGTAAACAACCTGCCCAACAAATCCTATAACTCAAAACTGAAGAATTAAAGGACAACTACAACAACAATATGATAATATAATCTACGGAACATAAGTCCGGATACAATAATCAAATGGGAAAAGACCGGGGTCGCTATAACTCTCCCTTCATTGCTTTGAATTCAATATAATATCATTCATTTATATATGGACAATAATAATCTTATAATCAAAATTAATATTCTCAAATATTTAAAATGTATCACTCTTAAACTGCATATATAGAAAGCATTTTGACAACTCCAACTTTCAATTATACATAGGCAATTAGTATAATCTCACAAGAATATGCTGCGAATAAACTTTAGCAATATTCTTAGATGTGCCAGAATGTATCACTATATAAACACCTTTGGGTTGAATATATAGAATACAATCAACATCTTTAAACTTCAATATAGGGCTATTTTGGGAAGTTAGCTTTTAGCCCCCTTTTTTTGGTTTGTAGCAAAAGCTAAAAGTTGGCTTTCTTGCATTTTTTTCCATTTGGGAAGGTGGTTTTTAGCTGCTAGTGAAATTACAATTCTACCCCTTATGGGTCAAAATGTGCAACATGAATGAAGTTGTAAATATTTTAAATTATTGGGGATAGTTTGGTCATTTTATTGTGATTTGACATCATAAACAAATATTAATCAAAAAAGCCAAAAGCAACTTTTTACCAACTTCCCAAATCATTTGTCTAAAAAAGCCAAAAGCTTGGTTAAAAGCCAAAAAGTCACTTTTTACCATCTTCTCAAAACAACCCATAATCTTAATTAATTATATATGGGCAATAATTATAATCTCACAACAATGGGCTGCAAATAAACTTTAACAATATTGTCAAATGTTTCAGAATGTATCATCATATAAATACCTTTGGGCTAAATATATAAGACACATTCTAACACCTATAAACAAGTCAACTAGCAAGAATCATTTATCAAGAAATTATCTCCTTTGGGTAGATAAATTCTTTCAAAATCAATAAAATTTCCCTTACTAGCGGCTCACACTACCTCTAAAATTAATATACTCAATTAACCCCCTTTGGGTAGGTAATTGAGTGATATAATATTAGAAGAGCTTCCTAGAATCCTTATTGGTAAATCACTTTAAATCTCAATAGGTTAACCACTTCGGTAGTATCACCCATATTGATTCAAAAATCTTCCAACTAGGACTACAAAAATAAATATTTGTCCACCTTTAAAACTTTATTTATTTATTAACAATAATGCAATCTGTAACCCATCAAAGCATATATAATACCATATTACGAATCACTACTAAACAGTTACTCAAAAATAATATCTCACGGCCAACCAAAATTCGCATATGAATTTACAAAAATTACACCAAGGTGATATACATGATATAGAACTCTTAAACAATCTTAATGTTTATGTAAAAGTCATAAAAACGAATATGTTTCATATGTTTTGCAAATATTTGATTAGGTAAGATTTGAAATATATATATATATATATATATATATATATCAATACAGATTCAATATACACACGTCCATACTTCACAATTTTCGTAAAACTAGCAGATCTAAATTATTTTTTTTTATTTTTTATTTTATATAACACAATTGGAAGCAAACTATCAATACTCAAACAGTATGTACTCGTTACATTGAAAACGTTTGCTTGAAATTACTAAAGCACAATTTTGAGATGCAAAAGCATCATTCAGTAAAAGAAATATTAATTTATTCCTTATCATTATATAAAATAATTTTACTGAAATAATCTGCCATGATTTTGATTCTAATATAAACTTGCTCTGATACCACATGTAAGATTATAGGATCTATATACTAGAAATCGAAACACTATAAATATAAGTAACTATTAAAATATAACCTTAGATACATACCGTTTAATTCCGTTATTGTCTTGAGTTTTGCTTCCTTGAAAGAAGATGGTATTCACAATTGGAAAACCTTAGCACCAGCTCTTCTCCTCCTTCTCCTAATCTTTTTGTTGTCTTTTCAATGGGGCTGACAACCCTTTGATCTACATATATATAGATATATGTAAACCCTAATAAGGATAGGAGAGGGGACTGGGCCTAAATAAAACAATTACTGGGCCCAAATAACTTAAAACAGGCTATACACCTCCATATCACATATCCACATATAAAATAATATATACACTAAGATGACCATGGCCCAAACTTTATGGATCACAATAATAATTTTGGGCTCATACCAATCAATCTATCTGAATCACGTTTAACCTGTTTTTCACAAACCAAACAAAATATAGTCAATGACAGCCTAATTAAGAATAAATTCTTACACCCCTCACACTCATGTCAATACTCCTCAAATCCAAGAACCCAAAATCCCCACATTCATTCACTAGGCATATAGAATTAGTCTCCTCCATAGCTATGGCATCTCTAAATTGCCATTGGGTTGTCGGATAATCATCTTCATCGTCTTCATTGTTTGGCCAATGAGACCAGAGCTGGATCATGTTTTAAACTCTAAAATCCAACAAATTAATGAAAGAGGAGCTCTGCTTCCTAGCTGACAGAGTAGCAACCATCAAACAATTGGTGCCATGTAACCATTGCAGCCTGTTTGCTTCACCAAGTGACCACTCATATTGGTTATAGTAAAACTCAATCTCTTGCCAGTTAATTGATCCCAAACACTAATCCCATACTTCGTGTTGTTCTCACCTTTACAACTAGAAAAAATCTTGTAGTTTGAGTTAAAACTTAAAGCACCAGCAGTGTAGCTCTTCACTTGATGATCCTCATTAGTGACCTGAAACCTGTGCCTAAGCTCCCCTGTTGTTGCACTGAACAGACCCATCCCACCACCGCCAGCGCTGACAACAATGGTCTCTGAATCGACCCAACCGATGTCATAAACTCTCTGGTAATCGAGATTGATTGATGGGTGTTCTTCGAGCATCCAATCATAGACGTGTACCATAATATCATGCACTACACAGCAGCCACCGTCAGGGCTGCCGCGAATGGCGGTGCCATCGCCGGGTGCTTGGCCCATCGCGGAGTGTGAAAATCAGAGTCTGTTTCCATCGAATTGGCCACATTTGGCAGAGCGGACGTTGTTGAGGTTGCCATAGAACTGGGCAGGGCTTCTCTGTGAAGGAGTTTTTCAGGGATGTTAGAGGGAATATAGAGCTCCGCTGTTCTGAGGAGGTCGAGGAGTACTGCGAAACAATCTGGGTTCTGATCGATGAAGTAATTACCATCATCACCAGCAGAATTATAGGTTTGGAGGTTCCAATTCTTGTCGAACATTTTCCCGAAGAAGGAATTATGGCCGGCGTTGGCGAGGGTGGAGATGGTGGTTTTGAATATTTTGCCACCAACGTTGAATTTTACTTGTATGTTATTGTGAATTGCCATTGTTGAAACAAGAAAAAAAATTGGGCAGACCTAGAAGGGAATTTGAAAACAGGCTCGGCATTAAATTTATATTTTAATTTATCCTTTCGAATTCTTGTATCAAGCTTCAAAACTTCGCTTCCCCATATGGGATTCTAAATTTTACTGTCTTTTTGAATTCCTGTTTCAAACACTTCATCTGTGTTTCCTTGTACAGTTTCCACCAAAAGCCTTTACAATTATTGAGGGATCATTACCCCATACTATACATTGACAAGTTATGGCAAAAATTGAACTTCTTCTTGATTTCAGTAAAATAAAATAAAAATAAAAAGGTAAATTAAAAACTACAATTTAGTATGTTTGGTTTCAATTTTCTGAATTCAATTTTCTGAAAATTGAGTTTTTTATTTTTCATTTTTTTAGTGAATATTTTTAAAATTTTAAGTATTTTTTTTTTTTACTTTTTAGATACACTTTACTTAGATATATCTAAATAGTAAAATATTTGTAAAAAAATATTTTAAAAAATTAATAAATACACAAAAATATGAAAAATGTACTAATTTTTGTTTTTGTTTTTGTTTTTTTTGTATTTTTCATATTTAGTGAATTTTTTAAAGATTTTTTTTCACAAATATTATACTTTTTTAAGTGTATTTATGTTAAGTGTGTCTAAATTTTTATAAAAAAAAATTACTTAAAATATTAAAAAATTCATTGAAAACAAAAAAATATGGAAAATGAAAAAATTGAATTTTCTGCAAACCAAAACCAAACAAACTGATTAACGATGTGGATGAAAAACATATTGTTTTTCCAAAATGGCCTAGAAATCAAGTTGCTCAAAATCGAGTTTTAAGCATACTAGGTGGAAGGTCTCGAAGAGAAAAGTCCAGACCCAGAAAAATGAGCCCAAATGAAGACTGTGGTGGAGCTTATGCGCCCTCTGAAATTAGCGAGTGAGGACCACTCTTGGACACGTACCACACGCTCGTCTAAAGAGTGAAGATGAGCAACTTTCACCAAAGCCGAAGTGTTTAAATATTATTTGAGGGATAATAAATACAAGGTGTGCGTTTGGTAGAGTGGATAAGGCGCTGTAGTTTGTATTTGGTCAGGGTGTTTAAAGCCCCCCTAGCTATGCCCTAAAAATTAATATTTTTGAGTGGAACATTATGCAATGGTGACGTCAAAATTAATATTTTTGAGTGGAGGATGATGCATGTAACGACCCCAAAATGCGTATAAGGAATTATCTTTATTTACCTATGTGTTAATGTGCTTTAATTTAATTATATCTGTTCGAATTGAAGAATTATCTATTGAGTTACGACTTTAAAACTGGAATTGACGACCTTTATGGTTTCAGAAATCGGAATTAAGTACATAGATATGTTAATGGGAATTTTTAGAGCTATTTGAGAAAATTAATTGGAAATTTATTTCGTCAGATTCGTTAAGGTATATTTGGGTGGTTAACTTTGCATTGTAAATTGAAGGCCTTAGAGGCTTCAGAAACCAGAACGGAGTACATAGTTATGATCAGTATAATTTTTAGAGTCATCTGAGAAGTTTAATTGAAATTTGATTTCGTACGATTCGTAAGGGTGCGTTTGGCTCTCCCAAATTGTGATAAGCTTATATATAGTTAGATGTATAGATATTTATGAGATATATGAGTTGAACTCAACATATTTGAGCCAAAAATATCTAAGGAAAAGGGAGAGAGAACCATGAAAGAGAGAGAGAGAGAGAGAGAGAGACGAGGAGGAGAGACAAAGATTCTCTAAGAGAAGCTCACCATTCATGGGGGTTTGAAGATAATTGAAGAGAATTGAAGAGAGAGGAAGAAGATCAACCATGAAGCTTGGGAAAATGGAAGAGATTAAAGTGAAAAGCAAGGAATTGAGTTAAGGTATGTGGCTTTAACTATTATCTTTGTAGATAATTCATCTACTACATGAAATCAAGGATTGACTTGGAAGATTAATATGTAAATGAACAAGTGTGCTAGGTTATGAATGAAATGGGTTGAACTCAAGGAATTGAACCTTGATTTCCTTAAGTTTGCTTGAATTGGGTTCAATCTTAAGAATGATTCATGGAATAACAAGATTTGGTGTGAGAACCAACCATGTGTAAGATATATTTACATGATTTTGGGCATATATTGAGGAAGTTTGATTATATAGAAAAGATGAGACTTGAATTTCTAAATTGATGCAAGATTGATTTGTTTAAGATGAAATTACACTTGAATGATGTTAGTTTATCATGTTGTAGAGTAATTTTACATGTTTTTGGGTGATTAAAGTTGAAACCTAGCTTAGAAAATGGAAAAACAAGTGTTAAAGCCAACCAAGATTTTCGAACAGCAAATTTTTCCCAGAGCTGCACATGCAGCGAGGCTTCCCACACGTGCGGCAGTCCATTTCCAGCACCAAATCTGATTCTACTAAAAAAGCACGTTGCCCCGCAGGTGCGGCCCAATTCCCGCAGGTGCGGGACAGTTCTATTTCAGCCAACTTCAAATAAGCATATCTCTTGCATCCGGACTCCGTTTTAAGTGATTCTTGAGCCTAAATTCAAGCCCCAGAAGTCTAGTTTCTAATGGAGGTGGTCTCACTCCCAAATTCTAAGTACACAAATAGATATGCCCAAATTAGTGACGATTGTTCACTTTTTGTCTACCAGTTTTATACCATTTCTTCTTCTAAATCATTTTCCTTTCGATTCCTCCTATTTTCTTAGACACGGATTATGACCTATTGAGGACTAATGAGTTTAGAATCACCAAGGCTAATTGATTAAAGAACAAGAAAGAGATTGGTTATATTCTCATATTATGCTTTGTGCATTGTGTTTGTAGGTCAAACGAGGACGTCGTCCCATTGTTACCAGAAGCCCAGCACTGTGAGTAATAGTCTAGTAAAGATATATTCTTCATTATCTATTTTGACTAATGTGTGACATGATTCTCTAAATGTCGTATTTTGTTAAAATACGCAAGTTTCCAAGAAAAGTAAAATGAGTCAAGAATAAGAACTGTGAATTGTTTATAATATAATATGGTGGGCCCAAGGCCGTTCTGTTTATCTGTTTCACTTATGCTATGGCATGGTATGAATTGTTCGGTCTTTTAGACTTAATCATTTTGGTATGGAACAAAGTGCTGTACGGAATTAGGTGCTATAGTGTGAGTCACCTCTAGAATCCGTACGAGACACCTCTTGCGTCCATACATGTCACGCCCCAATTTTTATTACTCGAAATTATAACCAAAACCTTTAATACAAGTCCATTTAATTAACTACAATTATTATTACAAACACCCATTACATGGGGTAACAACAACAACATTGTTCTCTCTCGAATAATACAACAACAATACATGTACAAAATTCACATTGAAATACACATGAATATCTCATTTACAACAAGCATCTCTCATTTACACTATGCCCGAATAATAGAAAATAAACTCTTCAATCCTCAATCCGGCGTTCCAAACTTTGTTCCTGAAAAAGGTTAAAATAATTGGGATGAACACGAAGTCTAGCAGGAATCTTCCTTGATTCTAAATAATATAGTCCTTAAATACATGAGATCATGAAGTGCTAAAGAGTGATATAAACCTAAATTCTTTGTGCTCTTTTTATACTCAAATTACAATACATATAGGTAACACCATTCTCATAAAGGAAATTCGTGAAAACTTTTTAAAGAAAAAGAAACCCTTTCATTTGTTTCTATATCAATCAAATATATATGTTTAAAAAAAAAAGTCTTTTCAAGAACTTCCTTGCTAACTTTATCTAGAATTATAAACATAGCAACGAGTCATACTCCTACATGTCGCAACACATTGTAACCCATTATAATCCACATAAAAGAACCCATATAATTCCATATATTTGATTTTGCCCAATCGAGATTATTCACTTTCCATTATTCTCAAATCAATGTACAAATCTTATTGTAATCATTCCACACAATCCAAATTGGACATCGGCTCCATTACCAAGCCTTAACATCATGCCACACGCTTTACCGGTCACAAATCGGAAGGAATGCGGAACCTCACACGTTACGCCGGAAGGAACGCGGAACCTCACGCTTTACCGGTCACAAGCCGGAAGGAACACGAAACCTTTACACATTTCATCAACCCACACGCTTTACCGGGCACTACTCTAGAAGGAAGACGAAACCATTATTAAGCGCCACGCTTTGCCGGCTCAAATGCAGCGGGAAACGGACCCCAAGGCAACATTACAATCCATTAATTTCTTAAGTCATTGCTCGTTACAAATTGTGGGCAAAGCCAGCACATTCATTCATCATTTCTATTACTTATTAGCTCCAGAACACGTACTCATTATTTTCCACCATTCTCTAGTATTCATCAAGTCGTTCTTTGTTACAATCCCAACAAAACCAATAATAACATTCATTATTTTTATCACAAAATTCATCCAACAACACCTCCACTAAGAGCATTTGGCACATTTTTAAAAGCATTCTCAATTCTTATATTTCAATGGTCTTTTAACTTTTCCAACAAATTATCAAATCTTCATACTCAATGTGATAACACAATAATCATCATAAATTATCTCCAATTAATTAATTTAATTACTCATCTTAATTTCTTCAAAATAACTTTTCTATACAATAGTTATTTTCTAACCATTATTCATCATTATTTATTCTCATCTTCTACAAAACATGAACTCAATTCCATAAATCAAATGTCAATTGAAGCTTTCTTTATTCCCAACATAGATTCCATAACTAGGGTTAAACATAAATTAGGGCTTTTTGCTATTTAACACAAAACCACATTCTCATGACCCAAACATCATATATTCCACTTAAATCATCAATTCAAATTCCATAAATCAAAAACCCTAGCTCCCTTCACATGCCATTTCTAAAAATCTCCTCAAAATGAGGGTTTTATGCAATAAAAAGTATCACCCATCTATCCACAAGACAATATTGAAGAGAAGCAAGGACAATCCCTACCTTAAGCAAGGAGAGAAAGAAACCCGAAGTTTCGACTTCAAAGAAAACATGATCTGCTTGGATGGATTGAAAGCCCTTGGCGCGCTCTACAACCTTCCTCAAGGGGCCTAGGTGAGAAGATGCTTCTAGATGAGTAGATCTAGCAATCTAAGTGGGAAAAAGTTGGGTTTAGAGTGAGATGAGAGAGGCTCACAGTTTGAGAGAGAGGAAGGAGGAGAAAAGTGAAATGAAACCACTCTTGGAGCCTCTTTATAGTAGTAGAGAAGTAGCCCTAAGGTCAAAAAAATAATAAGCCCAAAACCCCCCAAAGGTAGGGCCCATTTGAACTGCAAAATATGAAAAAAAAACACGCAGGGGTCGACCCTTCGGGCAAGGGGGTTGACCCTTTAGGTAGAAAAGACAATCTGGCACAAGTAAGGGGGGTCGACCCTTAGACAAGAGGGGGTCGACCTTATTTTCCAGCAACAAATTCTGCAACATAAGAGGGTCGACCCTTTCCAGACTGGTGTCGACCCTATTTTCCAGCAACACATTCTGCAATATAAGAGGGTCGACTCTTTCCAGACTGGTGTCGACCCTATAGAAAACCAGCAGAGGCACTAAGAATTCAAGAAGTATAACTCTCTCATTCGGACTCCGTTTTAGGTCGTTCTTGTGTCCAAATCGAAGCCCTGGAAACAAGCTTTCCAATGGTTCTAGCCTTATATCCAAATTCAAAGTATGGAAAAATAAAAGGACAAAAGAGTGAAGGCTGGTCAAAAACAAAAGGTCAAATTTGGGGCTTTTGATCTAATCATGCCTAAACACTTTGTTAAGGCTTCAATCAAGGTTCCAAACATCACCCAAGGGTCATCAATTATAATATTCAAGGTTCTTTTGCCAACCCATCAATACCAAGAGTCCGACAACCACACAAGTTTTAAGGTGACGAGCACCACTTTACACCAATCCGATACGTATTGAAATCCGAGCCACTACAATCTTGCCACCTTAGGAAATTTCGTCCTCGAATTTGGAGTTACCGAAATAATAGACAACCTAACACAGATAGAGCACAACTCTTAACTTAGCACACTTGGTATATGTTCCCGAATTTGAAAATAAGAGGTGGAACGGAGGCTACGCAGATCCAATGGTAAAACATCACCACCCACCTAATGCTAGGCTTCACACGAAATAGATTCTCAATTTCTGGTTCAATACCTCAATGTCCCTAAGACACCCGAATAAGAAGAACCACAAGGGAAAGATCACAAACACCCATCGATTAACACATAAACTGGGATTCAACGGCAAGAAGTGACATCAACCACTTATAATCCCACAGTCAGTAATAACTTCCCAACCAACAACAATGCAGATAATGACTACTAGATGGCCAAAACTCAATTTCAAAATAAAAGGAAGCCACTAGTAAACCAGACACCAGGTCCATACTGGTAACAACAAAAGATACATTACATTGTACGGTCCGATAGCAATTCTTTATACAATTCAACATTTAAAGATAGAATAGTGAAAATTATTCATTAACATTCTCAGATTAAGTATTTAACATTTGGTTTAACCGTGCCCTCCCAGGCCACACATAAGGAAAATAAATTTTCATTTGCCACATCAATCTCAACATTTTCTTGGTGAATTCCAACCATCACCAAATAACCTCCGCCACTCATCCGGTGACATCACAACACATTTTCCATACGTGTCTTGACAATGAATAGAACAATTATGGTGCATCCGAAAAGTAACATAATACATGCGACTTCCCACAAGTTGGTAGTCTCCCTATCATTACAAGTATCAACACTAACAATCGATGTATACATTGGCACAAGTGCACTTACAACAATTTATAATCAAACATTTTTATCTCAATTAGGATGATTTCACAAATTCACATGAACAACGCACATGCACAGGTAAGACTCAATGTCCTCCGGTATCACCTGAGGTACTACTCAACCATATCTCTATTTATCCGAACCAAAACAAATCCCCAGATGACTACGCATCAACTAACTTTAAATATTATTAATTGAAACCACCAGTTATAAGTCAAACCGAACCAGATTAAGTTAGCCCAAACCAATCCTTAAGTCCCGTCAAAAGGGAGTGACTACAAGGATCCATCTTCTTAACGTGACTTAATTCAATTTATCAATTACCTACTCTTACAATTCAAATGTCAACACATATCACTTCACATCTCACAATTCATAATCATCGTCACTTATCATTCCCATGCAAACAAGGCTAAGAAGTTTACAATGCTCTAGCCCCAACCCAAAATTTTTTTTCGTCAACTTGAGACAAGTTTCACTCGAGCCTTACCACTACACACAGAAGAATTAACACTCATAAAACCCCTCCAAGACATTTCCCAACTCGCGACCATGCTCACATCTAGACCCTTCTAAAGTGACAATGGGTCGCCCCGAACTCGGGTATCACTAGTCGGCTAACCACACAATCACCAACACTTACATATTGCCCCGTGCTGTTTACTCCAAGATGGAGCTTCCTTCAACTCTTTACACATTTCCAGAATCTCACTGGACTCCTCAAGTATACATTGCACTAGTTCTGTTTCCCAATAATCCCATTACCATTACGTCAATATGGCAACGCCCATTCTCAGTTACTCAAAACAATCATCACTAGTACCACACCCATTTCTAGAAAAACACAACCAATATTTCCTCCCAAGAACCATTTCTAGCAACTCCCCATACACATGAACCCCATACTCGAATACCGCAAACTCCTTTGCACATACACGATCACTAGCTTACAACAACATTTTGCTGATACCACCCTCACATTATGGAATACAATTTTTAGAATTTATTTAGTGGCTCGAACCAACCTGATACCGCTCCCACTTTTCACAAATTCTGTAATTCTATTCACAGTTCATAAGTCAATGCATACTTCATTCATGTAATAGAAATAGTAACACAACATAACATTAAGGGTGCAATTCCTTATAACACTTCCCAACATGAACAAGTTCCAAAATTTAATTACATTACCACACAGTTAGGTTCAGAGATCGCACATACATATACATTCATAGCATCCATAGGCACAAGGCCTTACATACAAAAGACATTACATCACAGTACCAAGCACAAAATTTTTCACCAAACACAAAGTTCTTCCTCTCCCTACTCGGACTTCTAAGACCAACTCATCCCACGCAAAGGACAACGACGTCTAACATTACCTGATTGCTTACACTTAGAGCAAAAAAGTGGTCCTCTATTTCCTGACTGATTTGAGGAAAACTGGGTTTGGTTGGATCTCCTGACCAATGAACCCAACGAGGCAGAACTAGATTGTGGCTGTGACTGGGATTTTGATTGAAATTCAGCTTTCCTTTGCCTCTTACTAAATCTCGTATGCTGTCAAGCTATGGGACTCGCCATTATGGCCCTCTCTCTTTCATCCTGGTCCACCTCAAGATTGGTGGCTTCCACATGAGCTGCCGCTTCCACTAATGTGTGATAATTTCTATGCATGCACCCCACTACCTTTCCTTTGATCTCATCGCGCATTTTCTCTTCAAATTATATACAATGCCGCTCTTCGGTTGCTACCAATTTTGGAGCAAATCTAGACAAACTGGTGAACTGCGCTTCAAACTGGGCTAAAGGAGTCGTACCTTGGCGCAACTCCACAAATTGTTTCCTCAATCTTTCCTGAGCGAAAAGAGGAAAACACTTGGCCCAAAAGGCCTCAGTGAACGCAACCCAGGTGGTGCCTACGGTAGAACTTACATACTTCCACCAATAACCCACTTCTCCCTTTAACAGAAAACTCGCTGATGACACTCTCAACCCCTCATCTGTGACTCCGAGCATATCGAGAGTCTTAGTGACCTGCTCTAACCAACTCTCTACCTCTAATGGTTCTGCTCCTCCTGTGAATTTCGATGGGTTAAGACGAAAGAACTCCTTAGTGATCTTGAGGGCACGAGACTTGTCACCCTCATTATGAGTTAAAGCCTCCCTTACTGCTCTTACCATCTCGTGTGCAATCTCTTCACCCACAGTCGATGCTGTAGGTGTGGCCACTGCTGGAACTGTTGTGGCCCTACCAGTACCCCTAGTCCCAACACAACCTCTACTGGCTCGCCCCGACATCCTATCAATGACAATATCAAGCATAAGTCAACAAAATTCTAACTCCTCCTTGGCACACCTAGTCTCCCTACTAAAACATGAAATCAACTTAACACATAATAACATAACATAACAACAATTTGAAGCAACAAACCACACAATCGAGTCAAGTCTACAAGGACGACCACTTGTTTCGGAACTTCCAAGGAACTCTCACTGGAAACCACGTTGATCAGACGCGTTTCCAATGGGATCTCAATGCAAGTTAGTCGGCTACAAGCACCATCCATGAGGCTCAACCCATGCTCACACAATGTAACACATACTATCCTACACCCCCTACGTCCTACATGCTAATGTCCTCAACAAGCGAAGCCAACCCATTGTGGTAAAAACCACTTCCCACGAGCTCCAGGTTTTCAAACCTGGTTAGCTTTGATACCAAGTTGTAACGCCCCAATTTTTATTACTCGAAATTATAACCAAAACCTTTAATACAAGTCCATTTAATTAACTACAATTATTATTACAAACACCCATTACATGGGGTAACAACAACAACATTGTTCTCACTCGAATAATACAACAATAATACATGTACAAAATTCACATTGAAATACACATGAATCTCTCATTTACAACAAGCATCTCTCATTTACACTATGCCCAAATAATAGAAAATAAACTCTTCAATCCTCAATCCGGCATTCCAAACTTTGTTCCTGAAAAATGGTTAAAATAATTGGGATGAACACGAAGTCCAGTAGGAATCTTCCTTGATTCTAAACAATATAGTCCTTAAATACATGAGATCATGAAGTGCTAAAGAGTGATATAAACATAAAATCTGTGCGCTCTTTTTATACTCAAATTACAATACATATAGGTAACACCATTCTCATAAAGGAAATTTGTGAAAACTTTTCAAAGAAAAAGAAACCCTTTCATTTGTTTCTATATCAGTTAAATATATGTTTAAAAAAAAGTCTTTTCAAGAACTTCCTTGCTAACTTTATCTAGAATTATAAACATAGCAACGAGTCATACTCCTACATGTCACAACACATTGTAACCCATTATAATCCACATAAAAGAACCCATATAATTCCATATATTCAATTTTGCCCAATCGAGATTATTCACTTTCCATTATTCTCAAACCCATGTACAAATCTTATTATAATCATTCCACACAATCCAAATTGGACACCGGCTCCATTACCAAGCCTTAACATCATGCCACACGCTTTACCGGCCACAAGTCGGAAGGAATGCGGAACCTCACGCTTTACTGGTCACAAGCCAGAAGGAACGCGGAACCTCACGCTTTACCGGTCACAAGCCGGAAGGAATGCAGAACCTTTACACATTTCATCAACCCACACGCTTTACCGGGTGCTACTCCGGAAGGAAGACGGAACCTTTATTAAGCGCCATTGTAACAAGCCCGCGGGGGACCTCGCTACAGTTCGGACTCCCTTTTGTTTTGTTGCGGTTCTTAATCTGAACCAAAGAGTCCAACTCTGGCAAATCGTTTTGAGAAAAAACAGATTTTTGAAAAGAAGTGCCAAACATGGACTGTTTTGCCAGATACAGAGTCGCCACCTAAATATTTTAAAATGGGAAATTTAGGAAACCCTGACTCGGTGCCGAAGGCCACGTGTCCGTCATCACCAAAGTGGTCTTGGCTCGGGAGCTTGGGTACGATCGGGGAAGGTCAGCTATGAGCACCCCCTTTCGCCCGGTCCGAAGACCGGCCTCTACTAACCGTGATATCCGATTTTGAAAACATTGCATGCTCTTATACCGGTTATTAGCCTAGATTTACTACGTTATGCGCACAGCAAACAAGTATAGACTAGATTGCCTAATTTGGGAATAAACATTGCATATCCGTTCGTTTCGAAAAGGCTTTGGAATTTGCTACTCGCAAGTAGGCTAAAACACGGATTTCAACGAGTTTTTCCAACTCAAGCAATCTAACCTCCACCCACAGGCATTCAAACAGTTTATCTCATATAAGCATTTAGCCACATGGTAAGCCTACTGTCATGTTAACATTCACACGCATGCGAGATGCTAAAGCGTAAAAACTTACATCGTACTTCGTGCCAAAACAACAAACTAGTTAGCAAACATGCATGACCTAGCTCATGTTAAGATGACTAATGCAACGCATACATAGTGCAATTAGACAGGCTCGGCTATCCTAAAACATGACATATGAAATGCTACATGTAACAAGTATTCAATTTGGAAATTGAAATACAATGCGGTTAGCGTGATGTACCGAGCCCGGTGCATGTCAACAAATGCATGGATGCACGCATGCATTGCATAAGGTATGCTAATTTTAAATATGCCCTAATCTACCATCATAAGCAGATAAATAAAAGGGAAGAAAGACGTGGGGTTGGAAGACATACACACACTCACACACCCTTATTACAAATACGCCCTCACTCGGAGGGACCAAAAAGAATATACAGTCCCAAATAGTACAGTCCAAATACAAAATAAATAAATTATTACAGAAATTTCTAATTATCAAATTAAATTCAGTATATAAAAAAAGAGGGGCCTCAGCCCTGCCTCGGGATGCGCGAATGATGCATGCTCGAATCCGACTCGCCCGGAAACCCGCATCATGACACTGCTGCCTCTGTTCTTACTGCCCTGTCTCTCCAAAAATTGCCAAAGTCCCAGAACACCTTCCTTGCATGCTGCTGTACACCACCGGCCGGATGGAATGGCCACCGGCCATGTAAAATGACCACCGGCTTCTTGAGAGGTTATCGGCTACCCATAAAGTGCCGGTCGGCACTTTATACTGCCGGTCGGCACAAAATTCCTGCAGAGGACAGTTTGACAGCAACAGCAGGCAGACAGTGCATGATATGGATTTTAGAGCAAATGTAAGCATGGTCAATGCTCCCTATCATGTATGGGACTCAAGGAAGCATGACCCTTGGTTCTTGGGCCATCAACTATGCATCTTGGTGCATGATAGCCTAAGGAACCAAGATTGCATTTTAATGTAAAAATGCATGCAAACACACAAATGAAACCAAGACCTTATCATGTGTTGGTCAAGGGCCTTGGGGACCAAGAGTTGAAACAAGTTGCACCACTTGTAGTGTGAACTTCCCTCAACCCTTATGCTTGGTTTGACAACCCCAAACCAAGCCATGAAATGCATGTATGCAACATAGCTCAAATGATGCAACATGGGAATTAGGATGCAAGCACACCAAATGTCATACAACTACCATGTTAAGCATGCAAAATGCTAGAGTATACAAGATGCAAACGTCATGCAAACATGGACCAATCAAGCAATAAGACCAACATACTACAACACTTAATGAATCAATTAAGCAATAGACATGAGGCAAGCATGTGATGGTGGACTAGACCACAATGGGGCAGCCCTCAAACCAACCCAAAACAGTGGCAAAACATGCCCAAAATGGTGACCAATTACCTATGCAAACATGCAAGTCAAAGGGCCTAAGGTTAAGGCACAAAGGGAGTACTCCTTGCTACCATTAACATGGCCACTCATGGCATATATTAGACCACCAAAAACAGATTTTAACAAATGAGATGAGCCCCCAAAACCCAACAACAAGGCAGCCCAAATGCTCTAAACATACAAGCATGCACAATGCTCACTTTAAAGCATAAGAGACCAACACTTCAAAAGATGGGAGAGATGATACATGGAGGCATATAAGCATGGCATAAGGATTGAGATAGCATATTAGATGATTCCAAATCACTAAAATAGCCTAACCAAATGTATGCTAAGAACTCACATCTTAAGACTAACAAGCCTTAATGCAAAACAACTTTGTCAAACATACCAAACATGGCAAAATCAGTGGCCTACAACCTCTAGACATGGCAAAATGATGCTAACATCTTCATGAAGTGAGGCTCATACATGCAAGAAACATGGCCTAAACTCATGGCTCATTTCTAGGCAAACTAGAGCATTACAAAGCAAGTATAAGAAGCATGCTAAGGACCACAAAACCAACCAAAAACAGAGATGATATATGATCCAAAACACCCAAATAAGCTTTGAAATGAAGGCATGTAAGGCTAAAAGTGCATGCTACTATGTGAGCCAAAGTAAAGACCAAAGAGGGACAAAGGGGAGGGGGGTGTCCCTCCCCTATACAAGACTTCAAAACACTTTCCTCAACACTAAAAACCCTCTGATTTTCAGTGATGAGAAGACAAAAGCAACAAAGCAAACAAGGCTTCAAGAAAAGAGACTAAAAAGACCAAAACAAGGCCTAGGAGGGTGAGTTTGTGCTCAAACCCCCAAGTGACCTTAATGAAGGTTCTAAAGCAAGAAAATATAAGACTTTTTTATGTTGAACACAAAGCCAAAAACACAAAGCAAGACAGGTATAAAGCTAGTGCAAGTTTGGGGAAACTAAAGCAACATGCTTACCCTTGAAGACTCCTTGAAGAACAAGTGGTGCAGCCCTCCTCTAATGATCAAAACCAGTCCAAAATCACAACAAACAACCCTCCAAGTCCCTCAATCTCGGAGCTAGGTGTAATAGTGTGTGTAATGGTGCAAAAATAAGGTAAAACACACTATTTAGGCCAAGAAAACACACACAATGGATGAGGGAAGGGAAGATATAGATATATATATATATATATATATATATATCAGAGATATATAGATATAAGCTCTGGTTTTTGTGTTGGAAATGGCTAACCTCTAACCAAGGGAGAGGAATGGTGCTTATATAGGCCAAGACTAAGCCACAAGACTTAATGGCTAAGCAAAGGAAAAGGGGCAAGAGGTGCAAAGGGGCCTTGGCTTCTTGGAGAAGCTAAGACAGCTGGCCAAGCTTCTCCAAGAAGCTTGGCCAAAGGTGCAAGCTTCTAGAAGCTTAAAGGGTGCAAAGGGTGCAAAGGGTGCAAAATGGCCACACCTGTGCACAGGGGAATGTGATGGTGCATTCCAGCTGGCACAGCTGGCATGCACCATGTCCCAGGGGTTCAAAGGGTGCATGCCGGCCGGCCAAAATAGTCACCAGCACCAAAAAGTGCCGGTCGGCAACATACAGTGCCGACCGGCCAAAGTGTTTGAGAAAACAGTGCCGATGGCCAAAAGGGAGTGCCGGTGTGATGTGGGGGCAGCCGGTGGGCTTCAGGGATGGCTAACAAGCCTCTCCCTACCCTCAAATGCAAAAACACACAAGTCTTGGTGTAAAACCAAGCACAGAACAAGCCGGTTGAGAGGTCCTGAGGCACGACGCGCAGCCGGGACCTCCGGGAACTCAAAACGAACACAAACATGGATAATCACCGAGCGTTCCAACGGTGACGTCCAAGTCTTGAGGACGGTCAAAAATGGGGTGTCTACAGCCATGCTTTGCCGGCTCAAATACGGCGGGAAATGGACCACTAGGTAACATTACAATCCATTAATTTCTTAAGTCATTGCTTGTTACAAATTGTGGGCAAAGCCAACACATTCATTCATCATTTCTATTACTTATTAGCTCAAGAACACGTACTCATTATTTTACACCATTCTCTAGTATTCATCAAGTCGTTCGTTGTTACAATCCCAACAAAACCAATAATAACATTCACTATTTTTATCACAAAATTCATTCAATAACACCTCCACTAAGAGCATTTGGCACATTTTTAAAAGCATTCTCAATTCTTATATTTCAATGGTCTTTTAACTTTTCCACAAATTATCAAATCTTCATACTCAATGTGATAACACAATAATCATCATAAATTATCCCAATTAATTAATTTAATTACTCATCTTAATTTCTTCAAAATAACCTTTCTATACAATAGTTATTTTCTAACCATTATTCATCATTATTTATTCTCATCTTCTACAAACACATGAACTCAATTCCATAAATCAAATGTCAATTGAAGCTTTCTTTATTCCCAACATAGATTCCATAACTAGGGTTAAACATAAATTAGGGCTTTTTGCTATTTAACACAAAATCACATTCTCATGACCCAAACATCATACATTCCACTTAAATCATCAATTCAAATTCCATAAATCAAAAACCCTAGCTCCCTTCACATGCCATTTCTAAAAATCTCCTCAAAATGAGGGTTTTATGCAATAAAAAGTATCACCCATCTATCCACAAGACAATATTGAAGAGAAGCAAGGAAAATCCCTACCTTAAGCAAGGAGAGAGAGAGAGAGAGAAACCCAAAGTTTCGAATTCAAAGAAAACACGATCCGCTTGGATGGATTGAATGCCCTTGGCGCGCTCTACAACCTTCCTCAAGGGGCCTAGGTGAGAAGGTGCTTCTAGATGAGTAGATCTAGCAATCTAAGCGGGAAAAAGTTGGGTTTAGAGAGAGATGAGAGAGGCTCACGGTTTGAGAGAGAGGAAGGAGGAGAAAAGTGAAATGAAACCACTCTTGGAGCCTATTTATAGTAGTAGAGAAGTAGCCCTAAGGTCAAAAAAATAATAGGCCCAAAACCCCCCAAAGGTAGGGCCCATTTGAACTGCAAAATCTGAAAAAAAAAAAAAAACATGCAGACGTCGACCCTTTAGGTAGAAAAGACAATCTGGCACAAGTAAGGGGGGTCGACCCTTAGACAAGAGGGGGTCGACCCTATTTTCCAGCAACAAATTCTGTAACATAAGAGGGTCGACCCTTTCCAGACTGGTGTTGAACCTATTTTCCAGCAACACATTCTGCAACATAAGAGGGTCAACCCTTTCCAGACTGGTGTCGACCCCAAAGAAAACCAACAGAGGCACTAAGAATTCAAACAGGTATAACTCTCTCGTTCGAACTCCGTTTTAGGTCGTTCTTGTGTCCAAATCGAAGCCCCGGAAACAAGCTTTCCAATGGTTCTAGCCTCACATCCAAATTCAAAGTATGGAAAAAGAAAAGGGCAAAAGAGTGAAGACTAGTCAAAAACAAAAACTCAAATTTGGGGCTTTTGATCTAATCTTGCCTAAACACCTTGTTAAAGCTTCAATCAAGGTTCCAAACATCACCCAAGGGTCCTCAATTATAATATTTAAGGTTCTTTTGCCAACCCATCAATACCAAGAGTCCGACAACCACACAAGTTTTAAGGTGGCGAGCACCACTTTACACCAATCCGATATGTATTAATATCCGAGCCACTACAATACGTGCATGAATTAGGCCCAAGGGGAGGTGGAGACATGTCGATGTTCCATCTACTCCACGATCAGATACAATGGTACGATATGATACATTTGGACCGAAGGTCGTTTTGATATATGATTGGGCCCGAGGCCGTTTTGTTATACATGGACCCGAGGTCGTTCAGAACATATGGTATGAATACAAAGGTTTTGACATCGCTATATGACTCGTGTTATAATGTGTTATTTTATCTGCTTGAATGGATGTCCTATTTTCAAATGTGCTTCTAATCTTTTGTATAAGTGGGCGTACCACGTACCACGTAAAATGTTTCTAATAGTTCCATTATATATTCCATTTGAAAGGGTATGGTTTATGATATGATAAATGGCTGTTTTGAAAAGATTTATGATACGTTTCTAAATTGTGAAATATGTTATCCTAATGTTAAGGACATCATTCATTAACCTCTATACCTTAATATTACTCACTGGGCGTTAGCTCACCCTTTCATTTTATATATGTAGGTGAGCCATCGGGATCAACACTAGAGTTGTATCGAGGTCCACCTCTCGGCGAAACCAACCAGGTTACGCCTCCACGTTGAGGCCTTAATTTTGTATTGGGAATTATGTAATTTATTGAGTCTTATATAAGTGTGTGTATGATCTGTATAATTTTGTGATTATTATGAATATAGAAGTGTACTTAAATGCTTAAATTAACCTAAATCTTCATGTATGCACAAGCTCAATGGGCATTTTATCTATGTTGGTATTTCCTTCTGCTTAAGGCCCCGTATTTGAATAAATATTATTTTGAAATTTTGTTTTGAGGCCTAAACACAGGCTGGTCATGGACCAAACTTTTAGGGGCGGGTTTGGGTCGTGACAGTTGGTATTAGAGCACGAGTTATGATCTCACACACATGTCCATTGTGCATTAGAGTGTCTAGAATGCATTTAAGTTTCATGTATTTAGTAACGAAACGATATGTTGTGCATTCTTAACAATGTATGTGAGCCTGTACAATCAGTTAAGTATTAAGCTTGAGAATTAGATCTCTTATGGACTTTGGGGTAATAAGACGAGATCTGTATGTATTGTTTCACAGATTGAGTTTTGTGACTAAGAAGGATTCGATAATTGTTATGAAATGAGAATGGGTTACATAATTAGTATGATATTGAGGCTAAGGTTTTGAAAAATGTGGAATATTGGTGTTCTTAGGATATTCAAATTGGTAAGTATAGGTATGTTTGTGAAAACGTGATGTGAAAAGAGATTAAACGTAGTTTTTATATGGACTACATGTGAAATTAGACTATGAAGAGTTTTGGGCAACTGAAGTTATTGCCAATCAATAAGGTGTGTGGAATTATGGCAATTGAGAAATGTGATGATTAATAATGAGTATGGGACTTGAGAGTTAGGGAATGGTTTGATATGAGAAGTATAGATGAAGAAATTGCCCCACCCATATGTTTGTATGTTGTGTGGGTTATGATTAAGGATGTGTTACTATGTGTTATGGTGTAGTTAGTAGATGATACCCGATGTGCTAACGGTCTGCATCTTATGACCCTAGAAGTAGATAACGGAAAGTAGGGATGAAATGGAAATTAAGTCTTTGTTGAGGCAACTGGATAAGGTAGAAGGAATATTTCCATGCGGACATGTCATGAGAAATAATAAGATCAAAACAAGAAATTAAGTATGAACTCAACAAAGGAATCAAAGAATATGATAGGAAACGTTATGTATGTTTACATGACTATTGGAGACTGTAGAATCCTTTTAAGTGGATAAATAGAACTTGAACTAAATGTTATGATACGTGGGGACACTTCGATGGGTGTTTTATGTGTTTGTGTTATTTGTGAGCAAAATGTTAGTTAGAGTCCATTTACTTATTTGAATCGTTTAGCTACAGAACGAGTTGATCAGCGGGCTAAGAGTATGTGTTAGGAATCTCCTTATTACTTAAAGGATCTATTTTATTAGAATGTGATACGAAATTGATTTAGTGTCTTAATTTAAAATATGGGGAACATAAGAAAACATTATTAGCATGCCTACGTAAGTTATTTGTGACCTTCGACTTTTGGGACCCACCTAATTAATTACCAATGAGGCATATAAGTTGTGTGGGAACTACCATTTGGACTAGTGTGGTTAAGAAATTTGTGGACCAAGGTTTGCATTTGATATTCTTAGTCTCCTTTGAAGTTATGGAAAACGAAAGAGATTTGGGGTTGAGTTGTGATTTTCGGGAATTATGCGAATAAGAATTATGTGAATAGTAATACAAAAATATATGAGTTTATGGATGATGTGTTTTGTGTTTTACTACTATGATGTTGACTCTGTGAATCATTATAGCATTACAAGATAATTTTTGGTGACTGAATTAATTTGGATTAATAATCTGTACATATATGACAATGAGTTAAACTCCAGTAATGAGAAAATCGACTGGTAAGAACCGTTAAGTAAAAACAAAGTAAGTGTGAATTGAGAAGGACTGAGAAAGGAAATTTTGTGGTAAAGGGAATCGATAAGTATATTTATATTAAGCGAAGACAAGAGGACTGGAACTTAAATTTGGTTGGCGACCTCATTTACCCCATTCGTTATGAAAGTAAATAGACTAGAAATATTTCGAATTACCAAGACCATTGTTGTGAAGAGTTAACTTATTAGTGAGCAAGAGCCATAAAGTTGTTAATTTAGAACTCATTTATTTATTTTGGGTTTAAGTGTTGTAGGACGCATGTGCCATTGGAAACACGAATAAGCGGTGAATATTTCCTTATTCTTTAAAGAATTATAATATTTGAAATTGTTGTATTTGATAGCTTATGAGTTGCATGCAATTGAATAGTTGAAGAGAATTGGATTAGGAACACTCTTGGGGGTAAGCATGAAATGTTTATATGAGGATTAATTCACGGCTTGTTTCTTTATTGCTATCTAAAAATGAGTGATCATTGAAATAAAATTTATGTGGTCTATGTTATTTAGAGATGTTACACCATCAATTAAATTCGGTGTTTCCGACATGGATGATTAATATGTGATCTTGCGTGTGATGGGTATGTATTGACCATACACCTAATCTAGTTGTTTACGACCAGAATGCTTACGTGTGGAGACGAGAAACTTGAGCTGAAATACTGAGATATTTAGATTGAGGAATTTCGATGTATGAAGACCATTATTTTAAGTGCTTAACTAAATGTAAGCAAACTGTTTATATGATTAATTTGGGCCCTATCCTTTTGTTTGAATTATTTACGTCTACGAGGAATTGATTTTTTGAGACTAATATTACGCATGAAGAATTTCTATGGGCCTGATTTAATATTCTTCGTATAGAGTAGTATAATGTATGATAAGTCAATATTGTTAGTATGCTTAAACAAGTTAGTTGTGACTTACAATGAATGGAACCAATATATGGATTAGATGCGATGCTCAGTCTACTTTGAAGTTATTGGAACAAGAATATAGGAGTTTTATGGACAACACGTTTTATGTTTGATATCATGAAGTTAACTTTAAGATCCTCTAAACAAACATTGATTTTAAGTGGTTGTTATTTTACTGTAATTTGGGAGTTATGACAATTAGGGTTGATCTGTATTTGATTTTATTTGTCACGCCCCACATTTTATTACTCGGATTACTATTACCAAGCCTTTACTATAGATTCAATTTCAGAGTTAGCATACAGAAGCTCATAATATTCTCAACGAATAAATCAACAGGATTCTCTCAATCGGGTAAAAGTGAATGCAACATGAATATACAATTAAAGAAGCTGCCCGTAGGCTTACATCATTTTTAAAAAAAAAAATCAAGAGAAAGGGTGTAACCCTTTTACATCAATGGCATTCCGCCTACACATAAAGAGGCCCCATAGCCAACAAATAAAGAAGATCCGGAATCTTGTAGTATGTCTTGATAATCACCTAAAAACGATTCAACAACATGGGATGAACATATAGTCCAGTAGGGATCTCAACATGATCCTCAACAATAATAACCTACAGATAGCTATGATCATGAATGCTAGTCTCATACCATATAAATAATGTGACATTTTATAACCAAAGTATATATATATATGTACTATTCTCAAAATCATTCAGTTATTTGATGACATCGATTTCCACTTTTACTACCCTTTTTCCCACTGAATAACTCTTACCCATTTCCATGTTTCCATTTGTGACAAATACCCATGATACCCACTTTATTTTTTTGAAAACACGCTTACCAAAACCAATGCTCTCATATATTTATCAATTCAAAATAAAAGCCCAAGTCTGACTCCACACATCATTGCATCTCAACCTTACGTTCAAGTTAAAGAGATATTGACAATAATTTATCGTTGGTAGGCAACACCCTCAACCACCCTCAACACGTCCAAACAGACTCAAACACTTCTACACTACATATAAGACAATTCAACGTCGCCGAATCATGATCATAACAATGCATAATACACATAACCAAGTAAGACAACAATAACAACAAATCTCCGCTCTACTTGCCTCAAGCACAGTAAGCCAATGATTTCACCTCTCAACAACGATATGTCAATTTACCAGACACTAGCTGGAAGGGAATGGTACCTCTTTTCCATTTTACCAAGTGCTAGCTGGAAGGGAATGGTACCTCTGATTCTCAGCGCAATCAATTCTCCAGGCGCTAGCTGGAAGGTAATGGTACCTCTGATTCTTAGCGCATTACACCCCTTTCGATCATCACAACATGATAAGGTACAACCAACACATGCAATGCATACACGCAACCACAACAAAGTGCAACGAACTCAAGCGTAAAAATACACGCAACCATTCCACACAACAATGTCATCCTCCACCAATGACCAAGGACAAAACCTCTAAGTGTTTGTGTTTCTACACACGTGTTTCAACAATTCAATTCTCATGGGGTCTTAAGTCTAACAATCAACAACAAAGAAGTAAAGCATTAGTGATCCAAACTCAAGTAAATCTCCGGGACTCATATTATGTCAACGTCTCATTCCTTCCATTACAAAACCAATTACCTTTTTCTTCCACAATAACATTCTCCACACTATGCCTTAATCCAATTTTACTTCATTTCATAAAAGCATGACCAATTCACTTTCCATCATTTTAAATAGGAGACCTCTATCATGGTGGCGAGTTATAATTCACATCATTTCTATTTAATGGTAATGTAATTCATTATAATATAATTCCACAGTTATATCCCCTTTTACAATTGACAATTCATTAATTTATTGTATTTAAACATAGTCAAACCAACACCAAAATAATACCCAAATCGTAAGATTCAATTAAATCTTAAATCAAATTCCAACACATTAACTTCATTTCATAAATTCATAACATAATTATTTCACAAATTCCATCCCTTTTTATCTATTAGACATTACTACAAAATTTTAGGGCTTTGACTCTTTACTCATGCATATATTAAATCACAAATTCCTTAAGTTTGCTTGAATTGGGATCAATCTTAAGAATGATTCATGGAATAACAAGATTTGGTGTGAGAACCAACCATGTGTAAGATATATTTACATGATTTTGGGCATTCATTGAGGGAGTTTGATTATATAGAAAAGATGAGACTTGAATTTCTAACTTGATGCAAGATTGATTTGTTTAAGATGAAATTACATTTGAATGATGTTAGTTTATCATGTCGTAGAGTAATTTTACATGTTTTTGGGTGATTAAAGTTGAAACCTAGCTTAGAAAATGCAAAAACAAGTGTTAAAGCCAACAAAGATTTTCGAACAACAAATTTTGCCCAGAGCCGCACGTGCGGCCCGGCTTCCCGCACGTGCGGCAGTCCATTTCCAGCACCAAATCTGATTCTGCTAAAAAAGCACGTTGCCCCGCACGTGCGGGAGCACGTGCGGTCCAATTCTCGCACACGTGCGGCCCAATTCCCGCACGTGCGGCCCTATTTTCCGCAGGTGCGGGACAGCTCTGTTTCAGCCAACTTCAAATAAGCATATCTCTTGCATCCGAACTCCGTTTTAAGTGATTCTTGAGCCTAAATTCAAGCCCCGGAAGTCTAGTTTCCAATGGCAGTGGTCTCACTCCCAAATTCTAAGTACACAAATAGATATGCCCAAATTAGTGACGATTGTTCACTTTTTGTCTACCAGTTTTATACCATTTCTTCTTCTAAACCATTTTCCTTTCGATTCCTCCTATTTTCTTAGACACGGATTATGACCTATTGAGGACTAATGAGTTTAGAATCACCAAGGCTAATTGATTAAAGAACAAGAAAGAGATTGGTTATATTCTCATATTATGCTATGTGCATTGTGTTTGTAGGTCAAACGAGGACGTCGTCCCATTGTTACCAGAAGCCCAGCACTGTGAGTAATAGTCTAGTAAAGATATATTCTTTATTGTCTATTTTGACTAATGTGTGACATGATTCTCTAAATGTCGTATTTTGTTAAAATACACAAGTTTCCAAGAAAAGTAAAATGAGTCATGAATAAGAACTGTGAATTGTTTATAATATAATATGGTGGGCCCAAGGCCGTTCTATTTATCTGTTTCACTTATGCTATGGCATGGTATGGATTGTTCGGTCTTTAAGACCTAATCATTTTG
The DNA here is from genome assembly GCA_030407325.1 of Camellia japonica. Lineage (NCBI taxonomy): Eukaryota > Viridiplantae > Streptophyta > Magnoliopsida > Ericales > Theaceae > Camellia > Camellia japonica. The sequence goes on along the minus strand of JAPPVO010000059.1, from coordinate 154,782,756 downwards.
GTATGGAACAAAGTGCTGTACGGAACTAAGTGTTACAGTGTGAGTCACCTCCAGAGTCTGTACAAGGCACCTCTTGTGTCCATACATGCATGAATTGGGCCCAAGGGGAGGTGGATACATGTCGATGTTCCATCTACTCCATGATCAGATACAATGGTACGATATGATACGTTTGGACCGAAGGTCGTTTTAATAAATGATTGGGCCTGAGGCCGTTTTGTAATACATGGGCCCGAGGTCGTTTAGAACATATGGTATGAATACAAAGGTTTTCATTGCTATATGACTCATGTTATAATGTGTTATTTTATCTGCATGAATAGATGTCCTATTTTCAAATGTGATTCTAATCTTTTGTATAAGTGGGCGTACCACGTACCACGTAAAATGTTTGTAATAGTTCCATTATATATTCCATTTGAAAGGGTATGGTTTATGATACGATAAATGACTATTTTGAAAAGATTTATGATACGTTTCTAAATTGTGAAATATATTATCCTAATGTTAAGGATATCATTCATTAACCTCTTTACTTTAATATTACTCATTGGGCATTAGCTCACCCCTTTCATTTTATATATGTAGGTGAGCCATCGGGGATCAACACTAGAGTTGTATGAAGGTCCGCCTCTCGGCCAAACCAACCGGGTTACGCCTCTGCACTGAGGCCTTAATTTTGTATTGGGAATTATGTAATTTATTGAGTCTTATATAAGTGTGTGTGTGTGTGAGATTTGTATAATTCTGTGGTTATTATGAATATAGAAATGTACTTAAATGCTTAAATTAACCTAAATCTTCATGTATGCATGTAGACACCCCATTTTGACCGACCCTAAGACTTGGGCGCTTTCTTTTGATTACCCGATGATGACAATTAGAATGTGTTTCTCACAAAATTCTCAGTAAGAAAGATGGAATTTAAGTTTTAATCCCAACCTTCACCCATTTTTTGGCCAAACTATTTTAGACCTTAAAACCCTCTTTTCAAAATATGTTTTTTTTTTAAATGTTTCTACAATGTCCCGAAGCTCCTATTTCGATTAAAATGTTGCACTTTTCAGTAAACCGAGTAAGGACAAAGTGGAAATAAATGGAAGGGAGGTGAACTTTTTTGAAAAATATTTAAAAACATCTTCTTTATAGGTTTGGAGTTAAAGGAAATAGGAGGGGATGAAAGAAAATTGGTTTAGGAAAAGAATGAGTATCAAATCATTAAGAAGGAAATGAGCAGCCTTCACTAAATTAGGCATTTCTCTTTGTACACTTGGAATTTAAATGTGAGGCCACCACCATTGGAAAGTAGACTTCTGGAGCTTCAATTTAGACCCAAGAACCACCTTAGACCAAGTCCAAATAAGGGAGATATGCCTATTTGAAGTTGGGCTTCAAAGCAGATTTTGTTTACCCAGCCCGAGACAGCCTTTACTAAATTAGGCATATCTCTTTGTACACTTGGAATTTAAATGTGAGGCCACCACCATTGGAAAGTAGACTTCTGGGGCTTCAATTTGGACCCAAGAACCACCTAAAACCGAGTCCATATGGGGGAGATATGCCCATTTGAAGTTGGACTTAAAAGCAGATTTTGTTGACTCGGCCCAAAACAACAATAGCCCATTTTTTTCTTGGTTTTGGTTCGGTTGGGACAACCCATTTACCTATTTTCTGAGCCATTCAAGTGCATCCACTCATCCTCCATTATACCTAATCATCCCCCATTGTCAAAAAGAGGTTTTATTTGCATTCATAAAGGAGTATCCCATGCAACCACCTTGAAAATTTGCCCTCCTATCACACTCTTGTCTCCCACCTTGTCTCCCACCTTATTTTTGACCTTTACTCTCCCTCATTGCCTATATAGAATGATCATATTGTAAGGGAGAGAAAAGACCACGAAATTGAAGAAAAAGGAGTGAGAAAAGAGTGAAAAAAGAGAGAAAAATTGAGTTTTTGAGCAAAAAAATATTCCTATCTTCCATATACATCCCATACCTTCCATAGCTACTGAAATTCCTCATTTCCATACACCAAAACCACTTCAAAAATTCTGATATAGCCAAAGATCAATTGCCTTGATCATAAGGAAGAGTGTTTAGTGATTGAAAGTGTGAAAAACTAGAGAGTTAGCCACTTTCCACACCATAAACTCCATAATTTCGAATTGAGGATTTGAGAACACACTTCCTACACTTGAGGGTGATCAAGAGGGAGTTTGGGAATCAAAAAGTTCAATCTTTCTTTGGAAGGTGAATTTTTAGTCTTTCATTTTCTTATATTTTATATCTCATATTTATTTTCTTACTTCTTATTTCATAGTGTGTTGTTATAATCCTAGTGGTTTGTTTAGTCCATAATTATTTATTATTTATTTATTTATTTTTATTTGCATGTTTTAATTTCCTATTAGTTTTATTGTAATCTTACATGTTCTACCTTATAATTATTTTTTTCTTGTATTAGTCTCAAATTAGTTTTGTTGTAATCTTGCATGTTCTACCTCATATTTATTCTTTTTCTTGTATTAGTCTCATATTAGTTTTGTTGTAATCTTGCATGTTCTATCTTATATTTGTTTTATTGTTTTAGGTTTATGTTGTAAGTTTGCACTTTTTATTTTATTTATATTTGTTTTCGTGTTTTTAATCTAACCGGTAGTGGTTAGTTGAGCCACCTACATATTTTTTGTTTGTGCCTTTTCTTGGTTTCGCAACAAGACAGGTTTTGCTTGGCCTAGTTGGCCGGCCGGCCTATTTGGCCGGTCGGTTAGTGTAGACACCCCGTTTTTGACCGTCCTCAAGACTTGGACGTCACCGTTGGAACACTCGGTGATTATCCATGTTTGTGTTCGTTTGGAGTTCCCGGAGTTCTCGGCTACGCGCGCCGTGCCTCAAGACCTCCAGACTCGACCGTTTGTGTTTGGTTTTGCACCAAACACTTGTGTTTTGCCTTGGGAGGGCAGGGAATGCTTTGTGAGGCATCCCTACACACCACCGGCTGGGGCTAGAGGCCACCGGCTGGCTGGAGTTGCCACCGGCACTATATTGTGCCGGTCGGCACTATTTTGTGCCGGTCGGCACTAATTTTGTCAAAATGACATTTTTTGCCGGCCGAGCACTGTTCAGCTGCTTTCTGAGATATTTTCAGACAGCTGTTTAGCTCTTGTTTCCCCTCCATACACGTGTATGGAGGGATGAGCCCTTGGATGACTTAGTTTGTAAGTCTTTGTTGCCTATAAGAGAGAAGGCTCTTCTCTTGGCTCAAGGGTTGAAAAAGTGAACAAAATTCAGAGGGTTAGACATAGGAGAAGCTCTGGTTTAGGGTTTGGAGTTCTATATCTATCATATATCTCTCTTTCTCCTTTGAGCTTAGTGTGTGTGTATTGTCATAATATTGCACATAAACACCTAGTGTCTCACCTTCCTCTTGCAACTGAGATCCTTAAGGCTTGTTCTTGAAGTTCTTGACTGGTTTTGAGCTCAAGGACCCATCCACTCCAACCTTTGTGAAGGTGGTCTTCAAGGGTAAGAAACTTGCTTTATTTACCCCATTTTTGCACCCTCTTTTTGCTTGCTTTAAAACAGTTTTTGTGCTTAGTGATCAACACATAAAAGTTCTGTTTTTTAAGCCTCTTTATTGTTTATTAAGAGTGCTTAGTGGTTTGAGCAAGTTTGACCACCCTTAGGCCTTGAAAAGGCCACTTTTTGTGCCATTTTGTGAGAAATCCGAGACTTTGGTCTTAGGATCTTTTCACCACTGAAATCTTGAGGGATTTCAGTGGTGAAGAGCATGCCTTAGAGTCCCAAGAAGGAGAGGGCCACCCCCTCTCCTTGATGTCCTTGAAAAGGGCAAATTTTGGCTTCCAAAGGAGCTTCATGCTTGAGTGTGTGTTAAGCATGTTTGACTTGTTTTCCATGCTTATATTGCCATGTTATAACATGATTTCAAGTTAGTTTAGGTCCCTTATGCATGCTTAGCATAGTTGCCTTGTAATGTCTCTTTGATGCCTTAACATGTCTAGGTTGCATGCCTTTGTTTTGAACATGTTTTAGGCCTAGATCCATGAAGCTTGTGTGCTTATTTTGCCATGATTTAACTCTGTCCATAGCCATTTGGGTCGATCCTATCATGCATTATATAGCTCCTTTGCATTTGGCTTGTTGGCCTTGAGAGTATGAGTGTGTAGCATGCCATGCTTGCACCATTTTCAATGATTCGGAACCATCTAACATGCCATTTCAGGTCTTATGATGTGTTTGTTTGATTGCCTTACATGCCTCTTTAATGCTTTGAGAGTATGTATTAAATACTCCATGTTTTGGTCATGTTGCATGCCTTTGTACTTGAGCCTCTTAGATGTCATCTAGGTGCTCCTTAGGCTTTGTCTAGGTCTACTTGTGACCTGTTTTGAGTCCCTTTAGCTTTGTGAAGCTTGATAGACTTGGCCTTGGTTGAAGCCTTCATGGCTTGTTTCAAGACTTGGGCCATTTGTTGCATATTTGGCTTGCTTTATTGCATGATTTGGCCTCATGTTTTGCATGAATTTCAGAGTTTTCCATGCATGCTTTTAGCCCATGTTTGGCCTCTTCAAGTGTGCTTGAATGTCGCTTGTTTATGCCTTGAGTTGGTACCTTAACATGTGTATGTATGCATGTGTGTTTGGCCCTCATAACTTAGCATGTGGCTACTGATTTTGGGCTTTTTAGAGCTGCCCAATTCATGTTTAAGTCCATCTTTCAATTGGTTTGCATGCTTGCCTTGTATGCTTACTTACATGTTTGCATTGTATTGCCATGTTGCATGTTAGTTGCCATGCTTAGGGTTGCATCATGTTGACATGCATGTTAGGCCTCTTGAAGTAAAGTATGATAGAGGTTTGGCACCCTTGTTTGCTTGTTTGCATTGCATGCATTTGAAATCAAAGTTGCACTCTTGATTCTTTGGGCCATCATGCATGGAAATGCGTGATTGGTGGTCCGGGAATCGAGGCACATCCCCCCTTGAGTCAATAACATGATAGGGAGTGTGTTTGGTGCATACATGCCTTGAATTGCATTGCCATGCAAGTTTTGCCCTCTGCTGCTGTGAGTTGCAGGTTCTGCAGGTGTTAAGTGCCGACCGGCACCTTTTAGTGCCGACCGGCAGTGAATTGGCAGCCGATAGCTTCAATCAGTGCCGGTGGCCACATCCTTCAGCCGGTGGTGTTCTACCCCAGCCGGTGGTACTCCCCAGTGCCCTGAGAGGCACTCCTGGGACTTTGGTAATTTTCTGAGGAGGATAGCAGGGAAAACAGAGGCACACTTGCATGACAGTGCGATTCCGAGCCAATCCCGAACACGCGCTGCATTCCGGCCCTCATCCCGAGGCATTTATGTTTTAATTAGATTAATTATTTGTCTAATTAATTTAGTGATTTGTAATAATTAATTAGCTTGCGTAGTTAATTATTTATTATTTTTGTATTATTTCGGTCCCTCCGAGCGAGGGCGAAAAGTGTAATAAGTGTGTGTGAGTGGATGTATGTCTTCCAACCCCCACTTCTTTCTATCCCTTTTATTTACCTGCTTACAATGGTAGATTAGGGCATGTTCAGTTAGCATACCTTATGCAATGCATGTGTGCATTCATGCATTTGTTTACATGCATCGGGCTCGGCACATCATACAAACTGCATCGTATTTCAATTCAAATTGAATACGTGATAGTTGTTGCATTCACATGCCATGTTTAGGTTAGCCGAGCCTGTTTAGATTACACTTTGTATGTGTTGCATTAGCCACTTAACATTGAACTAGGTCATGCATGTTTGCTAACTAGTTTACTGTTTTGGCACGGAGTACGATGTAAGTTTTTATTGCTTTAGCATATCGCATGCGTGTGAATGTTCGCCATGACAATAGGATTGCCATGCGGCTAAATGCTTATATGTGATATTACTGTTTGAATGCCTGTGGGTGGAGGTTAGATTGCCTGAGTTGGAACAACTCGTTGAAATCCGTATTTTAGCCTACTTGCGAGTAGCACAAAAACCAACACGTTTTTCGAGACAAAACGGATATGCAATGTTTATTTCCAAATTAGGCGATCTAGTCTATACTTTTGTGCTGTGCGCATAACATAGTAATTCTAGACTAATAACTGGAATAAGAACATGTAAAGTTTTCAAAAACGGATATCACGGTTAGTAGAGGCCGGTCTTCGGACCGGGCGAAAGGGGGTGCTCATAGCTGACCTTCCCCGATCGTACCCAAGCTCCCGAGCCAAGTCACTTTGGTGATGACGGACACGTGGCCTTCGGCACCGAGTCAGGGTTTCCTAAATTTCCCATTTTTAAAAAAAATATTTAGGTGGCGACTCTGTAATCTGGCAAAGCAGTCCATGTTTGGCACTACTTTTTCAAAAATCTGTTTTCTTCAAAACGATTTGCCAGAGTTGGACTCTTTGGTTCAGATTTAGAACCGCGACACAAAAGGGAGTCCGAACTGTAGCCGAGGTCCCACCGCGGACGTGCTACAGTTTCTGGCGACTCTGCTGGGGAGTTTAGAGAGCTTGACTCGAACTCGTGATATCCTGTTTTGACTACGCTTATGTGTTTCTTTGCATTGCATGTGCATTGGTGCGCCTAGGACACCGTGTTGGCCATCTGCTATTCCTGAGCGGTTTGCCGGAGGCTTGTCTTGTCAAGGCATGTCCATAAGGCTGACCGGTTGCGGGCTCTGCCAGTATGGGAACACAAACCCCGGTTTTACCGGGGCACCCTTTTTTTTGACCATTCGACCTAGTGCATATTCGGAATCCATAGTGACCATTCCAGACTAGGACAGGTTGCTTTACCCGATATAGGTTGTTTGAAACCGCTGCGTGCGTAGTGAAACCCTAGCTCCTGACAAAATAGGACAGGGAAACCCTACCCCAACATAGGGGTGTATTGGCCCTTTTTTATCTGCTATGTGCTTTTAGAATGCATCTCTGCAGGGAGAATGCACATATCAGTTTGCAATCTTTGATATTGGTATTTGGCCCGAGAGCACCAGTGTCAGTTTTTGGGGAATCAGTTATATCCGCGGGTATCAGTTCAGTTTTGAACAGTGAATCTGGGGAACAGTGATCAGCAGTATAGTACCGTTGTTTGGCTACACCCGTGTTTGATCTGTCTGGGGCTGAAGTACCGTTTGTCTTCTGTTTCAGTTCAAGGAGATTCAGAGAGTTGGGCTAGGATAGCTAGTGCTTTTCTTGCTGAGGCAGAATTTAGCATGATGCAGAATCCAGAAGAGCTTGTGGTCATGACGGCCGCATTGAATCAGGGGATCATCCTACAAGATGAAACTACCGTTGACATGCCGCATCCGCCCAGATCGCCGGCTGCGCACCCGGTTTGGGCCCCTCAGCTGTATCAGGCTCGCGAGCCCACTACATTTGAACTAATGGGGATGATAGGTGATCTTCAAAGATCCGTGACGGATCTCGCCTATGGAATGACAGCTTCGCCGCCAGTCGCACCATACGTCGGAAGCTTTATACCCCAGGAGCCCCCGCTACTGGGACGAATTGTGATTGAACTCAACCAACCGGAGATGACCTCCAGTTATGGTAACGACGCATCAAACCAAGTTCTGAATCAGGCCGAGGCCAGAGATAAAGGCAAGATGGAGGCAGATGCCGACCCTATCGAACAACTGCTGTGGGCAGTAGAGGCCTTGAAAGCCAGGGGGATGAACAAGCAACAGGTATCCGCAGTTATGACAAAAGCTGTGGAGGGTGCTTTCCCCACTCAGCCTGAGGGCAGTTCCAGTCAATCAGAGAATCGGGATAGGCCCCGTCATGCCAAGACAGTTCTTCCCGCTTCCAGCCTTGCATCCGGAAAGAACCAGAAATCCAAAGCCGCACCCGCTGACCCATTCGCTAGCGCATCTAGCAAGAGTGTTCAGGCTCCAAAGTACCTGCCCCGAGGGCGCAGGGCCTTCCATCCTCTCCATATGCCCTTGTCTAGGGCACTTCTGATCTTGGCCAAAAAGGGGCATCTTACACCCCTCGATCCTAGGCCACTCCCCAAACCCCTTCCAGCAGGCCATGATGCCACTCAGTACTGTGCGTACCACCAGCAGTCAGGCCATGCTACTGATAACTGCTTCCGCCTCCGTCACGAGGTACAAGATTTGATTGATAACAAGATTATCCTCCCGCCCACCTCGGCCAAATCCATCACTACAGAGTTCTTGGAGTACGAGGACACAGATACGGAGGACACAGATACCGTGAGTATATAATCAGCAGATGAATTGCCTGTGGGCAGTGTCTGGTACATTTTTGGATGTGGCGTTTGGCACGCATTTTTGAGCATCTACCGACGCCAACCTTGTAAATTCTGACTTGGGTGTCGAGTCAGTCTTTTGTTTTGTCTTGAACCTGTCTCATTGTTTTGAGACATTCCTTTTGCTTAAGGGTCTGTCTAATTGTAATGAGTCAATCCCTCTTGTATAGAGTACCAGGTGATTTCGGGGTTGTTGCCTCAAACACCGTTTTGTTTTATAAACAGTTGTTTTTGCTTTTGAGTCTGTTTCTGTCAGGGAGCCATTTATGTCAACAAATCTGAATGAAACAGCCGTGGCTATCACGTTCCGTACTTGTTGCTATTTGAGTTGCTATGCCAGAGGATGTGAATGGAACGACAGTACATATCACCTGCTCTCTTGCGCCTTGAACATCGTTGTAATGACCTAAGCTTTCCATAAAACCCTTTTTAACACTGTGGTGATGAAAACGAAGAGGAAGTAATTCCTCGGGTTTTGCAAAACTTTGATCATGTTGAGAAAAAGAAGAGCGCATGCTAAGCTTTTTATGAATTATACTTGTCAGCGTGAGTACTGAGAAGGACCCTGGCCTGACCCAGACTGGTTCCACATTATCTTCAGCACGAGCGATTTGTCGCTTTCTTGAAAACTTTCAAAAAAAATGTTTTGTGCGGTCTCGCGAAGATTTGTGTGGAATCGCTCTTGAGATGTGTAGCCTAGGATCGCTCTCGGCCTCAAGATTCGATTTATCTATTGTAAACCGGCTTCCATTCAGAACATTCAGCTGTGCCATGAAACGCCTGTGTGGCCCGTTTGAAGCAGCCCTCGAGCAAGAGGCCTCAAAGTCAGATCAGGGAGATCAGATCCCACCAAGCAAAGCTCGAAAAGCGACCGCGTTGGACTTTCCCGTAAATCAACACCACAGTCACTCTCCTGGACACAGAGAGGCTTCAATCTCAAAACCATTTGGCATGGACTTGCTACACTTTTACCCTTTGAGAGGCTCGCTGGGCCGAAAACCCGGAGGGGCGACCCAGGCAAAAGTTAGAGCAAGAAAAAGAAATACAAAAATACAAAAAAGTGAAAAAAAAAGAGAAAAGAAAAATGCAAAAAAAAAGAAGATTGAAAAGACAAAAAAAGAAGAGAAAAGAAAGAAAAACATAGCTCGCAAGGTCGAAAACCCGCATTGGGCGCCTTGGCAAAAGTTAGAGCCTAAACAGTGAAGGTTAAAATACCCGAGTGTACCTTGACCGGAACTACGTAAGGCTTGATTCCCATGTTTGGGATACGTAGGCAACTTCATCCTGAAGTCCAGCCCCCAACGCTTTCATAGCGTCTCAGTCCATGTAATGGTTTTGATTACCCATGCTTCCTCTGAATCCAACGTCTCGACTGCAGCGACCGGGAGTTGCGTGACCAACTTCCTTCTGGAACCCAGTCACCAACGCTTTCAAGGTGACTGTGTCCATATATTGTTCGTGGCTGTCTTCGCCCGCTCCGCGCCTGAGAGCCCGGTCGAGTTCAATCATCAATGAGCATGCCGCGGCATCATCCAAACAAGGGGCAACTTTCCGTTGCCATCTATTGCCAAAGTTGCCCTCAGTCTTCATCCAAACTAGGGGCAACTTTCCGTTGCCTTATCCCCCTTTAAGCCAGGGGCAATTTCCCATTGCCTCCGATCCGAGGTTGCGTATCTCAAGGGTAAGTTCTGCGCTCGTTGAGCGTTCACTGTTTGCAAAAATAGTTTTTGAAAATTTTCACTGAAGTTGACTTATTTTCTCGAAAACTATTTCATTTTTCAAAATTGGACCATGTTTGGACCCAAAAGGGGAATTTTCAGTGCGCACAGCCTGATTCGTATGATTTTTAAATCAAAAATTGCATAAGTGCGTTAATCCAACGCTCATCTTTGATCAAAACTGTTTTAGAAAGAAAACGAAAAAATGGTCAAAGTAGCGAACTAGGGGCACAGTTGAGCCAGGTGTTCTGTCTCCCCCCTTTTATCATCAACGCGCTCGCCAGAAAGGCGCTCTATCTATCAGAAGAAATAGCCGTGAGCTAACAATATTGGGCGTGAACTTGTGACTTTCTATTCGTCCATCAACCACCCTGGGGAGGGATTGAAAAATGAGAGAGTAAAGAATAGAGAGGCGTAAGTCGAGAGAAAAGTGAGAAAAGGGCTTTTTCAAAGAAAAACCGAGCTTGAGGGCCGAGTGGCGTGAGAATCACACAAATCAGAAAGGGTGGGAATAATACCCGGAGGAACTGGCTCCTCGAGATTTGAGGACCCCTTTTTTTAAATATGTCCGCGTGTCGTGTCTTTTTTTTTGATTTGTCGGTCTCGTTTTTTTTTGGCTTTGAGTCTTTTCCGAGGGTGTCTCGTTGTGTTTAGGTCGTGTGCCTTTTACTTTTTTGTACTTGAGTCCTTTCTACTGTGTTCAGTTGTAGGCTCGATACCCCGGTTGTGAAACCCCTTTTCCAAAGATTAATCGTCGGTGCTCAGAATGCCGTGCCGTTCTCTACATCTATGCCAGGTAAGAGAAGAAATGAAAAAAATTTGGGACATCCGAGTGTGTTTCAACCTTAACCACTTCAGTTTTGAGATCCGTCTTGTTAGATTGGGTTACTTGTTCAAAGTTTGCTGTGTGCAGAATAAACCAAAATACTGTGTTATGGGCTATATGCAAATCAATCCCCAACAGGTCAATCCCCAGCAGATTACGAACTGTGTGTTCAGGTTGAGCAGTGGTTTGTATGGGTTGTTCGCTGTTAGTTGGTCGGTTATCTGATCAGTACCATGCAAATGCTCAGATTTCAGACAATGGATCAATAACCATTTACATTTGAGGTGTAAAATGATGCAATGCAATGCAGTATGAAATGCGCAGAGATGTACAAATAAAACACTTTTCAGACAAAAGTTTGTTTTATATAATCTCTTTCAAAGTACAACTTTTGAAGAAAGCAAAAAATCTGCCTGCGGCAGTACATAGTACTCTATCTACCAAAAAGAGAAAAGTACAACAAAAGAAATGAAGAAAAGAAGCAGCAAAATCATCATCATCAGCAGCAGGCCTCATGCCTAAGGATCAGTCCTCGCCCTCTTCCTGGGCAAAAGCACATAAGCATCGTCGGAGCCGTCACTGTCGGAGCCCGAGCCCGAGCTGTCCCCGGCCTCCTCCGCAAATGACTCCGTCCCCGCCTCCGACTCGCCATCTCCTGGAACTGGAGCTCGTGAGCTGCTCCCCACGTGACCACGTCCCCCTCTAGTGCGAGGGAATATCCTGCCATCCCGAGTAGAGAGGGGAGGCCCAGCTGGAACAGCGCCACCCACTGGAGGGATCGGGAAAGGAGGCTGAAAATACAAAGAACAAACACATCAGAATGCTGTGAACAGTGAATCAGTACAGAATGCAGTGTATGAGTACAGTGTGTGAATGCTGTGAATAGTGAATCAGTGCAGAATGCAGTGTATGAGTACAGTGTGTGAATGCTGTGAACAGTGAATCAGTACAGAATGCAGTGTATGAGTACAGTGTGTGAATGCTGTGAACAGTGAATCAGTGCAAGATGCAGTGTATGAGTACAGTGTATGAGAGCCGCGAGCAGTTTATCAGATTTTTGTGCAGTGTAGCAGATTGTGCGAAACAAAGTGTGATTTGAGACTGTGGTCAGAAGAACATACCGGCAGGCCGTAGACGGCCAAGCGTCGAGAGTCCGCGCAGCATCCCCATCAGGGAGGCATTCAGCTCCACAGACTGACGGGTATACTCGGAGGAAGCCTGCAAAAGTATTAAATACATCAGTATTCTGTGGGATATTTGAATGAACTGAAATGAAGTAACAATGCAAGATGCAGAAATAAAGTAATACATACCGGAGGCAAGTCGGGAATGCCGGCCAACTCATGACCAGCCGGAGGAGGAGCAAAAGGGATCTGGTAGGTCTCCCCACTCTGCCCCCTATAAGTCACCATGGTAGGAAGAGCGGGCCAGCCCGTCCCTCGTCCCCTCTGTACTCCCCTCCTGCCGCGAGCTCGGGCCCTCTGTGACCACCCCACCCAGCCGGTGGCGTTCCCAAGGATGTTTTTAGGCTATATGAGGGGTTTTGGGTCTTCATAGCTCAAGAAAGTGCATCCCCGATGCTCAACCGGCCTCCGTTTTGACCTCGGACCGTGTCTTCTGTGCGAGGCACTGAGATTCAAGCAAGAATTGTATCCTTTTTGTATCCTTTTGTCTTTCGTAAAATTCAAAAGTTGCCCCGTGTGCGTCGCATGCATCCATCCTTTTTGTCTGTTGCGTCGCAACGCGCCGTCTTGCACGTCCCTTGTGACTTGCATCTTTTTCCATTCAAACGAGGTACGTGTGCCTCGTTTTGCATCTCATTTTCAAATGAGGTACGTGTGCCTCATTTTGCATTCCATTACATCTCGAGGTACGCGTGCCTCGTCTTGCATCATCCTTCATTTGCATTTCATCTTGATCCACGTGCGGTGTACTACCTCACGTGTTTCATTTGCATTTCATCTTGATCCACGTGCGGTGTACTACCTCACGTGTTTCATTTGCATTTCATCTTGATCCACGTGCGGTGTACTACCTCACGTGTTTCATTTGCATTTCATCTTGATCCACGTGCGGTGTACTACCTCACGTGTTTCATTTGCATTTCATCTTGATCCACGTGCGGTGTACTACCTCACGTGTTTCATTTGCATTTCATCTTGATCCACGTGCGGTGTACTACCTCACGTGCTTCATTTGCATTTCATCTTGGTCCACGTGCAGTGTACTACCTCACGTGCATCATTTTGCATTCCAGTGAGGTACGCGTGCCCCACTTTGCATTCCATTTTGCATCTTGCATACGCCTTACATAACGGTCCGGCGTGACCTTAAACACGCACGGTCTAGGAGACCTTAAATCCTCGGGAGGTGTAAGACCTTCAGTGCATTAAAGTGCACACCTCATTGCATTTGGCATACATCGCATCGCGCTGAGTGCGCACCCCATTTGCACTTCATTTTCCATCCTTATGAGGCACGCGTGTCTCATCCGCCCTATCATGCATCGTGCATTACCTCTTTACGGTCCGGCGTGACCTTAAACACGCACGGTCTAGGAGACCTTAAATCCTCGGGAGGTGTAAGACCTTCAGTGCATTAAAGTGCACGCCTCATTGCATTTGGCATACATCGCATCGCGCCGAGTGCGCACCCCATTTGCACTTCATTTTCCATCCTTATGAGGCACGCATGTCTCATTTGCCCTATCGTGTGTCGCATTATGCAAATTGCCCCAACGAGGGTCCGGCGGGACCGAAAACACGCACGGTCTGGCGAGACCTTAAACCCGCTCATTTGCATTGTTATGCATCTCAAAAGCCGTGCGCTGGCACGCATTTCGAACATCATGCATCATGTGCATCTCAATGCATACGCTGCGCATCCCGGTCTAGGAGACCTTAAATCCTCTGAAGGTGCAATTCCTTTGGTGTTCGTCGTGCCCGAACGACTTTCGGTGGTCTGGTAAAGCCACCTGCCTGTTTTGCGGTGAGTTCCTAGAAGACCAACTGGGACGGTGAAAACTAGAGTTTGAATGGCTTATGCCTAGAACGCAAAGGTTCGGGATCTCCGAGACTAAAGTCTGGTTTAAATACCCAGGGGGTGTACCCTCGGCTTGAAATCTGTATGGAAACCCCATAGGTTGAGGCGGCGTGTTTACGCCTCGATTCTGGATATTGAACCAACCTAGTATATCGCCCTGTTGGTAAGATAGGGAAAGCTGCAATCGTAGCCGTTGCATCATCATGCATTATCATGCATCATTTGTAAATATTGCATATGCATGCATTTCAAAAAACAAAAAACACATGCATGTGTCATGCATTTCATTGTAGTATAGTGCATTTGTCATGCATTTTAGTTGCATGCATTTCATTGCATCACCTCCATCTATGGCTTGCGCCCTTCCTTGTTGAGCTTGGTCTGGTATGTGCCCATATTTTTCGTGTCAAAACACAGTTGTCGAGCTTTTGTGTCCGAGCCTTGAGGGTAGCGGCACCGCTTCTGTGTTAGATACGGTTTGTATGTGTGCATGCCTTTCCTAGGCAAGATTTGGTTTGGCCCGCGTGCCATATCCCTTGTATCCATATCCATTGCACTGTAATTTGCATGCATTTCATTGCATCACCTCCATCTATGGCTTGCGCCCTTCCTTGTTGAGCTTGGTCTGGTATGTGCCCGTATTTTTCGTGTCAAAACACAGTTGTCGAGCTTTTGTGTCCGAGCCTTGAGGGTAGCGGCACCGCTTCTGTGTTAGATACGGTTCGTATGTGTACATGCCTTTCCTAGGCAAGATTTGGTTTGGCCCGCGTGCCATATCCATTGTATCCATTTCCATCACATTGTAGTGTAATTGTTGCATCCGGCATTAGGATCATTATTCCCTCATCAGCGGGTCGTTTCCCCACTTATGTCATTCCACCCAATACTCGTTCTTGTGTCCGTGCGAAGTACTCGTAGATCAGACATCGTTCTATGGGAGACGGACTTGTCACCTCCATCAATCTATCTGACATTCGTGTGGTTTCGAACCGCTCATGATCGAATCATGATTCAAATGCCCTGCACGTAGTTTGCATCGCATATAGTTTCAATCGCATTGCATTATCATTTGCATTATTCATACATAGTTTTGTATATATTGCATATTGTTTAGCATTCGCATTGCATATGTCATGCATGTTGCTAACAATATTGTACCTGTTAAGTTTGCTTTCTTTTCAGGCGCGATATTGTATGTACGGTTCATTTACCGCTGGTGGAACCAGGCGAGCCGCACAGGTATTGTATCTCCCGAGTGAGACGTTCTGAGAATTGCATAATTCTCTTACATCCTTTCTGCATTGTGATGTAGACTGTTGCATGTTAGCTTATAACTGTCGCATGTATTGCTTCATTACAGCTTTCTTTGCATGATCATAAGTTATGCTCGGCTTCTTGCATTGTCAGTTGCATTTTGCCCCCGCCTACGGGCGCATATCTTATCTTTGGCATGTGTGCCTGTGCATGAACTACGCTGGTTTGATTCCCTAAGGGATACGTAGGCAGCTTGCGAGTTCAACCATTTGCGCTTTGTATGTCTGTCCAAGTCTTCGGCCTTGTCAAAAATGGGTCGTCTCTGGGCTTTGACATTCACTCCCGTCATTCTTATGACTTTCGAGTTCTGTCAAAGAGGGGCAACTGTAGACACCCCGTTTTTGACCGTCCTCAAGACTTGGACGTCACCGTTGGAACACTCGGTGATTATCCATGTTTGTGTTCGTTTGGAGTTCCCGGAGTTCTCGGCTACGCGCGCCGTGCCTCAGGACCTCCAGACTCGACCGTTTGTGTTTGGTTTTGCACCAAACACTTGTGTTTTGCCTTGGGAGGGCAGGGAATGCTTTGTGAGGCATCCCTACACACCACCGGCTGGGGCTAGAGGCCACCGGCTGGCTGGAGTTGCCACCGGCACTATATTGTGCCGGTCGGCACTATTTTGTGCCGGTCGGCACTAATTTTGTCAAAATGACATTTTTTGCCGGCCGAGCACTGTTCAGCTGCTTTCTGAGATATTTTCAGACAGCTGTTTAGCTCTTGTTTCCCCTCCATACACGTGTATGGAGGGATGAGCCCTTGGATGACTTAGTTTGTAAGTCTTTGTTGCCTATAAGAGAGAAGGCTCTTCTCTTGGCTCAAGGGTTGAAAAGGTGAACAAAATTCAGAGGGTTAGACATAGGAGAAGCTCTGGTTTAGGGTTTGGAGTTCTATATCTATCATATATCTCTCTTTCTCCTTTGAGCTTAGTGTGTGTGTATTGTCATAATATTGCACATAAACACCTAGTGTCTCACCTTCCTCTTGCAACTGAGATCCTTAAGGCTTGTTCTTGAAGTTCTTGACTGGTTTTGAGCTCAAGGACCCATCCACTCCAACCTTTGTGAAGGTGGTCTTCAAGGGTAAGAAACTTGCTTTATTTACCCCATTTTTGCACCCTCTTTTTGCTTGCTTTAAAACAGTTTTTGTGCTTAGTGATCAACACATAAAAGTTCTGTTTTTTAAGCCTCTTTATTGTTTATTAAGAGTGCTTAGTGGTTTGAGCAAGTTTGACCACCCTTAGGCCTTGAAAAGGCCACTTTTTGTGCCATTTTGTGAGAAATCCGAGACTTTGGTCTTAGGATCTTTTCACCACTGAAATCTTGAGGGATTTCAGTGGTGAAGAGCATGCCTTAGAGTCCCAAGAAGGAGAGGGCCACCCCCTCTCCTTGATGTCCTTGAAAAGGGCAAATTTTGGCTTCCAAAGGAGCTTCATGCTTGAGTGTGTGTTAAGCATGTTTGACTTGTTTTCATGCTTATATTGCCATGTTATAACATGATTTCAAGTTAGTTTAGGTCCCTTATGCATGCTTAGCATAGTTGCCTTGTAATGTCTCTTTGATGCCTTAACATGTCTAGGTTGCATGCCTTTGTTTTGAACATGTTTTAGGCCTAGATCCATGAAGCTTGTGTGCTTATTTTGCCATGATTTAACTCTGTCCATAGCCATTTGGGTCGATCCTATCATGCATTATATAGCTCCTTTGCATTTGGCTTGTTGGCCTTGAGAGTATGAGTGTGTAGCATGCCATGCTTGCACCATTTTCAATGATTCGGAACCATCTAACATGCCATTTCAGGTCTTATGATGTGTTTGTTTGATTGCCTTACATGCCTCTTTAATGCTTTGAGAGTATGTATTAAATACTCCATGTTTTGGTCATGTTGCATGCCTTTGTACTTGAGCCTCTTAGATGTCATCTAGGTGCTCCTTAGGCTTTGTCTAGGTCTACTTGTGACCTGTTTTGAGTCCCTTTAGCTTTGTGAAGCTTGATAGACTTGGCCTTGGTTGAAGCCTTCATGGCTTGTTTCAAGACTTGGGCCATTTGTTGCATATTTGGCTTGCTTTATTGCATGATTTGGCCTCATGTTTTGCATGAATTTCAGAGTTTTCCATGCATGCTTTTAGCCCATGTTTGGCCTCTTCAAGTGTGCTTGAATGTCGCTTGTTTATGCCTTGAGTTGGTACCTTAACATGTGTATGTATGCATGTGTGTTTGGCCCTCATAACTTAGCATGTGGCTACTGATTTTGGGCTTTTTAGAGCTGCCCAATTCATGTTTAAGTCCATCTTTCAATTGGTTTGCATGCTTGCCTTGTATGCTTACTTACATGTTTGCATTGTATTGCCATGTTGCATGTTAGTTGCCATGCTTAGGGTTGCATCATGTTGACATGCATGTTAGGCCTCTTGAAGTAAAGTATGATAGAGGTTTGGCACCCTTGTTTGCTTGTTTGCATTGCATGCATTTGAAATCAAAGTTGCACTCTTGATTCTTTGGGCCATCATGCATGGAAATGCGTGATTGGTGGTCCGGGAATCGAGGCACATCCCCCCTTGAGTCAATAACATGATAGGGAGTGTGTTTGGTGCATACATGCCTTGAATTGCATTGCCATGCAAGTTTTGCCCTCTGCTGCTGTGAGTTGCAGGTTCTGCAGGTGTTAAGTGCCGACCGGCACCTTTTAGTGCCGACCGGCAGTTAATTGGCAGCCGATAGCTTCAATCAGTGCCGGTGGCCACATCCTTCAGCCGGTGGTGTTCTACCCCAGCCGGTGGTACTCCCCAGTGCCCTGAGAGGCACTCCTGGGACTTTGGTAATTTTCTGAGGAGGATAGCAGGGAAAACAGAGGCACACTTGCATGACAGTGCGATTCCGAGCCAATCCCGAACGCGCGCTGCATTTGGGCCCTCATCCCGAGGCGGTTACTGCTTTAATTAGATTAATTATTTGTCTAATTAATTTAGTGATTTGTAATAATTAATTAGCTAGTAGTTAATTATTTATTATTTTTGTATTATTATTTCGGTCCCTCCGAGCGAGGGCGAAAAGTGTAATAAGTGTGTGTGAGTGGATGTATGTCTTCCAACCCCACTTCTTTCTATCCCTTTTATTTACCTGCTTACAATGGTAGATTAGGGCATGTTCAGTTAGCATACCTTATGCAATGCATGTGTGCATTCATGCATTTGTTTACATGCATCGGGCTCGGCACATCATACAAACTGCATCGTACTTTCAATTCAAATTGAATACGTGATAGTTGTTGCATCTCACGCGCCATGTTTAGGGTTAGCCGAGCCTGTTTAGATTACACTCCTGTATGTGTTGCATTAGCCACTTAACATTGAACTAGGTCATGCATGTTTGCTAACTAGTTTACTGTTTTGGCACGGAGTACGATGTAAGTTTTTATTGCTTTAGCATATCGCATGCGTGTGAATGTTCGCCATGACAATAGGATTGCCATGCGGCTAAATGCTTATATGTGATATTACTGTTTGAATGCCTGTGGGTGGAGGTTGGATTGCCTGAGTTGGAACAACTCGTTGAAATCCGAATTTTAGCCTACTTGCGAGTAGCACAAAAACCAACACGTTTTTCGAGACAAAACGGATACGCAATGTGTATTTCCAAATTAGGCAATCTAGTCTATACTTTTGTGCTGTGCGCATAACATAGTAATTCTAGACTAATAACTGGAATAAGAACATGTAATGTTTTCAAAATCGGATATCACGGTTAGTAGAGGCCGGTCTTCGGACCGGGCGAAAGGGGGTGCTCATAGCTGACCTTCCCCGATCGTACCCAAGCTCCCGAGCCAAGTCACTTTGGTGATGACGGACACGTGGCCTTCGGCACCGAGTCAGGGTTTCCTAAATTTCCCATTTTAAAATATTTAGGTGGCGACTCTGTAATCTGGCAAAGCAGTCCATGTTTGGCACTACTTTTTCAAAAATCTGTTTTCTTCAAAACGATTTGCCAGAGTTGGACTCTTTGGTTCAGATTTAGAACCGCGACACAAAAGGGAGTCCGAACTGTAGCCGAGGTCCCACCGCGGACGTGTTACAGTTAGCTTCTTCCAGACAAGATGGCGTAATCTCCCAATGTTGACCAATTTCCGGTGGCGGTTCCAAAGAACATGAAGTTTTTATTTATTTATTTTTTAATTTTGAGTGTATTGTGAGGTTTTTATTTTGTTGTAATATTCTCCTTATCCCTCTCTAATTTGGTTTGTAATTATTCTTTAAAATGTTGTAATAATTCCCCGCCCCGCTTCTTTCTATCCCGTTCTTTTACTTGCTTTCTTTATTTGTACATAAACATCATATTTATTTTTCATCATATTCATGCTTTGCATCCATGTTTCATGCATCTTGATTCGGCTAAGTTTGCATTTGTGGATTTAATCAATTCCTATGTGATTATGTGCGCTACCTCATGTTCTTGAGATGATTCACATGTCATATCTTAGAAGCCGAATCTTTAGCTGCATCTCATGAGTGAATTGCATTAGGATTCTGTATATAAGATCATGCATATTTTACTAACTTTGTTTTGTAGTTGTTCGAGGGACGTCGGTCAATCTGTGAGTTTTTATGCTTTAGCATCCCTTTTGTGTATGATTTTCTTATTATGTTTAGCATCCTACCATGTGGCTATTTGCTTAAGTGATAAACTATTTGAATGCCTGTGGATGAAGGCTTGTTGTTAGAATTGGAATAATTCAATAAATGTACATTTTAAGCCCACTTTGCGATGGCAAATTCATAAACTTTAAGCCCACTTTGTCAAGTGGCAAATTCAAACCCTTTTCAACAAACAAACATGAAATTGAATTATTCCAATTTGAGCAAACTAGTCTATATCTTGTATGCTTCACATAGTAAATTTTAGGATTTATTCAATAATCAGAACATGAACATATAAAGAAAATAAAAAAGTCATATCATGGTTTAGTAGAGGCCGATCTTTTGATCGGGTGAGCGGGGGTGCTCATTATTGACCTTCTCCTCTCATACCTAAGGTTCCGAGCCAAGCATCCTTGGTTACGACGAACAGTGGCCTTGGCACCGAGTCATGGGTTTCCTAATTTCCCAAAATATTAGGTGGCGACTCTGAGATCTGATGACGCAGTCCATTTTTGACAAAATTGCAATAAAATCGATTTTCACTAAAAGTTGCCAAATCTGGACTCTCATCTACGTTTCACATTGCACTCGTGAGACTTGAGATCAAAGAGATCTCGGGAGTCTGAACTGTTTAGCACGTGCGGGTACCCCCCGGGCATGTTACAATGCACAAGCTCAATGGGCATTTTATCTATCCTGGTATTTGCTTCTGCTTAAGGCCCCGTATTTGAATAAATATTATTTTGAAATTTTGTTTTGAGGCCTAAACACAGGCTGGTCATGGACCAAACTTTTAGGGGCGGGTTTGGGTCGTGACAACGTAGTGGTGGCATTAACACTGACGTTGATAGACAGTGGCTGACAGGTGAACGAAATATTCCTTTGTATAAATGGAATATTCCTTTGTATACATAGAATATTCCCTGAGTTTCTGGAAATTGCAGAGAGTCCCAATTTTTTAGAAATTTGTGGTGTGACCCAACTTTCGGGAAGTTTTTCAGTGAGGGCCCCGAAAGTCCAACGAAGGTTGGTTCTAGCTAAACTAACCATTCCAGACGCAATTGCGAGGTCAGAATTGTGAGATTCTGAAGGTTTTTTTGAAGATTGCCAAAACATGGGAGTTTGTAATCTGTAATAGCTGGAGAAAAGTTATCGGATGTTGTGGGACGCTACAAATTCATTGAGTAGGTTAGAATAGGTAGATTCTGATCATATTAGACAACCAGATGCAGATTGAAAGATAGATCATTGGAGATCAGGCTTGATCAAGTGGCGGATCAAGGGAGATCATGATTGGTCATGGGCGATTAGAGGATTGTAGATGATTATCTCAAAATCGATCGGAAGATCTGGTTCAATTAGAGAGGAAGTCCACTTCATCGACGGATAGATAATTTTGCAACCAATATAGGCTCAAGGGAATGTTATGACAGTTGGAGCTACTGTCAAACAGAATATGAGTACTACTGGTAGTATGTAGACATGTAGAGTAATAGTTGCAGAAGAGCATACTAAATGCAAGAGCATAAATGTAGACGTGCAGCAGGGTAATAGTACGCTAGAGTGTCGTACAGAGCCGCGAGAAAGTGTGCAGCAACGAATTGTTGAAAGTTCACTGGTAAAAAATCTGAGCAAAGAAGACAGAGGAAGTTGACCAGGCAAAGTGCGTTGCTTAGAACACGAAGGGTGTTTTATTTTGCTCCAGTGTTGGCTATGCAAGGTGATGCATGGCAATGGGCATCCCAGGTGGGGGGTGCAGGGCATCCAATTAGGGAGTGCCGGATATCTTGGTTATGCAAGTTCAAGCATAGCTGGTGAAAACATCCGAGACAAGGAAGCGTGGAAGAGATTTGTAAGAGATATGAGCAAAGGCTCTTTAAAAGAGAATCAGTGAGTAGTGTGACTTGAGTTAAGTATGTAAGATTCCCTCCTCCTCTTATATCTATGTATTTTCCTTGGTGTATTATCTCTACTTGCAGAGGATGTAGGCGTCTCAGTGAGGAGATGCAAACTATGTTGGATTTTGGGTGTGACAGGATTAGCAGCAGTTTTTGCTGCAGCTCACCTCATATAGATTGAGAGAGTGATTTGTTGGATATCACCCCATGTGAGGGGTGGTCTTCATTCTCTTCTACTCATGTAAAACCAAGTTCGAGTTTGGATGAAGAAGTTCGGAATGACACAGACAGTTGTTAGAGGTGTTGGATTTGGTACAACAAATTTGGAGTGATTTGCGAGATAGTGTCGACCAACCTTGTGATGACCGGGGCCCTTTTTCCTCTCTTTCTTTTCCTTTTTTTGGTTCGCTCTCATTTTTTCTCGTTGGGTCGGCACCCCCGAAAATCATTTCCGAGTTAAGACTCTTGTCCTTGCATGTGGGTTGGTGTTGAAGTTTCTTGTTCTGGGAGGTGCGGGGTTAGGTCCGGAGTGCCCGGGGGCGAAGCGGAGAAATTACTGGGCTGCTGGGCAAGGCCGCACTTGCGAGGGCCCAGGGCCACATGTGCGGGGTTGGGCTGCACGTGCGGGAGGCCAGGCCGCACGTACGGGAGGCCAAGCCGCACGTGCGGGAAGAGGGGATTTTGGGTGGCCTGCATTCTGCCTAAAAGGCACGTGCGGAAGGAGGTGCGAGAAGAGCCCCGCACGTGTGGGGATGAAGGCCGCACGTGTGGGAAGGGGGCTTTGCACGTGCGGGAATGGGTGCCGCACGTACGGCGATTTGGGCAGATTCGGGGCTCTGTTTTCTCTCCTTTTTTAGGGCTGATTCTATCTCATTTTTTTTACACTTCTCTCTCTCTAAAAACACATTTACTCTCCCTTCTCTCTAGAAACTCTCACCAAGGCTCTAAAACACTTTGATCTTTGTAAATCTTGACTCTAAATCACCAACATTTCTTACCAATCTTGAAGATCCGAGTTAGTGTTCCTCTTGGGGTTGTGGAACATTGAAGAATCGTCCATTGAAGCTAGGGTTTCATCATCTCCTTCATCAAAACCTTGAGGTAGGGATTTCTTGAGTCATATATACAAGTTTTGCTATATTGTTGTTGATTTAAAAGTGTTCTTGAGTTTTGTGTTGATTTTATTGTTTTTGACTCAATATGTAGAGAGAGTTTTGAATGGGGTTTTATATCTAAATCTTTTACTATTTCTTGAGGGTTCCCTTCTACTAAACTCAAAGAAAACTTCTAGATGGAGCTTCTCTTAGAAAAATGATGAAGGTTTGTTTCCTATGAAAACCCTAGAAATTGGGGCTTTTGAAAAATAATGAATGTGCCTTTGAAATTGTTTACTTTCTTGTATCAAGAGAATGTATGAGAGTAAGTCTCACCAAATGTTCAACAAAAAAAGCAACTTCTTGATGTATATATATATATATATATATATATAAAATGGAGGTCCTCTATTAAAATCCTTTGATAAATGCATTTTGTGTATAGTGGTAAGATGGTGAGTTGTTGAGTGCCATAAGTGATGTAAAAATGCTCAATCGTAATGTAATGGGAAATGAAATGAAGGATGGTATGCTAGACATATTGAAAGTTTGGTTATGATGAATTATTGTTGAGGAATTGTTGTGGTGTGTCAAAGACACATGACTATTGTGCGAAATGAGAAATTTTAACTATGTGTTGGAGACGTATGGGTACCTTGTGGAAGAACATGGTAAGGAGGAAATGAAAATGTGATGTTGAATATTGTTGTGGACATGTTTTTGAATATAAAGGAATGCTATGAATTAGTAGTTATTGCATCATATTCTCATTTGTTTTATTGTCATTATTGCACATCTTGACATGAGTTGGAAACGCATTTATTTTGAGAAAGATCATTGTAATGAGAACTAATGGAAATGTTTATGGGGTAAATACGGTGGTAAGTCCGGATAGGGGGTGTAGTTGAACTTGTTAAGTTGGCCTGAGTGTCCTTGGTGAAAGACCAGAAAGCCGCGCAGATAGGTGTCGAGCCTTCCGGTTAATATCGGTAAAAATGACAGTTTGGTAGTACTCGTAGAGTCTACTTGCAAACACCAGCCTAGGGATTACCAGTGTCGTATTTACCGTCCCTGTTGATTTAAATATTGGAAGTTTGAAATTGATGAGATTGCTAAATATTATTGAGAACATGGTGAATTTAAAGTTGTGCATTGAATATTATTGAGAACATGATGATTTTGAAATAGTGCATCAAATAAAATTTTCCTTCATTATTGGCACTTGCATGGCATTACATATGCATTTTTAACGTTGAGGGAATTGGTATAACTGTATATACTTTGTGAGGAATCTCTACTGGGCTTTATCCTCACCCCTATGGGAATTGGTGCAGGTAAAGATGTGGTGACCCCACCAAGCTAAGGGTGTGGAAATGTTTGAAGAAGAGTAGTTTAACTCTTATTTTGTTGTGATATTTTTGTAAGCTAAGGGCTAATGTGTTTGGGTCCGAGAGACCAATATGTATAATCGGGCTATTGCCTTAGAACTTGTAAGCCCTTGAGGGCCTTATTCGTAGTGATTTAATGATGTCTTTTACATGCTATAGATTCATGTACTAGTGTGTAAATAAAGGTATAACGACATGTGAGAATACTTTGGTAAACATTTGGAATTATGTAAATGAAATTGGTTAATATCTCATTTTGGAAGTGAGTTGATATAATAGATATGTGGGATTTATTTTCGGGGCGTGACAAACCTTCTTTTTCTTTGGTGTATAAATAGAGAAGTTGAGGAATGAACTCATTGCGAGGGTGGAAACCGTTGAGAGAGTTCAGTGTAAGTGAGTTGAGTCTTCTTCTATGTGAGAGAGGGAGACGTGTGACTATCATGAGAGAGTGAGACAGAGAAAGGCTTCCTCTATGTGAGAGGGGAGCCTAGTGAGAGTAGAGTGAAGATGTGGATTCCCTCATCCTCCATTGTAATCTCTTTGTAATCTCCATTTATAATGAATCTCCGGTTAATTTCCTGTGGACATAGGCATTGGGTCGAATCACGTTAAATATTGTGTCTCCTTTGGGTGTGTGTGTTGTTTTTTTGCTTCGTATGATTTTTGGAACTTGGGCGGGATCTCGGATCCCCAACACGGACGTTGTTGAGGAGGCCGTAGAGCAAGGCTTCTCTGTCAAAGAGATTTTCAGGGATGTTCGAAGGGATATAGAGCTCCTTTGTTCTGAGGAGGTCGATGTAACGCCCTCAAAATAATACATAAATTCATCACTTAATAGTTCTATAAACATGATAGATAAGTCACATTCCCATTCATTAGAGTTAATATTACAAAAGGGTATCTCATATAAGTTACAAATGTTTACAAAATAATAGAATGCCCTGCGGCTTTCATCTTTCCAAGTTGTTACTTCGTTACACAAAAGAAAAGTTCTAACTCTTTTACAAGTAAAGCCCTCGGCTTAGATTTACATTTAAATACAAATGTAGACAAAACAACAAAATAAAGCCTTCAGCTCCAAAACCTCTCAAGCTATACCCTTGGAGGTGGCATATCACCTGTACCTGAAAATGGTGTCCCAAGTAGGGTGAGCGAAAGCCCAGTAGAGATATGCTAAACCAAATATGAGAAATAACTAAAACATTAGCATTCGACAAATGGTTAACATTTATAAACCAACTTACACCCGCTCCATAACCCAACAACAATTACATCCATATTTCAATCCTCTTTCATTTATTTATCCAAATCAATTCATAGATATGGCTCATCATTTATCCAGACAATTGAAAATGAGACTACAACTCATATTATTAACACTTCAATCATCAACGTTATTCAAACGCATTTAAGATTTCGGGACTTTCGCCCTGGACACTCCGGCCAACTTAATTATCAATGGAGTCCATCCCCTATCTCCTCCCAAACAATGGAGTACATCCCCTATCTCCTCCCAAACAATGGAGTACATTCCCTATCTCCTCCCATACAAAGATACATATACAATGTATTTAAACACATTATCATATACGATGATCAATTAAAGCACATATTCAATGTGTTAATCCAACCGTCATATTCAATGACATAATTTAGTTGATTAGTTTCAATTTATCTAATCATCATGCAGTTCTACAACAATCATAGCTATCCTCCACCGATAGCCGAAAACAGTTATTTCTAAACATATATGTATAAATTTATCAAACAGATAATTTATCAACCTTTCCATAGGTGAGTGATTTATCAATCCGACTACACCATCACATCACAAATTTTCCCAATTTCATAATTACCAAACCAATTTCATATTTCCACTAAATAATTCATTTAATTCCAATTAGGGCAATTCTTCCCCTTTTCTCAAATATTGCTCTCAAGGCCAAATTTCACCCATTATACACATTAATTCCATTTTAAGATCTCACAAACACATATGTAGCCCAAAATAGGAAACCCCCCTTTTATAATTTCAAAACAAACCCTAACTTTGCCCAAAACTCCCAAACACCACCATCTATACAAAATAACCAACATTTATGTCAAAACTCATAATAAGGAGTAGATTATCCCTACCTCAAATGGAGATACTCAAAGGAAGAGAAGAGAAACTTGAAGATGCTCCAAAACCAAACTTTTTCGAATCAAAGTGAAGCCCACACAAAGCTCTACCTTTTTAACAAAGGGAAAAGGATAGAAAACCTCTAGAGCAAGGTGTATTTTTAGAGAGAGTGAGAGAGTAGAGAGAGAGATAGTCGGATCTAGGGTTTGGAGTGAAAAAGGGGATGAAAAAGTGATAAAAATCACGCTGCTGCAAACTGATATATGCGAGGCTCGCTTGAGCGAAGGACTTGTCGCTCGAGCGACTAGATACAACAAACACCTCGCTCAAGCGCAAGAAGCCTCGCTCGAGCGTACAATTCAAAGCTTCAGGTTTGCAACGCAGACGCACGCTCGAGCGCAAGAGTTCTCGCTCGAGCAAAGGAACACAAAACATAGGGCTCGCTCGCTCGAGCGCAAGAAGCATCGCTCGAGCGAAGAATACCAAGCTTCAGGTTTTTCAAAGATGCAAACGCACGCTTGAGCGCAAGAACGCTCGCTCGAGTGAAGGGACAGATAACACAGACCTCGCTCGAGCGCAAGAAAGCTCGCTCGAGCAGAAGCTGCGTCCGAAAAGAAACCTGAAGACCCTCAATCCTCGCTCGAGTGAATAAACAAATACCCAAGGCTTGCTCGAGCGCAAAAAGCTTCGCTCGAGCAAAGAAGCCAAAACCTGGGTAGCAACCATTTGTTCCAACTCACAACCAAACTGTACCAAACTCGCCTAACACACCCCAGAACTCAAATATAAAGAATTAAAGGATGAAAATGAGGCATAGACAACAATAGACAACCACAGAACCCAAGTCTGGAACACAATAAAGATCGGGGAAAAACCTGGATCGCTATAACCTTCCCCCTTTAAAGAATTTCCTCCCCGAAATTTTATACAAGTTTCAAAATGTGATTATTCAATTCCCAACATGATTTCAATTCAACACTCACCATCATGACCCACCACCGATCATTCCATCTCTTCTCAAGAGAAAAATTTACAGTATAATTCAACATGCATTATCAACATGCATTCTTTTGAAATTCCCTAATTTCAACGCATATACCTTATGCTTTCCAAAACATTTTTCAATGTTTATAACAAGTTTATATTTCCCAAAACTAAAATAACATATACAATGTTCAAATTCAACTTGTGTTTTTGAAACATACTCAACATTCATAATACTTTCATGATCTCAAAACATATACTATGCTTTACAACCCAAAATATATACAATGTTCTCAAAGTTTATCAACAAAACAAAATTCTCAACATAAGCTCAAACATCAACAAATAGGTCCGGATATTTCTCTCGGACCTCCAATTCACATTCCCAAGTTGCTTCCTCAACTCCGTGATGTTTCCATAATACTTTGACCAAGGGAATGGTCTTGCCTCGCAAGACTTGGTCTCGTCTATCCAAGACCCTCACTGGTCTCTCCTCATACGAAGCATCCTCATCCACCACTAAGTCGGTCCAATCCAACACATGTGACGGATCCAGCTCATATTTTCGAAGCATACTAACATGAAATACGACATACACTTTGGACAACTACAGAGGCAATGCCAAACGATATGCAACCTCCCCAATCTGCTCAAGGATCTCAAAAGGGCCAATAAACCGACGGGACAACTTCCCACTCTTCCCAAACCTCATCAAACCCCGCCTAGGTGATATTTTTAGAAAGACGTGATCAGCCACCTCAAATGACAAAGGTCTCCTCCTACGGTCGGCATAACTCTTTTGGCGACTCTGGGTCGTAACCAACATCTTACGGATAAGTGCTACTTTCTCTGTCATTTCTCATACCAACTATGGGCCCAACAAAGGTGCATCACCCACCTCGGCCCAATATACTAGGGATCTACACGGTCGGCCATACAAGGCCTCAAACGGTGCCATGCCAATACTTGATTGGAAACTGTTGTTATAGGCAAACTCCACTAAGGGTAGGTGTCTCTCCCATGACCCCTTAAAGTCAAGGACACAGCCTCAAAGCATATCCTCAAGGATCTGAATAGTACAATCGGACTGCCCGTCAATCTGAGGATGGTAAGCCGTGCTTACAGTCAATCTAGTGCCCAAGGCACTCTGCTAACTCTGCCATAACCTAGCAGTAAGACGCGAATCTCTATCTGAGACGATCGACACTGGGACCCCGTGCAACCTCACAATGTCCTGAATATACAAGTCGGCAAGGTGATCTATCGAATCTCTCACGCGCATAGGGATAAAATGCGCTGACTTAGTCAACCGGTCCACTACCACCCAAATGGCATCACTACCCCGTTGAGTTCTCGGAAGACCTACAACAAAATCCATCGTGACATGCTTCTACTTCCACTCGGCAATAGGTAAGGGTTGCAACAAACCCGCTGGCCTCTGATGCTCGGCCTTCACTTGCTGACAAGTAAGGCACTTTGACACAAACACCGCCACATCCTTCTTCATACCCCTCCACCAAAACTGGCAACTCAGATCATGATACATCTTTGTGCCTCCCAGATGCACCGCAAGGCGTGAATGGTGAAACTCTTGGAGTACTTCCTCTCGGCAAGACTCCGGCACAAACAAGCAGTCTTGGTACCTCACACTCAGGTCGGAATACACAGTCAAACCCTTCTCTATCTTCTCACTAGAGATCTTTTCCCGAAGGGATTCTACCTCAAAGTCACCCTTCTGTGCCTCTAACACTCGATTCACAAGCGTAGGTTGTGCAACTACAAAAAACAAGGCCGCAGATTCGACAGACTCACCCAGAAGCAAGTCGAACTCGCCAAGAGCACCCAATATCTCCCATTCCCAGATAGCAATACAAGCTACATCACTAATGG
This sequence comes from Camellia japonica, assembly GCA_030407325.1. Taxonomy (NCBI): domain Eukaryota; kingdom Viridiplantae; phylum Streptophyta; class Magnoliopsida; order Ericales; family Theaceae; genus Camellia; species Camellia japonica. Next base: position 154,753,533 of record JAPPVO010000059.1, on the reverse strand, counting down.
ATTTCCTACTTAGGGCATCAGCCACAACATTGGCCTTTCCCAGATGATAATGCAACTCAAAGTCATAATCTTATATGAACTCCATCCACATTCTCTGCCTCAAATTCAAATCCTTCTGTGTAAACAGATAATTCAGACTCTTATGATTCGAGAACACCTCGAATTTCTCACCATAAAGATAGTGCCTCCAAATCTTGAAGGCAAATATCACAGCTGCCAATTCTAAATCGTGAGTAGGGTAATTTCTCTCGTGTGTTTTCAACTGCCGCGAGCCATAGGCTACTACTTTCCCCTCTTGCATCAATACACAACCCAGACTCTCTCGTGAGGCGTCACAATACACTGCATAGCCCAAATCCCTCTCCGAAATAATCAAGACTGGAGTGGTGGTAAGTCTAACTTTAAGCTCTTGGAACGACTTTTCACAAGTCTCACTCCATACAAATTTGACCCCTTTCCGCGTCAATCTAGTCAAAGGCGAAGCTAGCTTGGACAAATCATTTACAAACCGACGGTAATACCTGGCCAACCCTAAGAAACTACGGATCTCGAAGGCATTCTTAGGTTGTGCCCAATCCTGCACTGCCTCTATTTTGGATGAATCTACAGTCACCCCTTCCTCGGATACCACGTGGCCTAAGAACTTAACCTCGCTTAGCTAGAACTCACACTTCCCAAACTTAGCATACAACTTATGGGCTCTAAGCAACTCAAACACCACTCTCAAGTGTTCCTCGTGCTCTTCCTCAGAAGGTGAATAAATTAGAATGTAGTCCACAAAGACGACTACAAAGCGGTCTAAGAACTCTCGAAAAATCCGGTTCCTCAAATCCATGAACACAGCTGGGGCATTGGTTAGCCCAAAAGGCATCACCAGAAACTCATAATGGCCATACCGCGTACGGAATGCCGTCTTCGGGATATCGTCCTCCCTGACCCTCAACTGATGGTAACCCCGATCTCAAGTCTATCTTAGAGAAGGAACAAGATCCTTTCAACTGATCAAACAAATCATCTATACGAGGCATAGGGTACTTGTTCTTAACCGTAACCCGGTTCAACTTTCGGTAATCAATGCAAAGTCTCAAAGCCCCATCTTTCTTCTTAGCAAAGAGGGCCGGTGCACCCTAAGGTGAAGTACTAGGGTGAATAAAACCCTTATCTAGAAACTCTTGGAGTTGAATCTTCAACTCACTCAACCCGGCTGGGGCAAAACAATACGGTGCCACGGAAATCGGTGCCGTGCCAGGGGCTAAGTCAATAGAGACCTCGATCTCTCAATGGGGTGGTAAACTAATAAGATCCTCGGGAAAGACGTCCGAGTACTCATAGATTACTCTTGGCAACTTAGTCCGTGTCTCATCACACTCACTACTCATGAAGCTAGCGAGAAGACAACTAAGCTCACTCCGCCCTCGCGGATTATACACTGGTGGTAAGACTCTACCAACCCGATCCCCCAAGAAATGAAAATAGTCACCACTCAAGATACATACAGTAACCCTCTGACGGTAGCAATCTATCACAGCCCGGTATGACGATAACCAGTCTATACCCAAAATCACATCAAACGTAGACATATCCATCAATACAAAGAAAAAAGGAAGCCGACAATCGGCGACCTCTATATCACAGCCCAGACACTATTGTTTCAAAACCATCTCGCCCCCAATAGGTGATACAACACAAATAGAAGATGCTAACTGCGCCAACTCCAACCCCAAAACATATGCAAATGCAGAAGATATAAAGGAATGGGATGCACCCGTATCAATTAACACATTAGCAACTGAGTTGCAAAACAAAAAGGTACATTTCACAACAGATGGAGCCAGTACAAGATCTGGCACTGTAACAGCATACACGCGCCCTGTAGGTCTCTAATCTACCTGCTTACCTCTCGGAGCATAAGACTGCTGCACAGACTGAGCCGAGGAGGCTCCCTGATTGGCCCTCGAGGCCTGAGCTGACTGGTGACTCTATATCTGCCTCAAACCAGATGCACCAGATGTGCCACTCAACTGTGGGCAAAACCTCTTCAGGTGCCCCGCCTGCCTACACTGATAACAAGTGAGCGGCCGGCCTCTGTCCTGACTCTGGCCCTAAAAATGAGCTGAAGATGATGTTACACGCTGCCCTCCTCCCCTCTGCGAGCAAGCTGGAGACTCGTGGCCCAGCTGACCACATTTGTAATAGGTGATGTCTCCCTGACCGCCTCTTCCAGAACCTAAACTCGGTACTGGAAAGGTAGACCTAGAACTCCTCTGCCTCTTACCGTCCCCCTGGCCATCCTGACTCCTCCTAGAGCCCCTCATCCTTTCCTCTTTTGCATGCATAATGGTCTCAAGATGGGCAGCAGCCTCCACAAGGCGCCCATAATCTCTAATCATGGACCCGGCAACTCGAAACATGAGCCTGGTCCTCAATTTCTTCTCAAACTCCAAACAGCGGCGTTCCTCAGTCGCCACTAACTCAGGTGCAAACCTAGATAAGCTAGTAAAAGTGGCTTCAAACTCTGCCACAGGTGTATTCAGCTGCTTGAGCTGACAGAACTGATCCCTCAACTTCTCCCTAACAGTGGGAGGCAAAAACTTCTCCTGAAAGGCGTCAACAAAAGCCTCCCAAGTCCCTCCAATACGCCCTCGTACAAACTTCCACCATTGACCCACGTCTCCCTTCAACTGGAAGGATGCCAAGGTCACCCTCAAGCCTCCGTCTTCGATGCCTAGCATCTCAAATGTCTTTGTCATCTGCTCCAACCACTCGTTAGACTTTAGTGGCTCTTTGGGATCACCCAAAAACTCGTCCGGATTCTACCGGAAGAACTCCCTCTTCAAAAAAGAAGGCCCTGCTTTAGCTACTTGGGCCTGGACTTGATTCTCAGCCTTGAGAATGTCCATGGATTCCCTCAATGCTCTTGCCATCTCGCGGGCTAAGGCACCCATGGCCTGTTGACCTACTGGTTCGGCCACGTTGGCCTAACCAATCCCTTCCTCCTGCGCCGGAATATCATCCGGTATAGGCATCTCCCGCCTCTTAGGCCTACAACACCTACCATCACGTCCTCGTCCTGACATCCTAATAAAGGTAACAAAGACATTAGCATATTTACAAATGTGCTGAAGCTATTTCACTCTCGTCCAAATGCGATGGACAACTGTAATTCACTCCACATAAGCACATAATCACATAAGCACTAACGAATTTCATTTCCGAATAATGACCGTCCCGTGGCGTTGCTAGAGTTCCAGTTAGAAACGGCAGTGATCAAGTGCCTTTCCAACAGGACTCCCCGAAACCCATAGACCCGATCAACATCCTAGAAACTAAATTCCATACCTGTAGACACCCCATTTTTGACCGTCCTCAAGACTTGGTTGTGCTTGTAGGTACACCCAACGGCTGGTTCGATTACTCGTCCAGCATTCGACTGCCGCGGCGGAACGTCACTGGTTCGGGTTTTCAGAACCTTGTATCCTTTTTGTCTCATTTTTGGACCCTGACCTGGTCCTTTCAGGGTGGCCCCTGTGGTGCACTGCCGGCCATGGCATGGCACTGCCGGCCATGGCTTGGCCCCTGCCGGCCACTGGTGAACACCTGCCGGCCATCAGTGTGGCAATGCCAGCCATTGCTGATGGCCGGCACCTCCTCTATTTCAGCTGGTTTCCGGGAAAATCTTTTGTACCAGCTGGATTCCTCATATCTGCCCTCCATACACGTGTATGGAGGGATCAAAGCTAAGAAAAGCTTGTTCAAGAAGCTTTAGCTTTGCATTCCTCTATATAAGCAAGGGGCTCCTTCATTTCAGGGGGTTGAGCCATTTTTGAAGAGGAAAATCTATCTCTCTCTCTATATTGTTTGTGTTTTGTGCTTTGGAGTTGGATTTCCTTGCACTTTTGCACTACACCTCATAGCACAACACCTCCATCATCCATTCCAGCACCTTGGAGGCCATTTGAGGAGGTTGGAAGCTCAGAATCTTGGACTAAAAGCCCCTGGTTTGCTGCTCTTCAAGGGTAAGCATCTATTTCCCTTAAACTTGCACTTTCTTTGTTCATTGGCTAGCCTTACTTGCAAGCATTTTTGGACTTTTCCATGAACTGAAGTTAGTCATATTTTGAGCTCCTTTTCATGTTTGATCAAGGCCTCTTTGCTGTTTGAGGACAGTAGCTGCCACTTGTCTCTTTATCCCTCTTTTAGGCCTTTTTCTTGCATGATAGTTTGGCCTTAGTTGTGATTATTTTCGTGGCTTGATGTAAACTGTAAAGTGCCTTGTTTTGAGCCCCTCTTCAACATTGTTGAAGGGCTCTTTGCCATTTGGGGCCAGCTGCTGTCCCTTGCCTTTATCTCTCCTTTTAGGGCCATTTTTGCATGGTAGATTAACCCTATTTGTGTTCACTTTTGAGCTTTGATATAAACTGGAAAAGGTCTTGTTTTGACCTCCTCTTTGAGTTTGTTTAAGGTTCCATTTTTGTTTGGAGTCATCTCCCTCTTTGCATGCTTTATTTCTCCATGTTTTGAGCTATACATGTGAGCATTTGCATTGGCCTCATTTTGGCCTATTAACCACTGAAATACAGCAGATTTTTAGTGGCTTAGACACTATTTTTAGAGCCCAAATTAGAGGGGGGTGCCCCCCCTCTCTCCTTGTCTTGTTTGGTGCCCTTTTTGGCCTTCCAAAGAGACCCCATTTTGCATGCCTCTAGGCCTTGTTCCAGGCCCTTTTCAGTGGGTTTTGGGACCCTCTTGAGCCATTTCCAGAGTTGGTTTGGCCTTGTTGAACGTCCATCTTACATGTGCTTAACAACCCTTTGCATGGCCCTCCAAAGAAGCCCCTCATTTTGGCATGCATTGGCTGCATTTCCATGATGATTTGGGCATATTTTGACATGTTTAGTTCACTAATTTTTGCTGGTTTAGTGAGATTCCATATGCTTCATAGACTTGCCATGTAAACCATGTTTACTAGTCAAAATTGCATGCTAATTTAAGCCATCTTGCTAGCACTTTTTGGCCACACTCTAAACTGGAAAAGTTCATGTTTTGGGACTATCTTGACTCTGTCTTCATGCTTCATGTTCAAATAATGCATGCTTTGTATAGCTGTAAGTCATTCCATGTGCCTAGTTTCAAGTTTCGGGTCTCACCTCATGCATCGGGTGCCATGTTTTCATGATTCGGGGCTATTTAGCATCATATTTCAGTGCTGAAATCTGCATGTTTGCATACCATGTTCCATGCCTTACCATGCTTTGGTAGAGTGGCATTCGTGCCTTAGGCTCGGTCCTCGGTTTGCGTGCACGCGTGCACGCATTTCGAGTGTCTCATTTTCATCTAATGGTCTCCTATGTGAGTGTGGCTGAGGTCCACTTGTGTTGGTGTAAGTCCATTATGCATTGTGTATGCCATTTCATTTCATAGCATTGTGTATGCTAGGTTGTATGTTAGCGCATTGTGTATGCCATGTTACCTCGTGCATCGTGTATGCCATTTCATAGCATTGTGCATGTTAGGTTGTATCTTAGTTGCATTCATGCATGTCATGCATATTGCATTGTGTTTGGGATAGGAGTTAGCCCGAACATGGGAAACGAGGTACGTTTCGTACTCCGAGTGACGAAACGTGTCTCAATTCCCAGTCACCGGTGCTCCGGATTATCCATGATGGAGTCTTGGTTTTGTTGTGTTTTCATGTGCATTCATTTCATATTGAGTCGTGCAATTCAACTTCTCAGCCATCATGCATCGATATGCGTGATTGGTGGCACGAGGATCGAGATGTGCATACATATGTGAAAATACGTTGCCATGCCCCTTTCCTGCTCTCTGTTGCAGCAAATCAAAGAATCAGCAGCCTTCCGGAGCTTGGCACGCTTTCCAAGAACAACTGCAAACAGAGGCTAATTGGGGCATCGCAGTGGATTTCCGCGTAAAGCAGCTCAAACATGCATCATCCATCATCCGGAGCAGAGTCAAGGCGGTCCCCTAGCATGCATGCTAGTTTACAGCTTTCCTAGTTTAATTTGTTAATTAATTAGGGTTTTGTACTTATTTGGACTGTATTATTTATTTGGGACTGTATATTATTTATTCGGACCCTCCGAGTGAGGGCAATGTTGTAATAAGTGTGCGTGAGTGTGATGTATGTCTTCCAACCCCACGTCTTTCTCCCTTTTATTTACCCGCTTATGATGGTTAGATTAGGGCATGTTTCAATTAGCATACAGTATGATAACATGTTTGCATTCATTCATCTGTTTTGCATGCACCGGGCTCGGCGCATCATACTAACTGCATTTGTATTTCAATTCGAAGTTGAATACATGTTAGCTGTAGCATTCCATATGCCATGTTTAGAATAGCCGAGCCTACTATAGTTGCATTATTGCATGTGTTGCATTAGGCATTTCTGTATAGTTAGGATCATGCATGATTTCTAATGAGCTTCTGTTTTAGCTTGGAGTACTCGGTAAGTTTTTATGCTTTAGCATCCTTGCATGCTTGTGAGTGACTGCCATGATAGCATGCTTACCATGAGGCTATGTGCTTATGTGTCATAACTGCCTGAATGCCTGTGGGTGAAGGTCGGGTTATTTGGATTGGAGCAAATCATCGAGTGTGAGTTTTAAGCCCACTAGATAGTGGCAAAACCATCTTTTCTAAGCCCACCCGAGGGTGGCAAAATCTGCACTTTAAGCCTACTTGCGAGTAGCAAACCATCTTTCAAAAACAAACATGAATGTTTTGTTCCAATTCGGGCGACTCGGTCTATACTTGTATGCTGTGTGCATCACATAGTAAATCTAGGCTAATAACCGGAATAAGAACACACAATGTTTTCAAAACTAGATATCATGGTTAGTAAAGGCCGATCTTTGATCGGGCGAGCGGGGGTGCTCACGAAGTGACCTTCCCCAATCGTACCCAAGTTCCCGAGCCGAGTCAACTTTGGTGATGACGGACACGTGGCCTTAGGCAACGAGTCAGGGTTTCCTAAATTTCCCAAAAATAAAATATTTAGGTGGCGACTCTGTATCTGGCGAAGCAGTCCATGTTTGGCACTTCTTTCTAAAAAAATCTATTTTTCTCAAAACGATTTGCCGGATTTGGACTCTTTGGTTCAGATTAAGAACCGTGACATTTGAGTCCTGAACTGTAGTGACCCCAAATGAACAGAACGGGAACTCATCCCTCCCGGGGCGTTCGGGGACGTCTACAATACCCATATAGTCATATAAGCATGTTATCACATAAGTACAGAACATCATACGTAAGTCCCTAACAAGCGAGACAAACCCATTGTGGTACTAACCACTTCCCATGTACCCAAAGTATTCAAACTCGGTACGCTCTGATACCAAGTTGTAACGCCCTCAAAATTATACATAAACTCATCATTTAACAGTTCTATAAACATGATAGATAAGTCACATTCTCATTCATCAGAGTTAATATTACAAAAGGGTATCTCATATAAGTTACAAATGTTTACAAAATAATAAAATGCCCTGCGGCTTACATCTTTCCAAGTTGTTACTTGGTTACACAAAAGAAGAGTTCTAACTCTGTTACAAGTAAAGCCCTCGGCTTAGATTTACATTTAAATACAAATGTGGACAAAACAACAAAATGAAGCCTTCAGCTCCAAAACCACCCAAGCTATACCCTTGGAGGTGGCATATCACTTGTACTTGAAAATGGTGTCCCAAGTAGGGTGAGCCAAAGCTCAGTAGAGATATGCTAAACCAAATATGAGAAATAACTAAAACATTAGCATTCAACAAATGGTTAACACTTATAAACCAACTTACACCCGCTCCATAACCCAACAACAATTACATCCATATTTCAATCCTCTTTCATTTATTTATCCAAATCAATTCATAGATATGGCTCATCATTTATCCAAACAATTGAAAATGAGACAACAACTCATATTATTAATACTTCAATCATCAACGTTATTCAAACGCATTTAAGATTTCGGGACTTTCACCCTGGACACTCCGGCCAACTTAATTATCAATGGAGTCCATCCCCTATCTCCTCCCAAACAATGAAGTACATCCCTTATCTCCTCCCAAACAATGGAGTACATTCCCTATATCCTCCCATACAAAGATACATATACAATGTTGTAGACACGCCTGCGTGGGGCTTCAACGCTACAGTTCGGACTCGATTGTCACGGTTCTTAATTTGAACCAAAGAGTCCAAATCCGGCAAATCGTTTTGGAAAATAGATTTTTGTAAAGAAGTGCCAAACATGGACTGCTTTGCCAGATACAGAGTCGCCACCTAAATATTTTTTATGGGGGAATTTAGGAAACCCTGACTCGTTTGCCTAAGGCCACGTGTCCGTCATCACCAAAGTTGTCTCGGCTCGAGAACTTGGGTACGATTGGGGAAGGTCAGCTATGAGCACCCCCGCTCGCCCGATCAAAGATCGGCCTCTACTAACCATGATATCTTGTTTTGAAAACATATGCGTTCTTATTCCGATTCATTAGCTAATCTTACTATGTGACGCACACAACACAAAAGTATAGACTAGATCGCCTAATTTGGAACAAAGCATTGCATATCCGCTCGTTTGGAAAATGGTTTGGAATTTGCTACTCGCAAGTAGGCTAAAACACGGATTTCAACGAGTTGTCCCAACTCAAACAATCCAACATTCACCCACAGGCATTCAGGCAGTTATATCACATAAGCAAATAGCCTCATGGTAAGCATGCTGTCATGTTAACATTCACACTCATGCAAGATGCTAAAGCATAAAAAGCTTACCTAGTACTCCAAGCCAAAACAGAAACTAGTTAGTAATCAAATGCATGATCCTAGTTCATGTTAAGTGGCTAATGCATCACATACAGAATGTCATTAGAATAGGCTCGGCTAATCCTATGATGGCATGTGGAATGCAACGAATAACACGTATTCAAGTTAGATTTGAAATACTATGCAGTTAGCATGATGCGCCGAGCCCGGTGCATGCAAGACTGATGAATGATGCACGCATGCATAGCATAAGGTATGCTAAATTAAACATGTCCTAATACTAACCATCAAAGCAGGTAAGTAAAAGGGAGAAAGAAGTGGGGGTTGGAAGACATGCACACACGCACCCACACTTATTACAAATTCGCCCTCGCTCGGAAGGACCAAAAGAATAATACAATTTAATTAACCTACAAGCTAATTAAATAGTTACAGACCACCTAATTAATTAACAAATCAATTAAGCTAAGGAAAGAATTAAAAGGCCTCGGGAAGAGGGATGCGCACATGCTCGGATTGGCTTCGCCCGGAAATCCAATGCCATATACGAGCTGCCTTTGTTTTCCCTGCTTTGCTCCTCTGAAGACTGCAAAAGTCCCAAGGTACACTCTCTGGACACTAGGGAGGGTCACCGGCCAAGGGGGAACACCACCGGCCAAAGGTAAGTGGTCATCGACCACAAATTAAGCTCTCGGCCACCAATTCATGGCCGGCCGGCACTGGATATGGTCGGTCGGCCAAATCTTCCTGCAGAACCTGTTTTGACAGCAGCAGAGGGCAAAACAAGGCATGGCAATGCATTTCAAGCAAATGTGTGCACCAATACACCCCTTATCATGTTTATGACTCAAAGGAGGATGTCCCTTGATTCTCGGACCACCAATCGCGCATTTCAATGCGTGATGGCCCAAGAAGTCAAGTTGTGCATCTTGATTTCAAATGAAATGCAAACCAAATAAGCACATAAAGGCCCAACCTCTATCACTTGATTTCAAGAGGCAAGGCATGCATGTTCAATACAATGCACTCTAGGCATGGAAACCAAGTATGCAACATGGGAATGTGGCAAGCATGCAAGGCATATAACAAGTATGCGAGCTAATTGAGCATGCAAGATGCAATGCCAACATGCAAATATGCAAAACATATGGCATGTTGGGCAATCAAAACAAAGATGAGAATGCATGCCAAATGCGCTGTGATTCAAGCATGCAACACATGCGATAGGCCAAGTATGCAACAACACACAAGGTGAGCATGCAACAACATACTAACAATGGACTTACACCCAGATGGACAGCCCTCTATTAGGCCCAAAACAGTGGCCAAATGCTAAGGAAATGAGGGCCAAAATACACACAAACATGCATGCATACAAGGTCCAACACTTAAGCATATAGAGACCACTTTTAAGCACACTTAAAAGAGGAACATCATGAGCATATGGCATGCACATTAAGCTCTGAAATCATACAAAGGATGATGCCAAACCAACCTAAACCAAGCAATCAAAGCATGCTAACAAGCCCAAAGCTTGAGACCAACCAAAGGGCTCAAACTATGGCCATGCCAACCAAGCCTCAAAGGGCCAAGGGGACTCCAAACAGCCCCAATGTAGGTCTAAACAAGACCAAAGACACACCTAGACGGCATCTAAATGGTCTAAACATGCAAGCATATAAAAGGGTCCAAACATGGAGCACAAGACAACAACCTTTTAACACATTAAAGGGGCATCAAATGCAAGCATACAAGCACACCACAAGGACTGAAATGGCATGGCAAGTGGTTCCAAACCACTGAAACAAAGCAAGGATGGCATGCTAGAGGGGTCAATGCTCAAGGCATACAAGGGGGATTACATGGTAGCTATACAAAGCAAAGCATGGATGACCCAAATGACCAAAAACAGACCTCAAGCACATCAAAACATGCATATAAGCTTCACAAAGCTAAGCCAAAAACATGCTAGAAACAAGACTCAAAGCGCAAGGCATGTTAAGGCAATTCATGGCATTATAAGACATATACGCAAAGCAAGCATGGTGTGTCCAAACCAAGTAAAAAAAGAGGTAAAACATGGCAAAATACTACCAAATACCTACTGAAACATGGCCAACATGATCTCAAAAATGGTGCTCACACATGAGGCTTAAAATAGCAAGTTTAAAGACAACAAGGAGAGGGGATGGCCCTCTCCTTCTTAGGACCTTAAACCACCATCCTCACCACTGAAATCCCTCAAGATTTCAGTGGTGAGGAGGCCCAAACAAAGTGGTCCCGGAGCTTACCAAAATAGCACAAAAAAGAGGCCAAACAAGGCCTAAGAGGGGGTAAACAACCTCAAAGCTCAAAACACCCTTAAACAACTATTTAAAGCAATGAAAAACAAGACTTTTATTAGTTATATAAAAAGTCTAAAAATAGTTGCAAGATAGGTTAAAAAGCTATGCAAAAATGGAGGAAAAGGGGTAAGATTGTTACCCTCGAAGACCTCCTTCAAAAATGGAAGACCAGTAGCTTCCTTAGGTCCAAACTAGTCCAAAAGCTCCAAGAACAAGCCCCTAATGCCTCAGCAACTAAGGTGTAGTGTAATGGTAGGTGTTTGTGCACAAAACTAAGACTAAACACACCTAGAACACTTAAGAGAGGGAGAAAGATAGAGATAGAGTATGAACAAACCCTAACCCTAAAACTCAAAGCTCTGGAAATTTTTGTGTAACCCTAATGGAGGGAGAAGAGGCTCCCTCTTATAGAGATTCACTCTTGCAAAGCTTCCAAAACAAGCTAAGCAAGAGTGAAATCCCTCCATACACGTGTATGAAGGGGAGCAAAGTGTATGCCAGCTAGCACAGCTAGCATAAAAATATCTGCAAAAGCAAATGCACAGTGGTCGGCCAGCCAAAAATGCAATTTGACCAAAATAGATGGTTGACCGACCAAAGATAGTGCTGACCGGCCAAAGATTTGGCCGGTAGCAACAAAACACAGCCGGTGGCCTCAAGCCATGGCCGGTGATGTGTGGGGATGGCCAACAAGCCATTCCCTGCCCCTCAAAGGCAAAACACAAGTGTTTGGTGCAAAACCAAACACAAAACAGTCGAGTCGAGAGATCCTGAGGCAAGGCGCGTGGCCGAGACCTCCGGGAACTCAGGACGAACACAAACATGGATGATCACCGAGTGTTCAAACGGTGACGTCCAAGTCTTGAGGACGGTCAAAAATGGGGTGTCTATAAATGTATTTAAACACATTATCATATACGATGATCAATTAAAGCACATATTCAATGTGTTAATCCAACCGTCATATTCAATGACGTAATTCAGTTGATTAGTTTCAATTTACCTAATCATCATGCAGTTCTACAACAATCATAGCTATCCTCCACCGATAGCCCAAAATAGTTATTTCTAAACGAATATATAAATTTATCAAACAGATAATTTATCAATCTTTCCATCGGTGAGTGATTTATCAATCCGATTACACCATCACATCACAAATTTTCCCAATTTCATAATTACCAAACCAATTTCATATTTCCACTAAATAATTCATTTAATTCCAATTAGGGCAATTCTTCCCCTTTTCTCAAATATTGCACTCAAGGCCAAATTTCACCCATTATACACATTAATTCCATTTTAAGATCTCACAAACACATATGTAGCCCAAAATAGGAAACCCCCTTTTTATAATTTCAAAACAAACCCTAACTTTGCCCAAAACTCCCAAACACCACCATCTATACAAAATAACCAACATTTATGTCAAAACTCATACTAAGGAGTAGATTATCCCTACCTCAAATGGAGATACTCAAAGGAAGAGAAGAGAAACTTGAAGATGCTCCAAAACCAAACTTTTTCGGGTCAAAGTGAAGCCCACACAAAGCTCTACCTTTTTAACAAAGGGAAAATGATAGAAAACCTCTAGAGCAAGGTGTATTTGTAGAGAGAGTGAGAGAGTAGAGAGAGAGAGAGATAGTCGGATCTAGGGTTTGGAGTGAAAAAGGAGATGAAAAAGTGATAAAAATCACGCTGCTGCGAACTGATATATGTGAGGCTCGCTCGTGCGAAGGACTTGTCGCTCGAGCAACCAGATACAACAAACACCTCGCTCAAGTGCAAGAAGCCTCGCTCGAGCATACAATTTAAAGCTTCAGGTCTGCAACGCAGACACACGCTTGAGCGCAAGAGTTCTCACTCGAGCGAAGGAACACAAAACATAGGGCTCGCTTGCTCGAGCGCGAGAAGCTCGAGCGAAGAATACCAAAACGCACGCTCAAGCGCAAGAACGCTCGCTCGAGCGAAGGGACAAATAACACAGACCTCGCTCGAGCACAAGAAAGCTCGCTCGAGCGGAAGGTGCATCCAAAAAGAAACCTGAGGACCCTCAATCCTCGCTCGAGCGCAAGAACCTTCGCTCGAGCGAATAGACAAATACCCAAGGCTCGCTCGAGCGCAAAAAGCCTTGCTCGAGCGAAGAAGCCAAAACCTAGGCAACAACCATTTGTTCCAACTCATAACCAACCTGTACCAAACTCGCCTAACACACCCCAAAACTCAAATATAAAGAATTAAAGGATGAAAATGAGGCATAGACAACAATAGATAGCCACGGAACCCAAGTCCGGAACACAATAAAGATCGGGGAAAAACCTGGATCGCTATAGTCAAGGAGTACTACGAAACAATCTGGGTTTTAATCAATGAAGTAATCACCATCATCATTAGTAGCAGAATTATGGGTTTGGAGGTTCCAAATGTTGTCAAACATGGCTGCGAAGAAGGAATTACAGCCACCATTGGTGAGGGTGTTGGTTGTGGTCTCTAATATTTTGCCATTGTTGAAATAAGAAACAATTGGCTAGACCCAAATGGGAATGTGAATTGCCATTGTTGGCACAAGAAAAAAATTGGTAGACCCAAATGGGATTTGAAAATAGGCTAGGCATTGAATTGATATATTTTAGTTTGTCCTTTCGAATTCTTGTATCAAGCTTGAACACTTCATTTGATTAGGTTAGTTGGCTCCTCTTCAATTCGTTATTGATTGAAGGGTAGTGTTGGGTTGTGTTGGGCTCTAATTCGGGCCAATCTCAATAATCCAAACTGTTCAATGTATAGAGTTCATCGAGTACATCACCCATGCAAAAAATCACGGTGATCGGATATTGATAGCCACTTGATCAGATCACATTTCTATCACAATTTATTTAGAAAATTATACCATTGATGGAAATGTGATCTAATAAAATGTTTATCGATATCCAATCAACGTGATTTTTTGCAGAGATGATATACTCAATGAGTTTTACAGATTGAACGGTTTGGATTATTAACATGGGCCTGAATCAAAATCCACAACAACCAAACAGTGTCCTCCAGTATGATAGAGAAGCTAATTCCTTCTAAATTTTACTGTCTTTTTGAAACACTATTTCTCACCAAAAGCGTTCACAATTATTGGGGGATCATCACCCCGCCATATAGTATACCAATGAGAAGTTATGGCACAAATTGAACTTCTTCTTGATTTCGGTAGAATAAAATAAAAATAAGAGGGTAAATTAGAAATACAATTAGCCCCGACTTTTTAAATTGGTTTTTGTTATCTAGTGTCTGAGGCACTTGTTAAGAATTCATTAAATATACTTAATTACCTCCACTATCATAGAAAAGATAAAATATAATAAATATATTTTGTTAAAGACTAAACTACCTTTTTATTTAATTCCTTCTATTTTAAAATTATATACTTTTATAATGGAGTTTTTTATTTTTTTTATACTTTTGTTTTATAATAAAAACAAAATAAATGCCTTTATTTTTAAATAACATTTTGTGGGTTTTATTTTTTAAAATTTTAAATGTCATCTATTTTTAATCATAATTAAATTATATGGTGTAATAAAAATAAAGGATATATAATTTTCGTTTTTTTTTAAAAAAAAAAATTCATGTCCTTTATTTTTATAAAAATATAAAAAAAAATTATATGCTATTTATTTATTTATTTTTCAATTTTTAGATTCATTTTCTTTACACCGTATAATTTAATTATGATTAAAAATAGATGGCATTTTAAAATTTCTTAAAAAATCCATGAAATGTTATTTAAAAATAATGGCATTTATGTTGTTTTTATGATAAAAATGTTAAAAAAAAAAAAAACTCCATTATAAAAGTGTGTAATGTTAAAATAGAAGGAATTAAATAAAAGAGTAATTTTATAGCAATTCCGGTTTTCCTTTCCTTTGTATATTGTATTCCGGACTTGGTTCCGTGGTTGTGTTGTTGTCTCATTCTCATTTCCTTCCCTTACTCTTTGTATTTGAGTCTTGGGTTGTGTTGGGCAGGTTTGAAATAGGTTGGTTGTGCTTTGGAACCATTGGTTGATGCCTAGAATTTGGCCTTCACGCTCGAGCGGGGCTTTTGACGCTCGAGCGTGATTTTCCATCTCCCAGTACTTTCGTCTGCAGGTCTTTAGACGCTCGAGCGGGAGTTTTGACGCTCGAGTGTGACCCTTTGATTTTGTTCCTCCGCTCGAGCGGGGAGTTTCACGCTCAAGCGGGGACCATGGTCTGCAAAACTTCTGGAAGTGTGCAATTGACGCTCGAGCGGCGCTTTTGACGCTCGAGCGTGAGTCTGTGTCTGACGCTCGAGTAGGGGTTTCCACGCTCGAGCGGGGCGACTGGTATATCACTTCAGGATTTCACTTTTTGGATCACTTTTCAACATCCTTTCTCTCTCTTACTTTTCAAAAATCACCATTTGAGAGCACCTCACTCTAAAACCTTACCTTTTCTCTAGGGATTGATCTAGTAGGAGTAATTCCTTACCCTTCGGCCTTTGTAAAAAGTGTGGGGATCATTGAGGGCTACATTTTGATCCGAAAATCTTGGAGTTTGGAGCAATTTCGTTTTTCTTCATCTTCTTCCTTGGGTTCTTCTCTTGAGGTAGGGATTTCTACTCATTCTTATGTGCTTAAACATAGACATTGAGTTATTTTTATAGATGGGTTGATTTGGAAAGTCAGGGTTTGAACTGTGTTATTTTCAAAAGAGGGGTTTTGTTGTTTTTTTTTTTGACTCATTTATGTATATTTTGGGTCTTAAAAGGAGATTGTTGATGTTGTTGTTAATATTTGAGCCCTTGGGTCAATATTGAGAAAAATGGGAAAAATGCCATGTTTGGGTATATTTGGGTCATTAGTGTAATTAATGACAATTGTTATGGAAATGTGAAATTGAGTTGGAAATAATGGAATTGGCTCATTATGAGTTAGAATGGTGGAGTTGGATTTATAAATCGCTCACTTTAAAAATGTTAAGATTATATATCTGTTGAGGCATTTATTATCTGTTTAGAAATAACTGCTTTGGGCTATCGGTGGAGGATAGTCTTGATTGTTGTAGACAATGCGTGATGATTAGGCAAACTAAAACTAATCAATTGAATATGTCATCGAATATGACGGTTGGAATAATACATTGAATTTATGTATTGATTGATTATGTATATGATATGTGTTTATATACATTGTGTTGTGTGGGAGGAGATAGGGGATGAACTCCATTGATACAGCAAATACGTGTATCTATTAAATTATTGATACAGCAAATCTGTGTATCATCTGTGAAGTATGGAAATGTTTTATGTGTCATTGATACAGCAAATATGTGTATCTATTAAATTATTGATACAGCAAATCTGTGTATCATCTGTGAAGTATGGAAGTGTTTTATGTGTTATTGATATAGCGAATCCGTGTATCTATTGTGACTTATGGAAGTGTTTTGATATGAGTTGTCATCTCATTTGAATTGTTGAAATGGGAGAGTTATTGATATGTGATATAATCTCATTTAAAGTATATGGCCAGGTTCTGAGCCAGGATTATGAATTGAGGAATTGGATAAGTGATGAAAATGAAATGAAACATGGACACATTTGTCATGTAATTGAAATGGGTTATGAATTGATTCATGTGAATTAAACATTTGTCAAATGCTAATGTTTTAGTTATTGCTCATATTATGTTTAGCATATCTCTACTGGGCGTTGGCTCACCCTATATGGGACGTCATTTTCAGGTACAGGTAGCATGCCACCTCTAAGGACGTAGCTTGGGAGGTTTAGTGGCTGGGACATCTTTTTGTGATTTCCTTTTTGTATTACATGTATATCAAGCCAATGGCTCATTTTGTGTAGAGTTAGTACTCTCTCTTTGTAACCAAGTGTTGACTTGGAAAGTTGTAAGCCTATAGGGCATTTACTTTTGTTGTCAACATGTAATACATTTTGTAATGAAGACTTTGATGAAATGTAATTATGCTTACTTCTCTTATGTCTAAGCATGTCTTGAATGTTTGATTGTGGGTTTATTTTAAGGGCGTTACAAATTTAGTCTCTAACAAAATATATTTATTGTGGTTTATCTTTTTTATGAGAGTGGAGATTGTAAGTGTATTTAATGAATCCTTACCAAAACCCTTTAATATAATTACACTAATATCCTTTTTAGTATAGTTACGAGACCAAAACTAATGTCAATGTGAGTAGATACTGAAATAAATAAAAATAAATATAAATTTTAGTAAAAAATATATGATAATGTCATTTTTTTTAATCCATATAACTAATGAATTACTAATAAAAAATATGCCTAAGTGTTATATGAATTAAAAACATGAGAAAAATCAGTGTAATTATGTTAAAACTGTGAAACTAATTATATTTTTTTCAATCTTAGTGGAGTTGATTGTAATTTACCCAACATAAAAAGTAAAGTGGATATTTGTTTTAAGCTGAAAACATTCTAACCATTTGGTTGCAATTTATTTAGGTTTCATTTGGCATTTAGTTAAAAAAGTTATATACGTATTTTAATTTTATTTTTAGCGATATTTTTAAATGTGTATTAATATATATATATGTATATATATATATTTTTTACTACTTTTCGAGTTGTTCGAGTGAAGAATAATTTTAAAAAGGTAAGAAAAAGTAAGCCATGCTTGGTTTGATTTTTAAAGTTTGATTTTAATTTTGTTTGCTAAAAAACAAAAAAATGAATTTGTTGAAAGAAACAAAATATATATATATATATATATATATATATATATGTAACATTTTTATATAATTTTATCTTTTGAGACCCCAAAAATAATTTAAAAAATTTGAAATTATATTTTTTATATTTTTTTATCAAATTAGTTTATACTTTTTCAAACAAATTTCTTAATGTTTTTTTTTTTTTTGAAACACAAACCAGACATGGACTTAAATGTCTTTTAAAAATTTTACCAAATACAAAAAATAAAATAAAATAAAATAAAAAAAAAAATAAAAAAATAAAACAAAAACAACAAAAATTGAATTTGCCTTGGATTTTGTTTTTGTTTTTATCTTTAAAGAATTTTTTAAAATTATTTATTTATTACTTTTTTAGTTCATCTAGTTGAGTAAAATTGAAAAGTGTATATTGTTTTTGAATTTTTTTCATAAAAATTTCAAAAAAAAAAAAAAAAAAAAACCCAATGAAAAAACACTTTCCCATTTAAGAAATGGATTTTTTTTTTTTTTTAAAATCTTTTTCTAACATGATCTACATACCATTTGACAAAGTTGTCTTTCAATGAATTTTAAATTTCTTTTTTTAAACTTAGTATAAAAGAATTTAACGAGTAATTTTTAAATTTTTTTTTTTTTTTTAATTCACAGAGTGCTACATACTATGTAACGCCCTCAAAATGTTACATAAATCAACCATTCATACAATCCATAGACATAGGAGAATTTATATATATATATATATATATTCATTCATCAGAGTTTGCTTTACAGAAATTTTACATGTTAACAACAAAAGAATGCCCTACGGGCTTACAGCTTTCCAAGTCATTGCTTGGTTACAACCAAAGTAGAGTCCTAGCTCTATACATAGAAAGCCTTCGGCTTGGATTTACATTTAATCAGAAAACAAAAATAATCAAAACAGAGCCTTCAACTCCTACACCTCTCAAGCTAAGCCCTTGGAGGTGGCATATCACCTGTACCTGAAAATGGTGTCCCAAGTAGGGTGAGCCATTGCCCGGTAGAGATATGTTATACAACATATGAGAATTAACTAAAACATTAACATTCGATAAATGTTTAACACTCGTAAACCAACTTATACCACTTCCATGACCAATCAACATTGACATCCTTATTTCAATCCATTTCCAATTATTTATCCGAATCAATGCATGACATAATTCAGTATTATCCAAACAATTCAAAATGAGACTACAACTCATATTATCAACACTTCAATCATGAACATCATGCATACACTTCTATTCACTTCCAATATCTTGCCATTTTACGGAACTACGTCCGAGGGAACCGGCACCCAAATATATATAAAAGGTTTCGGGACTTTCACCCTGGACACTCCGGCCAACTTAATTATCAATGGAGTCTATCCCCTATCTCTTCTCAAACAATGAAGTACATCCCCTATCTCCTCCTAAATAAAGATACATATGCAATGTATTTAAACACGTCGTCATATACAATGACTAATTCTATCACATATACAATGTGTCAATCCAACCGTCATATTCAATGACATAATCCAATTGATTAGTTTCAATTTACCTAATCATCATGCAATTTCTACAACAATCATAACTATCCTCCACTAATAGCCCAAAACAGTTATTTCTAAACAGATAAATAATTTATCAATCCGATAATTTATCACATTTTCCATAGGTGAGTGATTTATCAATCCATCTACACCATTTAATCACAATTTTCCCCAATTTCATAATTTCTAAGCAAATTTCATATTTCCACATTGATTTCATTAATTATACAAATAATTTACATAATGCAAATTAGGGCATTTTCCCCCTTCTTTCCAAATGTTGTACCCAAGGCCAAATTCCACCCATTATACACAATAACCTCATTTTTGAGACCACACATATACATGGAACCCCAAAAATAGAAAACCCCTCTTTTATAATTTCAATCTCAAACCCTAACTTCACCAAAAAAATCCCAAATTCCACAATTTATACAAAATGACCAATACTTATGTTAAAACTCATAAATGAGAGTATAATATCCCTACCTCAAGAAGAAAAGATGAGCCAAGCAAGAGATGAACTCCAAAGATGCCGAAATCAACTTCCACACTGATGAAAACGGAGATCTTGAGAAGCTCCAACTTTTTAATGAAAGAAGGAGGGTGAAGAGACCACTAGATCTAGGTCAAAATGTAGAGAGAGAGAGAGAGTATTTGAGAGAGAGAAGCTCTCCACTTAGGGTTTTGGAAAGTTGGAGAGAGAGAAATGACAGAAAAAGTGATTTAAAAAGTCACTTTCGCGATCTGATATACGTACAGTCCACTCGAGCGGAGAGTTTGACGCTCAAGCGTCAGAAACAAAAATTTGACCCGCTCGAGCGCAACAAAGGCCGCTCAAGCGCCAAGACACAACAGCAAGGCACTACCCGCTCGAGCGTAGAATACACTCGTCAAGTATTTTACAGACTTCAGACAGCCGCTCGAGCGCCAGAAGGGCCGCTAGAGCTCAAATCCGCTTGAGCGTAAGAAACGTTGGTCGAGCATGAAAAACACTTCCGTAGTATTTTTTACAGATGCACAAAATACTGAGTGATTGCAAACCCCGCTCGAGCGCAAGAAGACCCGCTCGAGCGGAAGACCAAAATTCAAGGCAACAAGGTTCTAGACGAACTACCAACCAACCAGTTCTAAACACGCCCAATACATTCCAAAACTCAAATTCAAAGAGTAAGAGGAGGAAAAGAAATAAACAACAACATTAAACCACAAGACCCGAGTCCGAAACACTATAAAGTTCGGGTTAGAAATCGGGATCGCTATATACTAGCAAGGAATAGGTCAGTACAAAAGGAATAAAACGCCTAACCACATAAAGGTGATCGGTGATCTTTGGGTTAGACCCCAAAGCTCAGTTTGTTTAGAACAAAATTGGTAAAAAATATTCACCCAAAGAAATTGGTAAAAAGTGAAAGTAGGAGAAAAAAAAATTAACTTCTATAAGTTTGTTTAGCTTGAAAATAGGGGAAAGTATAAGAAAATTAATTTTTTTGTACAACCCATATTAGCATTGTAACTAATTTTTATTTCTTAAAAAAAAAAACACAACACAAGAAAAATTGAGGTTGTTTGGTATGATCTATATAAGTGCACTTTTTGACTTTTTGGCTAAAAAAGTAGAGGAAAAAAAGATGTATGTTTGGGATAATGTTTTGACTTTTTACGAAAAAATATGTATTAAAATATTGTACCAAATAGCAAAATTACATTGCTACCCTTCTGATTTGAGAGCTGCTTTCCATGCATGTCAATCAACTTGTACTTATTTCCGAAGTCGTGGCTCACATTGTGCTACGTCATTGCACTGAGTTGCAATGTTTTTTTATTTTTTTATTTTTATTTTTATTTTTATTTTTTTATTTATGCACCCCACTGAGCTACACTACTGCTTTTTGTGCATGTTAGTCAACTTGTCTTGTTTTTTTATTTTTTATTTTTTCCGCACAAACAAGGTAAACCATATGAACTTTTTTGTTTTTTTAGTAACTTTTTAACTTTTTGACTTTTGTAAGTGATGCCAAACCAGCGAATGTGTGAGTTATCTATATCTAAACTTTTAAATTTTTCTATCTTTTTCTTACAAAATTTTCAATCTTAATCAAATGTTTGCAAGAAAATATATTTTCTTTTCTATTTATTTTCTTTTACTTTCATTTTCTACCAAATTTTCTTTCTAATCAAACGGAGCCTCAAGAGCTGAGACCCCAGATGTCCCCCTTAAGTGTTGCTATATAGTAGGATTATTCAATCATATAACAGTAAGTTGCATACTCGCACAAGGATTTGAATCCACATTTTTGACACTGGGTGCGATTTACTTAAGTTTGAAAGATTCGTCTATCAATCATATGTGCTATTGGGTCAAAAGGAATAAGACAATGTATTTTGTCATCAAGTAATTTTAATATGGGGGGACTTACCAGCCGGTCCCATAGAAATAAATTAATACCAGCCAAGTCATGTCTTATTTCCGTTTTCAATTTTACCCTTCAATATCACACCACATGCGTAAAACAAAGAAGTTGCTCACGAGCTCTTCCCTGTGAGCTCTCCCCTGTATGTTGTCTTCCTTTTGTTCCTTATATATTGTTCTTTTTGTTCTCTCATACTCACATACATACACACTCACTCATTAATTCGCAAAACCACATCCACACACTTACTAATTCACAATAATTTAGTAGTGATAAATTTATCACTAATAAAATCTTATCAGTGATAAATTTCATACTCATATACATACACACTCACTAATTTACAAAAACAAATTTACAAAAAATTCAATAATGATAAATTTATCACTGGTTCAAATAGTGTTTTCTACTTTTACTCCTACACTCAACACTTTAACTCAAAAATTTCAGTGATAAATTCACAAAAACAAACTTGTCACTGGTTTAAACAATGATAAATTTTAGTGATAAATTCACAAAAACAAACTTATTAGTGGTTTAAGCAGTGATAAATTCACAAAAACAAACTTATCACTGATTTAAATAAATTTGTCACTGATTTATTACTAGTTTAAACAAATTTATCACTGGTTTAAATAGATTTATCACTAGGATCTTCCCCCAATATACAAAGAGAGAGAGAAGACCCGGCGGCAAAGAGCCTAGATCCTAGACCTAGAGGTGGAGGCGACGACGACTATGGAGGTGGAGGCGGCAGTGGTCGGCAACGACGGTGGAGGTGGAGGTGGAGGTGGAGGCGAAGACGTCAGTGGAGGTGGAAGCAATGGTGAAAGTGGAAGAAGATGCCAGTTGAGGTCACAAACAATGACGACAGTGGAGGTAGCAGTGGTCGGTAACGGTAGAGATGGCGCTGGTCGTTGATGGAGAAATGTGTAGAGAGCGTTTTTTTTTTTTTTTTTCATCTTTCGTTTCACAGATCTGGATATAAAGCATGAGGGAAAAAATGGAATAAACAAAAATATTCAGGACCTATAGGTAAACGAGTCTTCATTAAGGACCTGTTGGGTAATAACCCTTGAAAATAGGACTAACCCGTAAAAATTTCTTTTAATATTTGGAGAGTAAGAGACCTATCGAAAGGAAATAGACTATACTCTCCCAATGGTTAAAATGTACAACAATACAACCATTTAATATATTGTTCCAATTGAGAATGATTTTTAATAATTATATATATAAAAATATGTAAAAAAACACAAAACAAATAAAATTGTTTTTATATTAATTTTTTAATTTTTTTTACTAAAATTCTAAATTTCCAAACATAGTGTTAGTGGATTCAAATCTTTGGACAATTATTTTGTGCATTATACCAAAAGTTAGATATTTACCTAATTTTTTTTCTTCCAAACACACATTAACATGTACTAAATGAATATTATTTTTTAGTGTTAGTGTTTGTATGTCATCATAAGTGACCTCTACCGGCCAATGTTACAACATATGTGTGGTGAGACTCTGGCTAGATTTATAATCTATTATTTTCATCATCCCTTTTCGATTATTGTCTTCCAAGGGGAGAGGGGGTGTCAATTCAACCTCCCTTTATTTTTTTCCTCTCACCCCTATTTTTGATCTTTCTTACACTTGCTGAGCAGATTTTTCTTTCTCTCACTTCCTCCTCTAGTTCGATCTAGACCTTTTGCACCTCATCTAGCATGGCATTAGCAATAGTTTTATATTTTGATGACGATAGACGATCGAAACAGATTTGTTGCGGGAGTGGTTGAGTTCTGATATGTTCTTTTTTATTATTGTTTGTGAGTGGGTTTCCTTTTAGATTGTTGTAGTGGTAGTGGCTGTGGGTGCTGTGTGTTTCTGCAATATTTTTCGGTTGTTGTTGTGGTTGTTGGTTATGCGCTTCTTGTTTTTTGGGATTGCAAATATATTGAAAAAGACAATTTCTCCTCAACTTTACATCATTTTCGTTGAATCTATCAACATTTAGATATAGATTTTTTTGCCACCATAGTATGGGATTCGGGTGGCTGCTGTGCATTTTGTACAATAGTCATTGTTGTGTAGTTGTTTGAGTTCACTTTGGGTTCTATTTTGACCGGAACAGTGTTTTTTTTTTTTTTTTTTGGCAATTGTCACCTGTTATTTGAAAAAGAAAATTATATTTGTTTTTGATATTTTTTAAATATAGAAATTATTTTTTTTAGACCAAAATGACAAATTATTTGGCCATTTATTTAAATTAACAAAAAAAATTCAAAATACAAATTAATTTGTCACATTAATTTTTAAAAAATAAAATAACATTTTTAAACAAAACAATTAAAAAAAAATTCAATCAAATATACAATCAAAAGTAATTTTAAAACACTAGCTGAATATTTTTTTATAACAAAAAATAATATATATTTTTTAATATTTTAAATAAAAAATATTTTTGAAATTTTTTAAATAAAAATTTATTTTTTTCAATAATTATTTTTTAAAATTGAATTTCAAAAAAAGTTTGGTTATGAGTTTTGAATAGAATTTTAAATAGAGTTTGAGTTGTGTTTTTGGTTATGAGCTATAAGCTTTTGAATTGAGTTTTGAAAACATAACCAAACAACTTTTCTTATTTTAAAACTCATTTTAAAAATTCAAAACTCAATTTAAAACATTTTTCAAAACTCATAACCAAACAAATTTTCTCTTTTCAAATCATGATTCAACAACTCATAAACTCAAAATATAATTCTATTATCAAATTATGATTCTAAAACTAAACCAAACGCTACCTACAATTCTCTAGAAATAGAACGAGAGTCTTAGATTATTCAATGGTACCCATATAAGAACTGAATAGAAGAAGATAACGGAGGATAAGAGGTTGGGTGAAGAAGAAGACAAAGAGATTAGAGAGAGAATAATGACAAAGCTTCTATATAATCTCCCGCTTTCACTCTCTCAATAACTAAGAATTATGAAGAGTTATCTAAGTGAATTCTCATTCTCTTTTGAAAGCTATGGGTGAGTGCTTTATATGGCAACTCAAAAGCTACCCCTCCGAGGGAGAGGTAATCGATCAAGATTGAATCCAAGCTCTAGGTTTTTTTAGAACCCTTTTGAGAATAATGTTCCAGTTCGCCTGGGAGGGACTCACACTTCCACCTTATAAGTGCACTGACTCCCTCCACCTGTTACGAGGCCTTTTCCCTAGAGGAAAAACAAAGCTGTGAGGGCCGGCCCCTAGAGGGCTACCCAAAGCAGACAATATCGTGGCACGATGCAAGAGGACAGGCGTCGTGAATTTGGCGCTAGAAGGAGGGCCGTTCGGCAAACTCTTTTGCTATTGCGGTCCAGTACGCTGGGGGGTTATGATGAGGACAATGTCCCACATCACTTGGGAGGGACTCCTACTTCCACCTTATAAGCACATTGGCTCCTCCACCTGTTACGACGACTTTTTCCCAGAGGAAAAACAAAGCCGTAAGGGCCGACCCGCAGAGGGCTGCCCAAAGTGGAAAATATCGTGGCAGGGCGCGAGAGGACAGACATCGTGAATTTGGGGTTGAGGGACAGATCTTGTCGTCCCTCCTCCCCCTCATGGTTTTGTTCCTCCTCAGGGGAGAAGACCTTCGCGACGTCTATCCTCTCGTGCCCTGCCATGATATTGTCCTCTTTGGACAGCCCTCTGGGGGTCGGGCCTTATGGCTTTGTTTTTCCTCTGGGGAAAAAGGCCTCGTAATAGGTGGAGGGGGCTAGTGCGCTTATAAGGTAGAAGTGGGAATCCCTCTCAGGCGATGTGAGACATTGTCCTCATCAATTATTATTATTATGGTCTCAATTCGAAGATGAGCGAGTGAATGTGTGTAGCTTTTTGGGTAAAATCTTCCATTCAATGATCTTTTTTAGTCCTACTTATTATGATTGCATTTGCATTTTGTTTGGAGATGGGTTTTCGGTGAGAACAGAGTCAGTGTACGGTGGTGGTAGAGGAATGGGAATGACTGGCGGAGGCTGTAAGGAGAAGATATTTGTGTCGGTGAAGTTGAGGCCTTTGAATGAAAAAGAGATTGCAAGGAACGATGTGTGTGATTGGGAATGCATCAATGAAGATACCATCATTTTCAAGAACTGTAATCTTCCACTTCCAGATCACTCCATGTACTCAATTGCCAACACTTTTGGTATGCTAATTTACTTTTCTCTTCATTTTTTGTGTTAATTTTTTATGTGTTTGTGTTGTTTTTGAGTGTTTAAATTTAAGACTGTGTTGGGATCTTTGATTTGATTTGATTTGGGTAGTAATGTGTGGAGTGAGAAGGAAATGATGGTGAAATGTGAATGAATGAAGTATAAATTAATTTATTTTATTTTTTACATTTTCATTCTATTTTCTCTTTGCTTCATAATTCTCTATCCAAATTAAGATCCAAGACTAGAAGTTTGTGTTAAACTATGTGGGTATTTTTATTTTTTTTTGGGGAGAGAATTTGAGCCATTATTTGAGCTAAAATTTGCAACATTTGCTGTGGTTGATGATTCAAATCTGAAATGTCTGAAAATAGGAAACCATTTTTGTTCTTTCTTCATTTAGCTGATTCTATTGGAGTTTTCCTTGTAAAATTGTTCCTTCCAGGAGGGGGTCTTTAATTCTTTTACATTAGTATTTATTTATTTAAAATTAAATTAATAGTATAGAACATACTTTATTTCCAAATTATGTTAGAACGTGGTTCATAACTCGCACCCAAAAAATAAATATTGCTAAGCACATTTTTTATATAATGCGAAAAGGTAGTTCAGATAGTGGTATGTGTTAAGTAAAAAACGTGATTAACAATCGCATTTTTTAAAAAGTATGATTTCTAATCATGTTTTACTGTAGTTTGAGAATATAGTTTGTCCATACACTATTTGTTTAATTTTGAATAAAAGAACTGTAAAAGGGTTGAAGGCCTTCAAATTCAGGTCTGTCTGGGTATCAATTTTACAGAATCTATTGCCACAGTTAAGTTGTGAAGTTTCCTGTTAAACGTAAAGCTTTGCATATGGTTCAGTATGTTAGATTTGAGAAACCTAAGTTTGAATGCAACTTATTGTTACAATTTCATATCAGCATTGGTGTCATGGCTTGGATACTCGTCTTGATCTTTCTTTCTCCTTCTTTTTTTCGCTGTTAGACAGAGTATTTAGGAGTGACTGCTCCACAAAGGAGGTGTATGTGAAAGAAGCCAAGGACGTTGCTGCTTCAGTTGTCAGTGGTATCAACTGTGAGTATTATTTCTCTTTGCTTCTCCATTTTTCCTGATATTGAATTTCACTTCAATTCCATTGACAATTGTTAGGTTTTATTCTTGGCAATCCCGTTTGACAAAACTCCTTTCAGTTGTACTTGTTTTCGCACTTTTTATTTCAGTGAGACTATGAGTGTTTAGATGCGAATCCAACCCGAATTGTGCCTTGCAAAGAAGTTTTGTGATGTTAATTCTTTCAAGATTGCCACTTCACTGATTATGACGGGATCAAGCTGCCCGGTCAACTCGCGGGGGTCGAGGGGGCAGCGCCCCTTGGCGGGTCCGGGGCAGCGCCTTGGCGGGGTCGAAGGGCAGCGCCCCCGAAGCAAAATGCAAAAATGCATTCAAAGTTACTTGTCCGCTCGAGCGGACATTCCCCCGCTCGAGCGGAGAATGCTGGGTTTCAGAAATTTGTTCGCCTGCAAAAATACTGGATGTTGTTTTTTCCCGCTCGAGTGGAACTTTCCGCGCTCGAGCGTAGGTCCGCTCGAGCGGCCAATCTGACGCTCGAGCGGAGATCGCGGGACAGTTTTCTATAAATACATGTTTCAGTTCAAATCTAGGATTAGTTCTCCAGATCTTCTTCTTGGGGTCTAGGGTTTATATCTGGGGATATTTTGCTAGTTTTCTTTGATGTTTTGATTGAGTATTCAACTCATGGTTTAAAGAGTTTACATCAAAGGATTGTTTGTTTAATTCTATACAAAAGAGAGAGTTGTTCTTCGGTAGATTCTGAAGAATTCGAGCCTGAAGCTTTGGTGGATTTTGGAGTGGCTCATCGTCAAGACAATTCCGAGGTGAAGACGGGGTTGGAAGAGGCACATAGGGGTTGGTTCAATTCGGGCGTGGATTCGCTAGGTAATTGAGACTATACCTGTGTAATTCCTTTATATCTTCTTAGTGGATTGTTTTGTGGCTGTTGCCCGTGGTTTTTTTTATCACAATTGGAGGTGCTCCAATTGTGGTTTTTCCATGTTAAAATCGTTGTGTTGATTTGTCTTGATTGTTGGATTGGGATTGTTATATACTGCTTAAAATTGATACATAATCACAAATCAATATCTAGGGAATTTCTAGATTTTTCAAATTTTCTTTATGTCAAATAATGGGCATAAATTTCAGCCACTGTTTTTGCATACGGACAAACAAGCAGTGGGAAGACATTCACGATGATGGGAATTACTGAGTATGCCATAGCAGATATTTATTATTATATAGAGAAGGTAATTAAGAAACTACTAATATTCACTGTTTCTCACTACTTGATGTTCCTGCATTCTATTATAGTACTATGTTCCTTGGGCTTTCTCTGAAGAAGCACCAATACTTCTAAGAAGATGGCGTGTCCATGTCGGACACTGACACTCATTTGATACTTCCCAATGCGTGTTGGACTTGACATGCATTGGATATTTGAAGGACACACATAGCCACCTCTTAGACATAGATGAAACACATTATAAGTTTAAAAGAAAAACAATATAGTTTTATGCCTATTAGTGAAACTTTAGGAATTAATGTTATGTTGCATTTTTTTTTAATTATTATTGTTGATAAAATATTCATATATCTAATAAATGACATATAAAAACATATAAAACTATATATTTTGCATGTGTCACACATGTGTCATCTTGCGTTTTTGAAAATTTTCAGCGCCGGCGTGTATTTGTGTCATGTTGCATGTCTGTGCTTATGCTTCTTAGGCTTCACCTGTTTGTTGTTTACATGTTTGTTTTATTTGCAGCACAATGAAAGAGAATTTCTTTTGAAGTTCTCTGCTATGGAGATTTACAATGTATTTGTCAGGAACCTCCTCAGCACAGATAGTACTCCACTTAGACTTCTAGATGATCCCGAGGTCAACTACTTTCTTGGTCGACTAAATAATTAGTATTTGATATTTTTCCATTATGCTTAATTCTTAGCTATTTCACAGAGAGGGACAGTTATTAAGAAACTCACAGAGGAACCTCTGAGGGACTGGAATCATGTAATGGTATTCCTCTCCATCTGCGACGGTAAGATATTCTTTAGTCATCTAAGTTTTACTAGATGATCGTGACTGCATATTCTAAATGTCTTGGTGCATTCATGAAGCTCAAAGACAAATTATGGGAAATTGCCTTGAATGAAACAAGCTCCAGATCTCATCAAATAATCAGATTGGTAGGAATCTTGTTTTCTTGAATGATTGTTCTAAACATAGCTTATTGTTCTTTCCATTCAATTGACTAATGGGTTTTTGCAGACAATTGAAAGTTCTGCTCGGCAATTTTTAGGCAAGGACAACTTAAGCACCCTTACAGCTGCTGTGGTATGGATCATCCAAGTGTTTGTTAGATTAATTTGGATGGTTATTAAGATGTTAATATATACCATGTTGAGCTATATTAATATTTTTTTGATACATTATATGTAGAATTTTGTTGATCTTGGGGGAAGCGAGTGTACATCTCAGTCATTATCAGCTGGCACCAGGCTAAAAGCGAGTTGCAACATAAATCGTAGCTTACTGACCCTGGGAACTGTTATCCGCAATTTAAGGTTAGCTTGTTTTTCAATTTTCTAATCATTTTGATAATGAAACTAACTTGAAGTCATTGCTTGAAAAGTTACTGGTGCTATAGCCTATATGTATGAGAACTGAATTCTACACTTGATTATCCGATCCTTCAGATTTCGAAAGCTGTGACAGAGCTTTAGAGCTCCAGCGGTGAAGTTTTAAGGTGTGGCATTGCTAAACTAGCACAGTTCAACGAAAACACTCACTTTGACCATAATGCTAAAATAGCATAATGCTATTTCCTGTCGAAAACTTAGCACAAGAAATAGCACAATGGTATTTTATACTACACTTTCACCATTTGGCTTTTTCGATAAAATTTACATCTATGCTAATCTATTATAAATTTTTGGGCAATTTGGGCTTAGCCAAGTTCAATTTATTGAGCTCGGGCCAGGTTTAGGCAGACAAGATTGGGCTGGAGGTTGAGTTTGGGCTGGTTTGGGCAACTCTTAACACAACTTGGGTTTGGCTTGAACAACCTCTCAACCTGACTAAACCTTCCCAAGTTGCACCCCTAAACAAAAGCAATATTATCAAAATCTGTAGAAGGCCTGCAAATAATAAAAACCAATAAAGTATATGCAATCCAGTTCTGAGTTATTTATTTGTTTCGTCCTTTTCAAATTTCCGCACCAAATGCGAAAAAGTTAGTGACACCTTTGATGAGTTCAATGGGCTAATGATCAGATTCAGAGCATTTAGACAAGCAGAAACTAATTTGATGAATAATATCAATATGATGGGAAAAATGAAGACCAAATAAGTTCACTGAGTGCATCACAATCTGTGAAGCAAGATTGTCAGTAGGATACCAATGCTCCATAAACTCCAATGTCCTGTCTAATCCACATTTACATCTAGAGGCTAACACTCCAACATTTGGCAACCACTAAGTTAAATGCAATGATGTAATGAAATAATTTCCACATGAATATATTTTAATAGGAATTTCCTTTTGCAATTAGTTACAAAATGTACTATGTGGTGGAACCTTGAGAATAAATGCCCTCATGAGCAGAGTCAATTAAGAATGTCCATCATTTGGACCAACTCAAAATAATCAGGTCTTTAGAAGATAAGAGACGTTCCACGAAATTTAAGCATCATTCATGATCGTTTACTATGGTTCAACGCATGGTAAATTATGCACTTTTGTTGTCAATAATAGCACCATCTCTGAGCCAACTATCCTGAAGAAGTATACACAACATATATTAAGAAGGTATGTGGTATCTTCTGTGAAAGGTTTAGCTTCTAAAAAGCCTCCTCCAAATATGAGAATGAAAATGTACGGGGAGCGCAAGAATGAGGATGAATTCCATGACAATATTTAGCTATTAAGAAATTTGGCCACAGTCACATATTACATTGACGTTTTCTCCACAACTAGATGCTCAAAGCTAGCACATGGAAGGATTGTGAAAGTCCAAACCTCCCTCTGTAACAAAAAGGGGTAAAGAGACGATAATTCAATCCAATGGTACATAGGAAAAATCATTATCTAGTTGTCAAGGATTGCATTCATCTATGTTGTGAAAACTATGAGTTGTCTTATTGCTTGGCTTGAACAACAAAGAGAATTGAAACAAAGCTAAACACTTCTTTCACTGAACCATGGACTTTTTGCTCTTTTTTTTTTTTTTTTTTCCTGTTGATGGTCTTAATAGGAGCAAGAGTCAAATGAATTGTTTTAAAGAAAAAAATCAAGGACTACTTGAATTATCTTCATCAGATTAACTTGAACTTGATTCTGACCAACATCATTTAGGCCATGATTTTCAAATTCATTGACTGGTAATCACTTATATCAACCAAGTGCTAGTAATGGTTAGTTGTTTATTTTATTAAGACAATGCAGTTGTCAGGATCATACGTCTAATCACTTGGTCGTGCTGCTTTACTCTACATTCTCTCAGATTACTATCATCACTTTTGGCTAGTACACTCCTTTGGGTAATCATGATAATCTTATTACATCAAAGATTTGTTGTTGTGGTCTTTTAAATCAACATAATGGTTAAATTCTTAGAAATTTTGTGCCTTTAATCCTTTTACCTCTCTTTTCTTTTTCTTGTCTGCGTTTTTTTTTTTGGGTTTGATTGTATGATGTTTCATCCTGAACATTACCATTTGTTGATTGAAAGTTTTGTTATTATTTGTGTTGTCCTATCATTGGGTGCAGCAAGGGAAGAAATGGGCATGTTCCTTTCAGAGATTCTACGCTAACTCGCATATTGCAATCCTCGTTGGGAGACAATGCTAGAACTGCCATCATCTGTACCATGGGCCTGCGAGAAGTCATGTTGAGTAATCAAGAAATATGCTATTGTTTGCAAGTTGTGCCAAAGAAGTAACAACTAATGCTCAAGTTAATGTAGTCATATCAGATAAAGCATTAGTAAAGCATCTGCAGAGAGAATTAGCTAGGTTGGAGAGTGAACTGAGAAGTCAAGGGCCCACCTTTGTTGCGTCACATTATTCGGCATTGTTGAGAGAGAAAGGCCTTTAGATTGAAAAGGTAATGATTGGGCTTTCATTATCAAATTGCAATACCTCTTCAATAATAATATCGAACAGTTCATAAATTTTTGTGTAATCGTTGCATGAGGAATATAAATTTCAAGACTCTTTAAAACCACAATGTGGTACTTCTGAATCTTAAATTAAATTATAGGGAAAATTTCACTTCACCTCCTTGTGGTTTGGCCTATGTGCACATAATCCATTGTCATTTGGAAATAAGCACATAACCCCCTCTAGTTTGTGGACTAAGAAACCCTTGCACATAAGTAACTTGACCATGCAAACCACAAACATTTTTGTCATTTTTTTGGGAGACAATTTACTTTAACCTTCTTCGTTTTAGTCCATGTGCAATTTATCCCTCTGACATTTAGAAATGAGCGCATAACCCCTTTATGTCCTGGCATGTGTTTCACACTCGTTAACTTGGATATAATGCCTGATGGTGCACTTCAGTCCACAAACTACAAGGGGATTATGTGGTTATTTCCAAATGATAGGGGGTAATCCGTACATAGGTTAAACCACATTGGAGGGTAGAGTGAAATTTTCCCTAAATTATGTCACATGATCACATCCACTAGAGTGAGTTAGTTTGGCAACCATAAGTGTAATCTTTGCTGTTAAACCCTTATTTCTGTGTGCATCCTTCTCCATCATTTATAATTAATTCCATTTTTTCTTTTAGGTTGCATAGCTTCCATTCCATTTCACTGTCTGTTTGTCATATTAAGCCTTTTGTATATTTCTCGTTCTGCACGGAACATGCAAAAAGAATATTGTTGGTCTATTTACTCATTTCTAATCTTTATTCCTTGTCTTGCTTCTAATCCTTTGACAATGTCATTTCAATTTTGGTTGCATTTTTAGGACTTTTGTGATCTAAAAGGAGAATGATTTTGTAACTCATAGATTATTACAAGAGAGGACTAGTTGAAATGTCAACAAAATCCCACCTCAAGAACAATACCAATTTGAAAATATGAGATTTGTTGGTGAACCGTTTAGTTTAATAACATTGCAAGGATGCAGTTTAGATACTTCATTTGACTTTTACTTCACTGTAAGGGATATCTTTAACAACTTAACCTAACAAAAAATGGTAACTAATTTGGTGTACCATTGTTGACCGGGTCAAGATTCTCTACAATGAATTCTGGACTTCTTGTGGTAATCCAATGGCCTATGTTTAAAGTTAAGCAAAACTATGTCGTTTTAGGATGTATGGTTTTAATGTTATTTTACTTCAGTTTTAACTCAAATTGTTAAATTTTGTACTTTGCTAATGTGTCTTGATTTGACAAGAAAACACAAGAAGATCATTGCAGAAGGAAGAAGTAGGCTTAAAAAGTCCAAAGAACCATGGCATTACATATGGAAATCCTTCTACTGTTTGCTTATTTGACTTTTTGATAGCTATAGGCTTAAAAAGTTCAATTTCAAATGACATTTTTTGGGAAAGTTAAGAGTGCACCATGAGCTACTAACATTTGAAGTATGATTCACGAACATGCTGCAAATTTTTCCATCCATTCAAGAAGCAGCATTTGTCTTATGGGCTCATGCGTTGAATGCTTTTATCTTTTTATTTATATACTTTTTCTACTTGTGTAGCTAGAGAAGGAGATGATAGATCTGACTGTTCAACGAGACTTAGCTCAATCTCAGGTTCAAGATTTGCTACAACTGGTTGGGGATGAGGAACATTCAATGACACGGGTAACTATAGTTAAATTGTTATACCGAAGCATCCATTCCATCTAGGTGTGCCTTGTTTAGTTGAGTTTGTTTATTTTTTCCTTTCGTACTTCTCTTGGTAGGTTTTAATAACTACCCACACTTGCAAGTTCAAAAGTCACCGGAATGTGAAAATCCAATACCAGATACATCCCCTTTGGCAAGTCCTCACTCCTTGGACATTGGTGTTAGATCAGTCAACATATCTCTTTATTCTTATGGACATAGTGGGAGAAGCTTTGATGATCACTACATACAAATTCTTCCTGAATTTGAAGAGAACTTTATGCCAAATGATACTTCTCCACAGCTGTTGGCCAGTGCTTTTATGTTTATCCAAAGCAATTCTGGACAGAGTTGGGACATGATTGAAGAAAAAACCAAATCAGTATATTTGGTTTCAGTTTTCTAAATTCAGTTTTTTTAAAACTAAGTTTTTAGTTTTCGTGTTTTTTTATTTTTATTTTTAGTGAATATTTTTAAAATTTTAAGCATTTTTTTTACTTTTTTAGATGCATCTTATTTAGATGTATCAAAAAAGTAAAATATTTGTGAAAAAAATATTTTTAAAAATTAATAAATACACAAAAATACAAAAAATATACTGAATTTTCGTATTTTTTTTTTTGTATTTTTGGTATTTAGTGAATTTTTTTAAAGATTTTTCACAAAAATTATACTTTTTAAGTGTATTTATGTTAGGTGTGTCTAAAAATTAAAAAAATTTAGTAAAAATAAAAAATTATGAAAAACAAGAAAGTAAAATTTTTTGAAAAGTGTTTTCAAAAAACTGAAAACAAACATGATGAATGGAACTTTGGAAGATTTATGCAGGGAAGTTCGATGCATAAAGGCAGAAGAATCGAATAGATCATCATCTCCTGAACAAAACAATGAAATCTCTGAATCGATGCTGGCTAGGAACGGAGACGCAACAAATCAGGAGTTCATGTCACCGCCACTAAAGGAAGATAGTTTGTTAAGTTATATCCCCCATTTCGTTGCTCATTCTCATGAAAAACCATCTCCATGGCCATTAACAGAGTACATGTCTGGCTCTCAAAGCTTGAAGTTAACTAAAAGTAGAAGTTGTAAAGCAAGCTTGATGACTAGCCCATATTCACCATGGTTTGAGAAGGTGGAAAATAATGATAATGAGCACACACCACCAAATGGGTTCTAGAAAGAATTCAATGGAAGATCTGAGGATATCCGAAGAAGGCTTTATGAATTGAACTATGGTGCCAACATTGAAAGGCTATCTAGAAAAGGTTCTCAATCTTCTATCAGGAGTGTTGCTGCTATTGATCTTGAAGCACACAGAGGCAGAACTTCAACTGATGATAATAGTACTAGTGTTAATACATGCATTGCACGAATGGAGAAAAAGGCTGAGCTTCAGCAAGAGAGCAAGTTGCTGATAATCCAGTGAGTTTTATTACTATTTCTGACTTTTATTTTAAATATTTCTGTGAAAAACTATGGCTCAACAGAGTTTATGCTGATGCCAAAGCAGGAATTTGTTAACAAGTTCTAGAGAAGCTTTTTATGTGTTCTTTTCATTTATGTACTAGCGGCGGATGCAAATGCAATGTGTTTGCAATTTTATATTTAAATTCTTGGATAGTTCGAAGAGTCTTTCGAATTGGCCCTCGGAATTCAAGACGCTCCAAAAGGAAATTATTGAACTTTGGGATGTTTGCAATGTGTCATTGGTCCACAGAACTTACTTCTTGCTGCTATTTAAAGGTGACCCAACAGACTCTATTTATGTGGAAGTGGAGCTCAGGAGGCTATCGTTTTTCAAGGATACGTTTTCTCGAGGTAGCAAGAGGGTCATACTCTCTTGCCTGCTTCGAGGTAAAATTTATATTCATCTAGTAGGTTGCGAGACCCCAAAAAAAAATAAATAATCTACTACTAATGTGTGATTCATTTTCTTGCAACTCTCCTTTTGTCATTGTTTTGTCATTGTTTGGCCAAACAAAAGGAAAAAGGAAATAGAAGGTTAATTATTCAATAGACGTAGACCACCATGTGGCATTATTTACGTGATGCTCCAAACCAATCATGTAGCAAAAAAAATTATGGGCAAGACATGCTGACTTACTTTTGTTAAGTAGCTAGGAGACAAATGATGACCTACTTAAATGTGTGCTGGCAATGTCATATAGTACTTTGGGAGTATCTAATAAGTTTCCAAAGAAAAGAGCCCCAATCTGGTATTTGTTGCAATCATCAAATTGCTTTTTCACCATGTGGGCATTGACGAATGTCTCCCATTTTTCCTGTGAACGTACATTGTTTCATTTTAGTATTGTGATGTGATTTTCTGCAAGGGACAAGAGACTGATACATGGAGGTGTGAGTGGGTTTGCGTCCGGTGCAAGTAAAAGTTGTGGCATGGGATGCAGCTCTCCTTGCAGCCATTTACACCTCCATTAAAGTGTAATTATTTTGAGTTGTCTTTACTTTTCTTCTATTTGTCTTTAGACTGTTATGTTTAACTAGTTAATGCAACATGGAGACCTCCCATTTAGTTTGATAGGGCAAACATGTAGGGCTCATATTGGAATTAAATAATTTCAAATATTTTTTTGATATGCCTTTGGCTTGTGGTTGGTTCGGCAAAGGGATTGGGACATGATATTTTTAAGAATTTGTTTGAAAAGTGATTTTTTTAATGAAATAATTATTATTTTTATTATCACACTTGAGTCATGTTATATAGATATTTTATTTTTTTAAATAATTTTACATCACCGACTCATAATGAAGTGGGTCCCACATTACCGGGTCTACTTTCATTGTAAATTTGTAGTATAAAATAATGTGAAAAAATGGTGCATTTATAATTTAATTTTATAATATTCATTAAATTTATACTGATTATCGAGCATAATATTAATAATAAAGGTTTTTGTTGCTCCTACAACACGACAAAAAGAGTTGCAAAAAAAATTTCACCAATTATAAATTTTTTTTTTAACACTTTTGACTTATTTGTAAAACATTTTTCACCAACCCATAATCAGAATAATTGTTAGCATTTGCCTAACAACTAGAATAGTTAAATCTAAAAGCAAGTGGATTAGTAGTAGTTAACTACTTCTAGTCAATGGCCATCCCTCTTTGAAAATCATTTAATTACTACTCAGCACAACAACCTGATTTTGAAAGCCCCTTCGTGTGCTTTTAAATTTTTGGACCTTCTTTAAAGACTTTTCTTATTAGTTTGAAAATCCAAACATAGCACCCACTAATCTGACTCCAAGTCAGCTTTGTGGAGTTCTACATATTCACTCCACACCAACCTTATATATGGAAAATGTTATGAACCCCAAATAATTTACTAAATTTTTTACATGGATGTGGGATTCATAAAAAACTTGATAGATTATTTGGAGTCCCTAATATTACTCGCCTTATATATTATTATTGTGTCATTTGTATTTATGATTAGACAAATTGACATCCAAACATGTCATCGAAATTATGAGTAAATATTGCATGAAAATATTGTGAAACACTTAAAATAAATTTTTTTTTTAATTTTTTATTTTTTTGGTGTTGTTTATATTTTTTTTGCCTCATTAGCAATCATAGTTGCTTACCCTAGGAGTATCATGACTGCTATCATGAATAGAAGAAAATAAAGTTATTTCAGACATTTTCTAATATTTGAGATATCATGTATAAGTCACATAAATTCTTAACAAAAACTTTATATTATTTAGTTATAGAATAAAGTAAGTGATAGTTCAAAAGATAAAATGTAATTTGCCTTATCATCTTATTTGGTAATTGCTCCAAACTTCCACAATTTTGTGGAGGATCAAATTTCAAACATTGTACCATTCATTCATGTTCTAGTTTTAATAGAAGTCATGAGCCATTTAATAAGTGAGTTTGGTGAGCAATTATTCACTATTACATATGATAGTAACATAGTGATGCCATAAATAAATTCAAATTGTTTATTTATGTGAGATTTACTTGAAATTCATATAAATAAATGATTAAGATTTATTTATGATAGGATAAAATACATTTTTCATTCTTATAATTTGATTTAAATTTCGCTTTGGCCCTATTATTTTAATTTGAATAATTTAGTTCTTATACTTTAAGTCCAGTTTCAGATGGTCCTTTGATCTAAATTTTTGTTAATTTTTTGTGCATGTACACCTTAGAAGATAGTGTTATAAAATCGTTAATTTTAACCTCCAATTTAAAAAAAAAAAAAAAAAAAATCAAAGTGAAACTAAGTTAAAATGTAGGGAGTAAAATAAAATTTGAATCAAATTATAGAAATTAAAAATGTACTTTAGAGGCAAACATGATAGATTTACCACAAAGTGGCATAACACACCACAAACATTGTAACTTTCACCACAAAACTTTCTTATTGTGAGACATTTTTTAGGGGTGCACGCTATAGATTTCTCCAACATATGTAAAGGTTACAGGTGTTTTTTATTTATTTATTTATTCATATATGATATTACAATGAAACTCAATGAATTACAATCACAATAATATATATCAAATACAACACAATCAATACAAAGAAACTCCCAAAGTAGGACAGAGAACAAGACCCACCTGTAGGCGGGGAGATTCAAATCATTGACCTCCTAGTGAGTTCAACATCACAACCAAAGCTAACAATATTAGATGTATACATATAATGCGGCAATATCAAACTAGCAAAGATACTAGAAACCCAAAAATAATCTAAAATGTGAGAAATTAGAGATTAAATGTTTGAAGAAGTAGTATGATATTTGAAGTGACACTAATAATATGTGGAGTACAATTGATGAAATGCATTAACAATAGATCGAACCAATTATGTATTCCAGAGATTGGATTCACAACATTACATTGTAGAAATTATTCCCAGTTAAATTAGACAACCCCACACAGAAATAGCTTCTCATAACCACGTAAAGGACATACATCTAATGCTTTGATTGCTAAAAGACTTGGGCCTAAATATAAAAAATATATTTATAGATATTGAAACTTTGAATCTCAAATCTTCTTTCATTTGGAAACCAAGAAAAGACAATATCCAGCAGCGGCGGTCATTTTAATTCTCAATATAAGAAACAACAAAACATAGATTTTTTTATTTCATTTTTGTTTCTTCTCCTTTTATCAGTGATCAACTCCCACGATAAATGAGGTGTGAGGATGCATTGGAAAAACTAAGAACAGATATTGGAGCTCTCTTATGCATATATCATTAAACACTAATACAAATACTGATGTCAATAAAACTAACAACTTAGGCATAAGAATGGAACTTACAGTCCAAATTATTCGTATGTGCTGCTACAAGTAAAATTTAGATAGAAACAACCAGCAGACAGACATGAATTCTTGAACCCATTATTGAAGCAAGAACAACGTAGATTCTTCAACTCAATGAATGACAATGAAACACTTTGAAACCACCTAATTCTTTCCTTCAGTTCCAGTTGTTTAGTATAACTCTTCAAGATAAGAAAGTTTCTTCATGACTGTAGTCAACATATGCATAGCTGCAATTAGAACAATATGAAAGCACATGGACATAAAAATTATTTGTTCAAGTAATTACAATACAACAACTGTAACGCCCTCAAAATAATACATAAACTCATCATTTAACAGTTCTATAAACATGATAGATAAGTCACATTCCCATTCATCAGAGTTAATATTACAAAGGGTATTTCATATAAGTTACAAATGTTTACAAAAATAATAGAATGCCCTGTGGGTTTACATCATTCCAAGTTGTTACTTGGTTACACAAAAGAAGAGTTCTAACTCTTTTACAAGTAAAGCCCTCGGCCTAGATTTACATTTAAGTACAAATATAGACAAAACAACAAAATGAAGCCTTAAGCTCCAAAACCTCCCAAGCTATACCCTTCGAGGTGGCATATCACCTGTACCTGAAAATGGTGTCCCAAGTAGGGTGAGCCAAAGCCCAGTAGAGATATGCTAAACCAAATATGAGAAATAACTAAAACATTAGCATTTGACAAATGGTTAACACTTATAAACCAACTTACACCCGTTCCACAACCCAACAACAATTACATCCGTATTTCAATCCTCTTTCATTTATTTATCCAAATCAATTCATAGATATGATTCATCATTTATCCAAACAATTTGAAATGAGACTACAACTCATATTATCAACACTTCAATCTTCAACGTTATTTAAACGCATTTAAGATTTCGGGACTTTCACCCTGGACACTCCGGCCAACTTAATTATCAATGGAGTCCATCCCCTATCTCCTCCCAAACAATGGAGTACATCCCCTATCTCCTCCCATACAAAGATACATATACAATGTATTTAAACACATTATCATATACAATGATCAATTAAAGCACATATTCAATGTGTTAATCCAACCGTCATATTCAATGACATAATTCAGTTGATTAGTTTCGATTTACCTAATCAACATGTAGTTCTAGAACAATCATAGCTATCCTCCACCGATAGCCAAAAACAGTTATTTCTAAACAGATAAATTATCACATTTTCCATAGGTGAGTGAGTTATCAATCCGACTACACCATTACAACACAAATTTTCCCAATTTCATAATTACCAAACCAATTTCATATTTCCACTAAATAATTTATTTAATTCCAATTAGGGAAAATCTTCCCCTCTTCTCAAATATTGCATTCAAGGCCAAATTCCCCCATTATATACAATTAACTCATTATCAAGGTCTCATAGACACATGGAGCCCCAAAATGTAAAACCCCACGTTTATAATTTCAAATCAAACCCTAACTTTGCCCAAAACTCCCAAACACTACTATCTATACAAAATAACCAACATTTATGTCAAAACCCATAATAAGGAGTAGATTATCCCTACCTCAAAGTTAGGAGCTCAAAGGAGATGAAGAGAGAAACCCAAAGATGCTTCAAACTCAAGCTTTTTCGGATCAAAATGAAGCCCACACAAAGCTCTACCTTTTTAACAAAAGGAAAAGGGTAGAAAACCTCAAGAACAAGGTGTATTTGTAGAGAGAAGGAGTGTGTAGAGAGAGAGAGAGAGAGTCGGATCTAGGGTTTGGAGTGAAAAAGGAGATGAAAAAGTGATCAAAATCACGCTGCTACGATCTGATATATGTGAGGCTCGCTCGAGCGAAGGAGTAGTCGCTCGAGCAACCAGACACAAAAGAACCTCGCTCGAACGCAAGAAGCCTCGCTCGAGTGCACAATTCAAAGCTTCAAGTCTGCAACCCAGACGTACGCTCAAGCGCAAGAATTCTCGCTCGAGTGAAGGAACACAAAACATAGGGCTCGCTCGCTCGAGTGCAAGAAGCGTCGCTCGAGCAAAGAATACTAACCTTCAGGTTTTTCAAAGATGCAGACGCACGCTGGAGTGCAGTAACGCTCGCTCGAGCGAAGGGACAAATAACACAGGCCTCGCTCGGGCGCAAGAAAGCTCGGTGGAGCGGAAACTGCATCTGAAAAGAAACCAGAAGACCCTCAATCCTCGCTCGAAC
This sequence comes from Camellia japonica, assembly GCA_030407325.1. NCBI lineage: Eukaryota > Viridiplantae > Streptophyta > Magnoliopsida > Ericales > Theaceae > Camellia > Camellia japonica. The sequence goes on along the minus strand of JAPPVO010000059.1, from coordinate 154,712,026 downwards.
GCAAGAACCTTCGCTCGAGCAAAGAAGAAAATACCCAAGGCTCGCTCGAGCGCAAAAAGCCTCGCTCGAGCGAAGAAGCCAAAGCCTAGGCAACAACCATTTGTTTCAACTCACAACCAACCTGCATCAAACTTACCCAACACATCCCAAAACTCAAATAAAAGGAATTAAAGGATGGAAACAAGATATAGACAACAACAAATGACCACAAAACCTAAGTCCGGAACACACTATATGACGGGGAAAACCGGGATCGCTATAACCTCCCCCCCTTAAAGAATTTCGTCCCTGAAATTACATATATAAGTTTCAAAATTGTGATATTTTAATTCTCAACATGATTACAATACAACACTTACCAACATGATCCACCACCAATCATTCCATCTCTTCTCAAGAGAACAACTTACAAATGTAGCTCAATATACATTATCATGCATTCTTTCGAAATTCAACTAATTTCAATACACATATTCCATAACTCCATAACATATTCAATGTTAATAACATATTTGCATTTCTAGAACACATTCAACATATACAATGTTAAATTAAATTCACATTTCCGAAACATATTCAACACTTCCATAATCCAAAACATATACAATGTTCTTAGAGTTTATCAACAAAACAAAGTTCTCAACATATGCTCAAACATTAACAAACAAGTCTGGATATTTCTCTCGGACCTCCGATTCACGTCCCCATGTGGCTTCCTCAACCCCATGATGTTTCCACAATACCTTGACCAAGGGAATGGTCTTGCTTCGCAAGACTTGGTCCCGTCTATCCAAGACCCTCACCGGTCTCTCCTCATACGAAGCATCTTCATCTACTTCTAAGTCGGTCCAATCCAATACATGTGATGGATCAAGCTCGTATTTCCAAAGCATACTAACATGAAACACGTCATGCACTTCGGACAACTGCGAAGGCAATGCCAAACGATATGCAACCTCCCCAATCTGCACAAGGATCTCAAAAGGGCTAATAAACCGAGGGGACAACTTCCTACTCTTCCCAAACCTCTTCAAACCCCACCTAGGTGATATTTTCAGAAAGACATGATCACCCACCTCAAATGACAAAGGTCTCCTCCTACGATCAACATAACTCTTTTGGCGACTCTGGGCCGTAACCAACCTCTTATGGATAAGTGCTACTTTCTCCTTTGTTTCTGGCACCAACTCTGGGCCCAATAAAGGTGCATCACCCACCTCGGCCAAACATACCGAAGATCTACACGGTCGGCTATACAAGGCGTCAAACGGTGCCATGCCAATACTCGATTGGAAACTGTTATTGTAGGCAAACTCCACTAAGGGTAAGTGTCTCTCCCACGACCCTGTAAAGTCAAGGACACAGCCTCGTAGCATATCCTCAAGGATCTGAATGGTATGCTTGGACTGCCCGTCAGTCTGAGGATGGTAAGCCGTACTAAAAGTCAATCTAGTGCCCATGGCACTCTACAAACTCTGCCACAACCTAGCAGTAAAACGCGGATCTCTATCTGAGACAATTGACACTGGGACCCCGTGCAACCTCACAATGTCCCGAACATACAAGTCGGCAAGGTGATCTACCGAATCTCTCACGCTCATGGGGATAAAATGTGCCAACTTAGTCAACCGGTCAACTACCACCCAAATGGCATCACTACCCCGTTGAGTTCTTGGAAGACCCACAACAAAATCCATCGTGACGTGCTCCCATTTCCACTCAGCTATAGGCAAGGGTTGCAACAAACCCGCTGGCCTCTGATGTTCAGCCTTCACTTGTTGACAAGTTAGGCACTTTGACACAAACGCTGCCACATCCGTCTTCATATCCCTCCATCAAAACTGGTGACTCAGATCATGATACATCTTCGTGCCTCTCGGATGCACCGCAAGGCATGAATGGTGAAACTCTCGAAGTACTTCATCTTGGCAAGACTCCGGCACAAATAAGCAGTCTCGGTACCTCACACTCAGGTCGGGATACATAGTCAGACCCTTCTCAACCTTTCTACTGGAGATCTTCTCCCGGAGGGATTCTACCTCAAAATCACCCTTCTGTGCTTCTAACACTCGGTTCACAAGTTTAGGTTGTGCAACTACAGAAAACAAGGCTACAGATTCAACAGACTCGCCCAGATGCAAGTCGAACTCGCCAAGAGCACCCAACATCTCCCATTCTTGGATAGCGATACAAGCTGCATCACTAATGGACTTCCTACTTAGGGCATCGACCATAACATTGGCCTTTCCCGGATGATAATGCAACTCGAAGTCATAATCCTCTATAAACTCCATCCACCTTCTCTGCCTCAAATTCAACTCCTTCTGTGTAAATAGATACTTCAGACTATTATGATCCAAGAACACCTCGAATCTCTCACCATAAAGATAGTGCCTCCAAATCTTCAAGGCAAAAATCACAGTAGTTAACTCTAAATCGTGAGTAGGGTAGTTCCTCTCGTGTGTTTTCAACTGACGTGAGCCGTAGGCTACTACTTTCCCCTCTTGCATCAATACACAACCCAAACCCTCTTGTGAGGCATCACAATATACTGCATAACCCAAACCCCTCTCCAAAATAATCATGACTGGAGCGGTGGTAAGTCTAACTTTAAGCTCTTGGAACGACTTTTCACAAGTCTCACTCCACACAAACTTGACCCCTTTCCGCGTCAATCTAGTCAAAGCTGAAGCTAGCCTGGAGAAATCTTTCACAAAGCAATGGTAATACCCGGCCAATCCCAGAAAACTACGGATCTCAAGACATTCTTAGGTTGTGTCCAATCTTGCACTGCCTCTATTTTGGATGAATCTACAATCACCCCTTCCTCGAATACCACGTGACCTAAGAATTTAACCTCTCTTAGCCAGAACTCACACTTCCTAAACTTAGCATACAGCTTATGGGCTCTAAGCAACTCAAGCACCACTCGCAAGTGTTCCTCGTGCTCTTCCTCAGAAGGTGAATAAATCAGAATGTCGTCCACAAAGGCGACTACGAAGCGGTCTAAGAACTCCCTAAAAATCCGGTTCATCAAGTCCATGAACACAGCTGGTGCATTGGTAAGCCCAAAAGGCATCACTAGAAACTCATAGTGCCCATACCGCGTACAAAATACCGTCTTCGGAATATCCTCCTCCCTGACCCTCAACTGATGGTAACCCAATCTCAAGTCTATCTTAGAAAAGTAACGGGATCCTTTCAACTGATCAAACAAATCATCTATATGAGGCATAGGGTACTTGTTCTTGACCGTAACCCGGTTCAACTTTCGGTAATCTATGCAAAGTCTCAAAGCCCCATCTTTCTTCTTTGCAAAGAGGGCCAGTGCTCCCCAAGGCGAAGTGCTAGGGCGAATAAATTTATCTAACAACTCCTGGAGTTGAATCTTCAACTCACTTAACTCGGCTGGGGTAAAACGATACGGTGCCATGGAAATCGGTGCCGTGCCAGGCACTAAGTCAATAGAGAACTCGATCTCTCGATGGGGTGGTAAACTAATAAGATCCTCAGGCAAGACGTCCGAGTACTCACAGACCACTCTTGGCAACTCAGTCCTGGTCTCATCACACTCACTACTCATGAAGCTAGCGAGAAGACAACAAAGCTCACTCCGCCCTCGTAGATCATACATCGGTGGTAAGACTTGACCAACCCGATCCCCCAAGAAATGAAAACAGTCACCACTCAAGGTACATACAGTAACCCTCACTCCGCCCTCGTAGATCATACACCGGTGGTAAGACTTTACCAACCCGATCCCCCAAGAAATGAAAACAGTCACCACTCAAGGTACATACAGTAACCCTCTGGTGATAACAATCTATAATAGCCCAATATGACGATAACCAGTCCATACCCAAAATCACATCAAACCTAGACATATCCATCAATACAAAGGAAAAGGGAAGCTGACGGTCGACAACCTCTATATCACAGCCCCGACACCCTTGTTTCAAAACCATCTCGCCCCCAATAGGTGATAAAACACAAATAGGAGATGCTAATTGCGCCAACTCCAACCCCAAAACAGATACAAATGCAGAAGATATAAAAGAGTGGGATGCACCTGTATCAATTAACACATTGTAGACAACCCATTTTTGACCGCCCTTAAGACTTGGGCACTACTGATGGTTTACTGGGTAGAGAAATGTGTGCAGGGCAAAAGTTCAGTTTCTTCGGCAAGGAGAGAGACAAATCTCAACTTCATGCCCCTTTTGGACCAAAACAATCTTGATCAAAATATTTTAGACCTTGAAACCCTCTCTTTCAAAATGTTTTGAAAATAAAGTTTCTACGATGTTCCGACACTCGCATTTTGTTAAATGTCGCGCTTTTCGATAAACCGAGCAAGGACAAAGTGAAAATGAATGAAAAAGAGATGAAATCTTTAAAAAATATTTCAAAACACTTTGTTTAGGGGTTTGGAGTTGAAGAAAAGAGGAAAGGAGAGAAGAAAACTAGTTTGGAAGAAGTTCGACATGAATCCGTGTAGGACCAAAACTGCGCGGCTTCACCAAAACAGGCATAACTTTTTGCATAGTTGGAATTTTGATACAAAGGTGCCACCATTAGAAAACTTACTTCCTGGGCTTCAATTTGGACACAAGAATGACCTGAAAAGGAGTCCAGATGAAGGAGTTATACCCATTTGAAGTTGGACCTGGAAAGCAGAAAAGTGGTCGGCCGACCAGAAAAAGTGGTCGGCTGACCAGAAAAGTGGCTAGCAGGTCCCAAACTCAGATTTTTTGAAGATATTTTCCCTCCAGCTGTCTTCCACAAGCTCCAACTGTCCTATAATCAAATATTTTCGACCAAAAGCTCATTTGTGCTATATATGAACATATATTTCCCATTTTGAAAAGAGAGAACTTCTTGGGCAAGCTTGGGAGCCTCTCTCTCTAAAAACTCCTCTCTCTAGAATTTTCAGACAAAAACCTCTGCCTCTCTCTCTAGAGCCTCTCTCCATTGCCCTTTTGTGCATAGAAGTCCATAGAAGTAGAGAAATACTTCTTGTTTGCATATACTTCCTTCATCAAAGTTGATCACCATTGGCTTGAGGTCCCTTGGAACCTATTTTTGGGCTGATTGAAGGTTGTTTGTCTCAGAAAAGTGATTGTTTTGCTGCTGTCCTTCAAGGTTCTTCAAGGGTGAGAAACTACCCTCTTTATTTCGCTTTTTTGCACAAGCTTTTAGCCTATCTTGCATGCTGTTTTGAGCTTAACTTATAATCTATAAAAGTTCTGATTTTACATGCTTTTGATCTTTGTTTAAGATCACTTTTGTGTTTGGGGTTGTTTAGTCCCTCTTAGCCCTTGTTTTGGCCTCATTTTTATGCCCTTTTTGTGAGCTTCGGGACCACCTTGTATTGGCCTTCTCACCACTGAAATCCAGAGGGATTTCAGTGGTGGGGATGGTGTTTTGAGGTCCTAAGAAGGAGAGGGCCATCCCCTCTCCTTGTTGTCTTCAATACTTGTCATATTTGCCTCACATGTGAGCACCTTTGTTAAGTTCATGTTGGCCATGTATTAGCTGGTATTTGTGGTTATTTTTCTGTCATATGCCACTTTTTTTTTTGCCTATCTTGGTCATTCCATACTTGGTTTATACACTCGTAGTGTAAATTTTGCAAACTAGTCTTGCATGCCTCATGTTTGAGCATGTGTTTCTAGCTTGATTTCGAGCCATCTCAGTAGGTTTTGGGTGATTTTTTAACATGCCTTAGATCTGTTTTGGGTTGGTTTGGTTGGCTCTTGCATGTCTCATACACTTGTAGTGTAAATCCCTTAAACTAGCTTTATATGCTTCATGCCTTGGCATGTCATTCTAGCTTGTTTTCTTCCCATTTCAGTATGTTTTTGGTGATGTTTTACCATGTCATAACTTTGTTTTGGTTTGGTTCGGTTGGCCTTTGCATGCTCCATACACTTGCCATGCAATCCAATGAAATAGCCTAACATGCATCATGTTGGCACATGTCTTTTTAGCATGCTTTTGGCTTGACTTCAAGGAGACTTTGTTCATGTTTTTCCATGTTTAAGGTTTGATTTTGGTTGTCTTGGTCATCCATGACTTGCTTTGTATAGCTTTGGTTCAACCTAGCTTGTTTCGCTTTGTGCATCGGGTACACTAGCATGCATTACTTGGCTCATTTCAATGATTTGGAATCATTAGTTATGCTATTTTAGTCGATGTTTCATGGCCGTGCACTTGCATTTGTCACTCAATCAATGCGTTGGAGGGTTCCCCCTTTATGCCTTAACATGAGCCATTGTGTATGCATTCATGCCTTTGCTTGCGAGCCATCATTTCAGTGCTTATTTGGGGTTATTTTGCCATTATATAACTCTGATTTTTGTTGGTTGAGTCATCCCATGCTTGGTCCTAATAGGTGTAGTGTAATCCACCTTATTTGCCTTGTATGCATTATGCCTCATGCCCCTCATGCTAGCACATTTTGGCTTCCATCCATGCATGTTTTAGTCTCATATTAACATGTACTAGGACTATTTTTGGTTGCCTTAATCACATGCTTCATGTTTTGTATACTTGTAGTGTAAATGCTCTTGCTTGCCTCAAGCTTTGAGCACCATTGCATGCTTTATTTGTGTTGTGTACTTGATTTGGCATCACTTAACATCACATTTCAGAACATATAGACTTGCCATGTTCTCACTTCGTTCATGTTTTGAATGCCTTTGATGGTTATGCATTGTTGCCTAGTTCATGCCTTAGTGTGTATGCTTGCATGCCTAGGACTTTGGGCCCTCATCTTAGCACATTTTGGTCTTTGTTAAGACATATTTCGACTCCGTCCATGCTTAGTTCATGCATATTTGCCATGCATTACATGCCTTATGTGTAGCCCTCTTTGATAGCTCTCATGCCTTAGGACCCTTGCATGCTCTACTTGCTTTGTTTGAATGATTTGGCATCATTTCTTACTTAATTTCAGTGCACTTAGTGTCTTTACACTTGCACATTTGTCACTCTTTGAGCACTCTTGAGAGTTGTGCTCTTGGGCCTCTTGTATTGGCCAATGCATTGTGCATGCATGCCTTGTATTTCGTGCCTTCATTTCATCCCAATGGCCACTGAGTTGGGCATGGCTGAGGCCTATCCATCTTGGTTTAAGTCCATTGTTGCATTGTGTATGCCATGTCATAATGCGTTGTGCATGTTATGTTATTGTTTGCATTGAGCATGCCATGATCATATTGCATTGAGTATGCCATATTGTCCATAGCATTGTGTATGCCATGTAGTTACATTGCATGTTTGCCATGTTGCTTGCATTGTGTTTGGAATAGGTGTTAGTCCAAACACGGGAAACGAGGGACGTTTCATACTTCAAGTGATGAAACGTGCCTTAATTCCCGGTCGCCGACGCTCTTGATTACCCATGATAGAGTTTTAGGCATTATGTGTTTACTTGTGCATTTATTTCCATATTGAATTGTGCAACTTCGCCTCTCAGCCATCATGCATTGAAATGCGCGATTGGTGGCCCGAGGGTCGAGAACCACACCCCTTGAGTTCATTACATGATAGGGAGGGTGGTTGTGCACACATATACTGCAAATACTTTGCCATGCCCCTGTCTTGCTCTTTGTTGCAGCAAACCAGAAACCAGCAGCAAAAACTGGTCGGCCGACCAGATAAAGTGGCTAGCCGACCACTTTTTCTGGTTTTCAGCATAAAAAGTGGTCGGCAGGTGGCCTCCAAGGCCAATAGCTGGTCGGCAGCCTTCCCATAGATTTCCAGGGTGGAGTTTCAGCCTTCTGGAGCTTTGTGCAGTGTTCTGGGACCAGTTGCAAATAGAGGCAAGTTGGGGCATCGCGATGGATTTTCGAGCGAGGCGATTCGAGCGTGCATGCATCCCTCATCATGAGGCCATTTCAGTGTTTTGTTAGCTTAGAATGTATATTTGTTTCAATTTTGGTTGTGTAATAATTAATTAGCTAGAATAGTTAGTTAATTAGTCGGTTCTATATTATTTGTTCGGACCCTCCATCGAGAGGGCGAATTGTTGTAATAAGTGTGCGTGTGTGTGATGCATGTCTTCCAACCCCATTTCTTTCTCCTTGTTATTTACTAGCTTACGATGGTTAGTTCTAGGGCACGTTTCAATTAGCATCCTTATGCTATGCATGTTTGCATCATTCATCTGTATTGCATGCACCAGGCTCGGCGCATGATACTAACTTCATTGTATTTCAATTCTAAGTTGAATACATATATCGAATTGTCGCATCTCACATGCCATTTTCGATTAGCCGAGTCTATTCTAGTTGCATTTTGCCTGCGATGCATTAGCCATCTTAACATGGACTTGGATGATATATTTGATTACTAACATGTTCTTTGTTTTGGCTCGGAGTACACTGTGAGTGTTTATGCTTTAGCATCTTGCATGTATGTGAGTGTTAACATGATAGCATGCTTACCATGAGGTTAAGTGCTTATATGATATAACTGCCTGAATGCCTGTGGGTGAAGGTTGGATTACTTGAATTGGGACAATTCATTGAAATCCGTGTTTTAGCCTACTTGCGAGTAGCAAACTTCAAACCATTTCCAAAACAAACGGATATGCGATTCTTTGTTCCAAATTAGGCGATTTAGTCTATACTTGTGTGTTGTGCGCATCACATAGTAAATTCTAGCTAATTAACCGGAATAAGAATGCATGTGTTTTCGAAAACAAAATATCATGTTTAGTACAGGCCGATCTTCGAATCGAGCGAGCGGGGGTGCTCATAGATGACCTTCCCTAATCGTACCCAAGTTCCCGAGCCGAGGCAACTTTGGTGATGACGGACACGTGGCCTTAGGCAACGAGTCGGGGTTTCCAAAATTCCCCCAAAATAAAATATTTAGGTGGCTGTAACACGCCCGCGGGGGACCTCGCTACAGTTCGGACTCCCTTTTTTGTTGCGGTTCTAAATCTGAACCAAAGAGTCCAACTCTGGCAAATCGTTTTGAAGAAAAACAGATTTTTTGAAAAGTAGTGCCAAACATGGACTGCTTTGCCAGATTACAGAGTCGCCACCTAAATATTTTTTAATGGGGGAATTTAGGAAACCCTGACTCGGTGCCGAAGGCCACGTGTCCGTCATCACCAAATGTCTTGGCTCGAGAGCTTGGGTACGATCGGGGAAGGTCAGCTATGAGCACCCCCTTTCGCCCGGTCCGAAGACCGGCCTCTACTAACCGTGATATCCGATTTTGAAAACATTATGCGTTCTTATCCCAATTATTAGCCTAGAATTACTATATTATGCGCACAGCAAACAAGTATAGACTAGATTGCCTAATTTGGAAACAAGCATTGCATATCCGTTTGTTTTGAAAAGCACTTTGGAATTTGCTACTCGCAAGTAGGCTAAAATACGGATTTCAATGAGTTATTCCAACTCAAGCAATCCAACCTCCACCCACAGGCATTCAAACAGTTTATCTCACATAAGCACTCAGCCGCATGGTAAGCATGCTGTCATGACAACATTCACACGTATGCGAGATGCTAAAGCATAAATACTTACATTGTACTCCGTGCCAAAACAATAAACTAGTTAGCAAAATATGCATGACCTAGCTCATGTTAAGATGACTAATGCGACGCATACAGAGTGCAATTAGACAGGCTCGGCTATCCTAAACATGGCATGTGAAATGCACGAGTAACACGTATTCAAGTTAGATTTGAAATACAATGCAGTTTGTATGATGTACCGAGCCCGATGCATGTTTAGACAAATGCATGGATGCACGCATGCATTGCATAAGGTATGCTAATTTTAAATATGCCCTAATCTACCATCATAAGCAGGTAAATAAAAGGGAAGAAAGAAATGGGGGTTGGAAGACATACACACACTCACCCACACTTATTACAAATATGCCCTCACACGGAGGGACCGAATAAATATTACAGTCCGAATAATAAATAAATTAATTATTACAAATTTTCTAATTATTTAACAAATAAATGCAAAATAGAAAAGGCCGCAGCCCCGCCTCGGGATACGCGAATGATGCATGCTCGAATCCGACTTGCCCGGAAACCCGTTGCCATAGCATTGCTGCCTCTGTTTTCACTGTCCTGCCTTTCTGAAAACTGCCAAAGTCTCAGGACATGCCCCTGCACACTGAGGATCATCATCGGCTGAATAGAATGTCCACCGGCCGTGTACAATGTCCATCGGCTGGAGATAAAGCTATCGGCTGTCCATCAATGGCCGGTCGGCACTCTATACTGCCGATCGGCAAAAACTCCCTGCAGAAGACAGCTTTGACAGCAACAAGGACAGACAGTGTATGGCATGGAATTCCAAGCAAATGTATGCACGGACACACTCCCTATCATGCAATGGACTCAAGGGAGCATGGCCCTCGACCCCCGGGCCATCAATCACGCGTTTCAATGCATGATGGCCCAAAAGCCAAGTTAGCAACTTTGATATCAAATGAAATGCAAGCATAAAACACACCAAAGGGCCCCAACCTCTGTCATAATTAATCAAGAGGCAAGGGATGCATGCTTAATGAAATGCAACCTAGGCATGGAGGCTAAGTATGCAACATGAACATACAAATGAGCAATGTATACTAGGCGCGCAACCTAAACATGTAAACAAACATGGCATGCAGCAACATGCAACGATGGACTTAAACTAACATGGGTAGCTCACAAGCATGCCAAAATCAGCGGCCATAGGGGGGAAAACAGCCCCGAAACCCGGTAAAATGACATCCGATGCAAGGAATGATCCCGAAATGCGAAGATAATTGCACAAAAATGACTTATAGCTAACAAAGCATGCATAATTGGTACATGACATGAAAAAGCAGAAGCAAGGTAGCCTGAAAAATCACATTTTTACAGTTCAAATCATGGTCAAACAACAATCACAAATAGGGCTAACATGGCATACAAAAATGACTCCTCAAGGGAGGCAATGAAGCAAGTAGTATATGCAGTGCCCAAACAGAAAAATACCCTTCTACAAAACTGAAGAGGGACCAAAAATATGCACATTTACAGTTTATGAAAACCCCCAAATCAGTATGCAAACATGCTCAAAATGCCATGCAAGATATAGGCCAACAAAGGGCTATAACATGAAGTATACAAAAAATTCATCAAACAGCCAAAGACCCTTAATGAAACATGACAAGGGGGTCAAAATATGGCCACTCTCAGTTCTGATAATGGCCGAAAAACAGAAGAAAGATAAGCTAAACAAACATGCAAAAATGGGGCCAAAGAGGGGTATAATGGTAGGTATAACATGGAGGCCCCAAACAAGGTTGATCCCTTCTACAATGTTGTAGAGAGACACAAAATAAGCTTACTCACAGTTCATGACATGCTCCAAAACAATTTACATATAGGCCAAATAAATCATGCAAATTTACGGTAAATAAGAGAGATTATGAAGCAAGTGCAAGATAGGGGGCCCAAACAGGGTTGAGCCCTTCTTCAATGTTGAAGAGGGGCTCAAAATAGGCCCTCTTACAGTTTACATTATGCTGGAAAAAAGATCACACTTGGGTTAGAAATTTCATGCAAAATAATGGCATACAAGATGGTATTGAAGCAAGTACCAAATGGAGGGCTCAAACAGGGTTGAGCCCTTAAACAAACATGAAATATGGCCCAAAACAATGCCCTTTTCAGTTCTGGTCGGAGCCCAAAACAGCAAGCAAATAGGCCTAAGAGCTAGTGCAAGATTGGGGAATATAAAGCAACTAACTCACCCTTGAAGAACACTTTGAAGAACAGCCACTCCAGCCACCTTCTTGTGATCAAAACCAGTCCAAAACTCAAGATCAACCCCTCCAAGCCCCTCAAGGTCGAAGTATGGTGTAATGGTGTGTGCTTTGGTGCAAAACTAAGAAGAAATCACACTTTTGGCCCTTAAACACACACACAATGAAGAGAGAGAGGGAAATATAGAGAGGGAAAATGTATATATCAGAATATATGTGTATTAGGTCTGATTTTGCTAAACCAAAACAATGGAGGAGGATGGGTTTCTTTTATAGAGCAAGGAAATGGTATAAAACTTCTCAAAGAAGCTATACAAAAAGGGCCAAAGGGACCAAGCTTCTAAGAGAAGCTATTCCAAAGGGTGCAAGCTTCTTGAGGAAGCTTGACCCTTTGTCAAAGCTTCCTCAAGAAGCTTGATCAAAAGGGTGCAAAAGGTTGGATCAAAATGGGTGCAAAGGCTCAAAATGGCCACACATGTGTATGGGGAGCAGAGTCTGTGCATTCCAGCTGGCACAGCTAGCATCTATTCAATCTGTAGAATACTCCGGAAGGTCGTCGGCTAGCAAACTTGGTCGGTCGGCCATCTTTACTGGCCGGTCGGCACTCTATTTGGCCGGTCGGCACTCTGTTCTGGCCGGTCGGCAGGAAAAATCTGCTCTGCAGGTCCAACTTCAAACGGGCATAACTTCTTCATATGAACTCCTTTTTAGGTCATTCTTGTGTCAAAATTAAAACCCCGGAAGTAAGCTTTCCAATGCCACAAACCTTGCATTAATATTCCAACTATGCCGAAAGTTATGCTTGTTTTGGTGAAGGTTGCTCAGTTTCAGTCCAACCGGGATGATGCCCAACTTCAACCAATCATATCTCCGCCATCCGGACTCGGGTTTAAGAGATTCTTGTATGAAAAATGAAGCCCCGGAAGTCTTCTTTCCAATGGTGGTGGCCTCATAGCTAAACCCCAAGTGTATAGACAGATGAGCTTGATTTAGCGAGGACTGCTCGTCCCTCTCTTAGCGGTTCTTGCCTGTCTTCTTCTTCAACTTGTTTTCTCCCCTCTTCTCCTCTTTTCTTCAACTTCAAGCCCCTAAGAAAGGTGTTTTGAAAGATTTTTCAAAGATTTCATCTCTCCTTCACTCATCTCCACTTTGTCCTTGCTCGGTTTACCGAAAAGCGCAACATTTACCGAAATGCGAGCGTTGGAACATCGTGGGAATTTTGTTTCAAAAATGTTTTGAAAGAGAGGGTTTTAAGGTCTAAAAACCATTCAAAATAATTTTGGTCCAAAATGGGGTGTGAAGTTGAGATTTGTCTCTCTCCTTGCCGAAGAAATTGAACCTTTGCCCTGCTCATCTTTCATCACCGAACAAACCATCAGTAGCGCCCAAGTCTTAAGGGCGGTCAAAAATGGGGTGTCTACAGTGGCGACTTTGTATCTGGCAAAGCAGTCCATGTTTGGCACTTCTTTCTTAAAAATCAGTTTTCCAAAACGATTTGCCGGGTTTGGACTCTTTGGTAATTTATCAGTCTCGTATTGCACTTTGCGGGATCAGATTAAGAACCGTGGCACATTGAGTCCGAACTGTAGCATGAGGCCCTCAGGGTGCGTCTACACACATTAGCAACCGAGTTGCAAAACAAAAAGGTACCTCTCACAACAGATGGAGTTAGTACAAGATCTGGTGCTGTAATAGCATATACGCGCCCTATAGGTCTCTGATCTACCTGCTCACCTCTCGGAGCATAAGACTGCTGCACAGACTGAGCCAAAGAGGCTTCCTGATTGGCCCTCGAGGCCTAAACTGACTGAGCTGGCTGAAAACTCTGTATTTGTCTCGAACCAGACGCACCAGATGTGCCACTTAACTGCAGGTAAAACCTTTTTAGGTGCCACGCTTGCCCACACTGATAACAAGTGAGCGGCTGGCCTCTGCCCTAACTCTAGCCTTGAGAACAAGCCGAAGATGATACTGCACGCTACCCTCCTCCCCTCTGCGGGCAAGCTGGAGGCTTGTGGCCCAGCTGACCACATTTGTAACAAGTGATGTCTCCCTAACCGCCTCTCCCAGAACCCGAACTCAGTATTGGAAAGGTAGATCTAGAATGTGCTCCCTGGGACTGCTAAGGGTTAGAACCCCTCTGCCTCTTACCGTCCCATTGGCCTTCCTGACTCCTCCTAGAGCCCCTCATCCTCTCCTTCTCTGCGTGCATAATGGTCACACGATGGGCAGTAGCCTCCACAAGGCGCCCATAGTCTCTAATCATGGACCTGACAACTCGAAACATGAGCCTGGTCCTCAATTTCTTCTCAAACTCCAGACAGCGGTGTTCCTCAGTCGCCACTAACTCAGGTGCAAACCTAGACAGGCTAGTAAAGGTGGCTTCAAATTATGCCACAGGTGTATTCAACTGCTTGAGCTGACAGAACTGATCTCTCAACTTCTCCTTAACAGTGGGAGGCAAAAACTTCTCCTGAAAGCGGTCAACAAAAGCCTCCCAAGTCCCTCCAATACGTCCTTGTACAAACTTCCACCAGTGACCCGCGTCTCCCTTCAACTGGAAGGACACCAAGGTCACCCTCAAGCCTCCGTCTTCGATGCCTAGCGTCTCAAACGTCTTTGTTATCTACTCCAACCACTTGTCAGCCTTCAGTGGCTCTTTAAGATCACCCAAAAACTCGTCCGGATTCGACCGGAAGAACTCCCTCTTCAGAAAAGACGGCCCTGCCTCAGTTACTTGGGCCTGGACTTGATTCTCAGCCCTGAGAATGTCCATAGATTCCCTCAATGCTCCTGCCATCTCGCGGGCTAAGGCGCCCATGGCTTGCTGACCAACCAGTTCGGCCACATTGGCCTGACCCACTCCTTCCTCCTGCGCCGGAATTTCATCCGGTATAGGCATCTCCTGCTCCCTAGGCCTACCACGCCTACCATTATGTCCTCGTCCTGACATCTTAATAAAGGTAACAAAGACATTAGTACATTTACAAATGTGCCGAAGCTATTTCATTTGAGTCCTAATACGATGGACAATTGTAATTCACTCCACATAAGCACATAATCACATAAGCACTTACGAATTTCATTTCCGGATAATGGCCGTCCCGTAGCGTTGCTAGAGTTCCAGTTGGAAACGGCAGTGATCAAGTGCCTTTCCAACAGGACTCCCAGAAACCCATAGACCCGATCAACATCCTAGAAACAAAATCCCATACCCATATAGTCATATAAACATGTTATCATATAAGCACATAACATCATACATAAGTCTCTAACAAGCGAGACAAACCCATTGTGGTACTAACCACTTCCCACGTACCCAAAGTATTCAAACCCGGTACGCTCTGATACCAAGTTGTAACGCCCTCAAAATAATACACAAACTCATCATTTAACAGTTCTATAAACATGATAGATAAGTCACATTCCCATTCATCAGAGTTAATATTACAAAGGGTATTTCATATAAGTTACAAATGTTTACAAAAATAATAGAATGCCCTGCGGGTTTACATCATTCCAAGTTGTTACTTGGTTACACAAAAGAAGAGTTCTAACTCTTTTACAAGTAAAGCCCTCGGCCTAGATTTACATTTAAGTACAAATATAGACAAAACAACAAAATGAAGCCTTCAGCTCCAAAACCTCCCAAGCTATACCCTTGGAGGTGGCATATCACCTGTACCTGAAAATGGTGTCCCAAGTAGGGTGAGCCAAAGCCCAGTAGAGATATGCTAAACCAAATATGAGAAATAACTAAAACATTAGCATTTGACAAATGGTTAACACTTATAAACCAACTTACACCCGTTCCATAACCCAACAACAATTACATCCGTACTTCAATCCTCTTTCATTTATTTATCCAAATCAATTCATAGATATGATTCATCATTTATCCAAACAATTTGAAATGAGACTACAACTCATATTATCAACACTTCAATCTTGAACATTATTCAAACGCATTTAAGATTTCGGGACTTTCACCCTGGACACTCCGACCAACTTAATTATCAATGGAGTCCATCCCCTATCTCCTCCCAAACAATGGAGTTCATTCCTTATCTCCTCCTAAACAATGGAGTACATCCCCTATCTCCTCCCATACAGAGATACATATACAATGTATTTAAACACATTATCATATACAATGATCAATTAAAGCACATATTCAATTTGTTAATCCAACCGTCATATTCAATGACATAATTCAGTTGATTAGTTTCGATTTACCTAATCACCATGTAGTTCTACAACAATCATAGCTATCCTCCACCGATAGCCCAAAACAGTTATTTCTAAACAGATAAATAAATTTATCAAACAGATAAATTATCACATTTTCCATAGGTGAGTGAGTTATCAATCCGACTACACCATTACATCACAAATTTTCCCAATTTCACAATTACCAAACCAATTTCATATTTCCACTAAATAATTTATTTAATTCCAATTAGGGCAAATCTTCCCCTTTTCTCAAATATTGCATTCAAGGCCAAATTCACCCATTATATACAGTTAACTCATTATCAAGGTCTCATAGACACATGGAGCCCCAAAATGTAAAACCCCTCTTTTATAATTTCAAATCAAACCCTAACTTTGCCCAAAACTCCCAAATACTACCATCTATACAAAATAACCAACATTTATGTCAAAACCCATAATAAGGAGTAGATTATCCCTACCTCAAAGTTAGGAGCTCAAAGGAGATGAAGAGAGAAACCCAAAGATGCTCCAAACTCAAGCTTCTTCGGATCAAAATGAAGCGCACATAATGCTCTACCTTTTTAACAAAAGGAAAAGGGTAGAAAACCTTAAGAACAAGGTGTATTTGTAGAGAGAAGGAGTGTGTAGAGAGAGACAGAGTCGGATCTAGGGTTTGGAGTTAAAGAGGAGATAAAAAAGTGATCAAAATTACGCTACTGCGCTCTGATATATGTGAGGCTCGCTCGAGTGATGGAGTGGTCGCTTGAGCGACCAGACACAAAAGAACCTCGCTCGAGTGCAAGAAGCCTCGCTCGAGCGCACAATTCAAAGCTTCAGGTCTGCAACCCTGACGCACGCTCGAGCGCAAGAATTCTCGCTCGAGCGAAAGAACACAAAACATAGGCCTCGCTCGCTTGAGCGCAAGAAGTGTCACTTGAGCGAAGAATACTAACCTTCAGGTTTTTCAAAGACACAGACGCACGCTTGAGCGCAATAACGCTCGCTCTAGCAAAGGGACAAATAACACAGGCCTCGCTCGAGCGCAAGAAAGCTCGCCCTCAATCCTCGCTCGAACCCAAGAACCTTCGCTCGAGCGCAAAAAGCCTCGCTCGAGCGAAGAAGCCAAAACCTGGGCAGCAACCATTTGTTTCAACACACAACCAACTTGTCTCAAACTTACCCAACACATCCCAAAGCTCAAATACAAGGAATTAAAGGATGGAAACAAGATATAAACAACAACATACGACCACGGAACCTAAGTCCGGAACACACTATATGACGGGGAAAACCGAGATCGCTATAACAACTACACACCATGATCTAATTTCCTTCACAATAGAACATAAAGGCAAAGAAATCCATTGTTGCACTAGAGTCAATATGAACTAATTGTAAATATGAGGGGTTTGTAAGAGGAAGCCTGCTAGTCTTGTAGATTCCTCAAGAAGAAGAAAGATTCAAGGCATTGACAAAATTAAAGGCCCATGGACAAGTTTGATTTTTGAGTTAGATTAGTCATTAGGGACAAGAGAACTAGCATCTTTTCTGGGGAACAAATTTCCACTTGGGTCATTTTCCAGTGAAGCTGTCAAACAAGTTGCCAATTGTGTATCATGATAATCACAAGATGCTAGAGACTTTTTTGACTAGGGGGTTGTAAATGTAACATGAGAAGAAGGTAAATGAAAGCCTAAACACATTACTCACTATAAGAAAAAGGGCGTACAATGACGTTTTTTTTTATGACGTTTTTCAAAAACGTCGTGAAATCTGTCCAAAATTTTAAAATTCCAAAAAAATTAAACTAATCATCTAGTTTTGTGCGCCGGTTATTTCTTTTAAATAGTGGCTCAACTCAAGGCTATGACCTTCTATTATTCTGATTGAATAGAGGCGTGACTTTAGGAAGAGAGAGAAATCGAGGCATTGGATCTTCGAGGCATCAGATCTTTATGGGCATCTTCTTACTGTCTGTCTTTGCTGTAATTAGTAATATAGAATTCGACTGTTGACTCACTGGAATTGTTTTCAGTGTTTTTGGTTCTTCTTTTGCTTTTAAAGTTTTGATTTTGGGGGATATGGTTAGACTTCTCAAGACAGTTTTTGGGTTAGGATTTATTTTATTTTATTTTTTATATTGTTATTAAATTTCATCACCTTTGGATACTCTGACCATTTTAATTATTTTCTTGTGTATCAGACTTCAATATAGTAATAATATCCTTCTGAGGTGGCCCACTTATTCTCATGAGCTGATCTGACCCTTTTTCTTCTCTCTTTTGTGTTGTTGAATAGCTTTGACAATTTTATGCAACTTGTGACTGGTACATTATTAACACCCATGAGCTGAGTTGAGCTAACCTGGAGCTGAGCTGGACCTTTGGACTCCATTTCGTCTTCGCTTGCCAATTGCTCCTCCAACCACTCGTCTCTGCCCTAGGTAACATTGTCCCACTTCGATCTCTTCTTCTTCAACCTCTGAATTGATTTCACTTATAGATGATTCGACTTTAAGTTCAATCTTGTACAGAATACTTGTGGTTAATCCACTATATTGAGCTCTACACATATGTGTGTGTGTGTGTGTGTACTCGAATGTGTGCACACGTGATGGGTGATATGAAAATAAAAAATATATGTGGGGAAAAAAAACTGAAGAAGTTACAAAAATTTGAAATTTAAACTAGGCCTCAACTATATAGTTGGAGATATGAGTCTTGGCTTTCTGTGATATTATGCTTGACAGAGCAATGATTTTTGTTTTTTTGGAATACATTTTGCTATGCAACTTTTTGTTCTCACTTGCTAAATGTCGGCAATACCTTTTAGAGATGGTTTTTGTTTATCCTATCAAAGTTATCATTTTACTTACCCAACTTCTACTACATAATCCGATTCATCTATTTATTGTTAGGATATAAAAGCATACCTCATCAAGATCACTAAATGTCATTTGTTATCATCACTATCATAGTTCGCTCCACTTAGCTCAACACAACAATGCACCAATTTTACTTGTTAGTTTGACTTAAAATCAATTCTCTTGCAGGTCTGCTGTTCTTTTATCCTCAGTTTTTTATTTCTTGTCGATTAACTAAGACTCTATTGTGATTGTCCTGATTGATTCTGTGTTTTTGTTAATTGTTTTACTTTCTCATTCCATTCTTTGTGTTACATTAGATGGAATGTCATGAACTTAATAGATTCTGTGTGGTAGTGATATGTTTCGGAACTTGCATTAAAGCTACTCCTATTTTCTGCAGAACTTGTTTCTTCATGTAAAATTTAGGCAATTTGAGATAAGTTGTTCCTTCATAAAAGGTATACCTTATTTTACATAGATTAATGTTACACTTCTCTCTCAGCTAGGCTTACGTGATGCACGTCTTTTATGGGTGGAATTGGGATGTCTCTGAATCTGGGTCTGGGAATTTCAGAAATTTTATGCTTCTTTGCACAGAAACTGAATTGGGTTTTTTTGGGTATTGGTTGATACTATGGGTGAAATTGGGGAAACTTCGGAATCTGGGTCTGCTAGAGAATTTAGTTCCCAAGCTGTGAAAGCTGAGTCTTTTCATGAGGATAGTTTTTGCAAACAAGTTACTCATTTTGGGGGAGGTTGGTCTTGGGTTCTTCTTTCATGCCTCGCTCAAACAATTTGGAAAGGTTCTAAAAAACAAAAAAATCCCATATTTACATACATCTATATACACTGACATTTATGTGTTTTGCGAATGTTTTTTTTTAATTTATTGCTCTCATCCCTTCTCTTTGTAATAGTGGATGGGTAAGACTAAGAGGAAAGCTCTTCTCATTGCTCTAGACAAGATCAAGGAAGGTGAGATATTGGAGTTTTTGTTTTTATTTTCTGTTTTTTATTCATCATTCTGATTTTTGTTTCCATTTTTTTGGGCGTATTGGGGTTTAGAGATAGGTTTTTGTTTATTCTCTATTTTTTTTTAACTCATCACTCTGATTTTGGTTATCTTTACCTTTGGCAGAGCTAATGTTTTTTGGATTTATCTTTCTTCCATATTCATCACATTTCTTAGGATTCAACAAAGTACTATTATGTGACTGCAAACCTGAAAAGATCTCATCTATGCACACTATTGAGAAAAAAGATGAGATAGTAACAAATTGGACAGGCACCACGACACCTGCATTGAAAAGCAAGTGCTCATCATCTGAATCAACAATGTGAAATTTCTGGTGCACTTTGATTTATGATTATTGCTTCTTGTTTGTTGAATGCATACAGAGAATGCACACAATGTACTCCTCTCATATTCTGACATGTTTTCCTCTTTGTCCCCGTCTGTCTCTCTCTATATATAGGTATACCTATTGAACATTGGATTTGTTGAACAAGATGGTGGAGGTTGCAACAACTAAACTGGTAAAGTGTTTCACCTTTTTGGTGCATCATATGATTTCATACATGAGTACTGGTAGCACAATACAAATGTCAAAATATCACCTTTTTTCTCAACCTGCTGTTTATGCTCACTCTTTATTCTCTTGCTTTTTATTTACGTACATACATGCCTAATTATGTGTCACGCCCCGAAAATAATCCCACATAACTATTACATCAACCCACTTCTAATATGAGATATTAACCAAAATCATTTACATAGTTCCAAATGCTTACTAAAGTATTCACACATGCCATTATACATTTATTTACGAACTAGTATATGAACTGATAGCATGTAAAAGAGATCATTAAATCACAACAAATAAGGCCCTCAAGGGCTTACAAGTTCCGAGGCAATAGCCCGGTTACACATAATGGTCTCTCGGACCCGAACACATTAGCCCTTGGCTTACAACAAATATCACAACAAAATAAGAGTCAAACTACTCTTCTTCAAACATCTCCACGCCCTTAGCTTGGCGGGGTCACCACATCTTTACCTACACGAATTCCCATAGGGTGAGCATAAAGCACAGTAGAGATTCCTCACAAAGTATATACAGTTATGCTAATTCCATCAACGTTAAAAATGCATATGTAATGCCATGCAAGTGCCAATAGTGAGGGAAAATCTTATTTCAATGCACCATTTCAAAATCATCATGTTCTCAATAATATTCAATGCACTATTTTAAATCCACCATGTTCTCAATAATATTTAGCAACCTCATTAATTTCAATTTCCAAAATTAAAATCAACAGGGGCGGTAAATATGACACTGCTAATCCCTAGGCTGGTGTCTGCAAGTAGACTCTACGAGTACTACCCAACTGTCATTTTTACCGGTATTAACCGGAAGGCTCGACACCTATCCGCGTGGCTTTCGGGTCTTTCACCCTGGACACTCAGGCCAACTTATCAAATTCATCTACACCACCTATCCGGACTTACCAACATATTTACCCCATATACATTTCCACTAGCTCTCATCACAACAACATTTTTTGTCATGATGTAAATCTCTTTCAATTTAGATTCACAATGCACAACGATAAATGAAGTATTATGCAATGCAATAATCTTTTCCATACCTCATAACATTTCTTCATTTTGAATATCTCTACAACAATGCCAACATTTACATTCTTCTATTCTCCTTTCAATATTCATCCACAAAATTTAACATGAGTCATCAACATGTTGCCACAATTCTCTTTTCACATGCCATAACAATTTAATCTCTCCATGGCTACAAGTGACATATTTCAAATATAAATCCCCCACTATTTACAATTTTCCCACCATTTATGATATCCAATGATTTATCACAAACAAGCTTACATTATTCAAGTATTAGCCATAACATTTAAATAACACTTCCTTCTCATACATCAAGTAAATTAGTCATCTTGGTAAACATTGATAAAAACCCTCTCATTCATCATTTTAACTCAAGCAAGTAAGAAATTTCAAGACATTTTCCCTTTTACCAAAAATCCCCAATTTCTAGGGTTTTCATAAGTAACAAACTTTCACCATTTTCTTATAGGAACTCCATCACACCATTTTCCATGAGTTTAATAGAGGAAAACCCACAAATGATAGTAAAAGGTTGAAATACCAACTCACATTCAAGACCCTCTTCATTTCGACATCAAAATCAAAGAAATCAACTCAAAACTTCAAAACCCTTTTTAAATCAACATTAATCTAGCAAAACTTGTATATATGACTCAAGAAAACCCTACCTCAAAGTAGAAGCTCAAAGAAGAAGATGAGAAGAAACTCAAAGTACTCCAAAGCCCAACTTTTTCGGGTCAACACGAAGCCCACACCAAGCTTTACCTTTCCTTCAATGAGACTAGGGTAGAGACACCCAAGAACCAAGTGTATTTGTAGAGAGAAGACGTATGTAGAGAGAGAGGGTGCCGGATATAGGGTTTGGAGGAAGAAGAGAGTGAGAAAGTGTGCAAAAACACGCTGCTGCGAACTGATATATTCGAGGCTCGCTCGACCGAAGGAGTGGTCGCTCGAGCGACCAGACACAACAGAACCTCGCTCGAGCGCAAGAAGCATCGCTCGAGCGAACAATGTGAAGCTTCAGGTCTACAACCCAGAAGCACACTCGAGCGCAAGAGTGCTCGCTCGAACGAAGAAACTCAAAACATAGACCTCGCTCGGTCGAGCGAAGGAAAGCTCGCTCGAGCGAAGAAACACAACCTTTAGGTCAAAAAGAGACGCAGACGCATGCTCGAGCGCAATAATGCTCGCTTGAGCGAGGAGACACACCAAACAAGGCTCGCCCGAGCGCAAGAAGCCTCGTTCGAGCAAAGAGGCAAAAACCTGGGCAGCAACCACTTGCACAAACTCACAACCAACCTGTTCCAAACTCGCTCAACACATCCCAAAGCTCAAATATAAGGAAACAAGGGTGGAAAACAAGATATAAACTACAACACTCAACCACGGGTCGCTATAACCCTCCCCCCTTAAAGAATTTCATCCCCATAATTTAGACAAACCCACAAACAAAAGTGCCTTCACAACCAAAATCATTTTAACAACATTTTCAAGTTATAGCATCAACACCCAACCAACGTTTACCCTTCTTTTCATCATCATATCATCAAAACAACATTCGTTCAAGTCAAAGATATGAGGTGAAACATTTACAACAGAATATCATTCTTCCATATGTTCATGCTCAATTTCACAATATACACAACAACTAGTGATCAATAATTTAACGCTCTCCCCTCATCACTAAGGGACATTTCACTCAAAATAAATCAATTAGGCATGTTCAAATAAATCTGGATACTTAGAGCAGACCTCCGCCTCTCGTTCCCGAGTCGCTTTCTCAATCCTGTGGTGTTTCCACAACACCTTCACTAACGGTATGGTCTTACCTTGTAACACTTGCTTCTGGGCGTCTAGAATTTGAACCGGT
This sequence comes from Camellia japonica, assembly GCA_030407325.1. NCBI lineage: Eukaryota > Viridiplantae > Streptophyta > Magnoliopsida > Ericales > Theaceae > Camellia > Camellia japonica. The sequence goes on along the minus strand of JAPPVO010000059.1, from coordinate 154,688,659 downwards.
CGCTCTTCGTAGGGGACATCTTCGTCTACCTCCAAATCAACCCAGTCCAACATGTGAGAAGGGTCAGACTCGTACTTCCTAAGCATTGACACATGGAATACGTTAGGAACCCCCGAAAGTTGTGGCTGTAAGGCTAACTGATATGCCACTTTTCCAAACCTCTCCAATAACTCGATAGGCCCAAAGAACCTCGGAGACCACCTACCACCCTTACCGAACCTCATCAAACCTTGCCTAGGTGAGGTCTTAAGGAACCTATGATTTGCCCACTTCAAAGAACAAAGGTTGCCTCCTATCGGCATAACTTTCTATCGGCTTTGGGCCGTAACTACCCTCTTTCGGATGAGAGCAACTCTCTCGGTTGCCTCCCTAACAAACTCCGGACCCAACAATTGTGCATCCCCCCACCTTGGCGCAACAAACTGGTGACCCACAAGGTTGGCCATACAAGGCCTCAAACGGTGCCAAGGAAGACCTCCCAACCAACCAAACAAACACAACACCAACCCCCGGCCACAACCAATTTGGAATACTACCCTGACTCTAGGAACGTCAAGGATACCGTATTAGTCAAGAACACAAGAATGGGGTCACAGACTTCCAGCAATTCACACCACTCACTGGGTCTATGAGACAAGACCAACGAATGACCACGGCAACCATTAGCCCAAACACTCTTCACGCTTAGCACTCTAACAAGATGGAAACTAGATCTTTACCATAAGATCCTTGATTACCTCATTTAAGGAAAAGGTCACAACAAAACTCGGCTCGAGACAAGACTCCGGTCTAACAAGTTCTTACAACGCCCGACAATCCACATAACCGAACGCACAAAACTCGAGATTTAGAAATACAATCAAAGTGGTTACACCATTACAACCATAAAGGTACAATAAATAACAACTCAATTCCAAAAGAAGGTTTTCATATTTTTCTCAATTATGTGTAAAAGTCATCTCTTTACATACAAAACATTTTCTCAAAAGTGTTTCAAATTCACACCGGTCACAAATCAGAATGCATTTCCTTCCTTTCAAGCAACGATCCAAAATTCGTTCATTTTAATTTCCGCTCCACTATAACAACCGGCGAATCCCTGCCGTTAACCAACAACACCCATCACCCACATGGTGATGCCATAACCACAACAACATAACATAGCTTTTCCACGATATTAATTAACATAATACAACAATTATACCATTCCGTTTAGTCAATAACGTTATTCTTACCACAAAAGTTTCTATTTACACAAGATAACGACACGATCACATAAACTAGTTAAAATAGGAATTGTTCTTGTCATCTTAAAAGAAAGAATATCCCCTTTTTTTTTTTTTTTCTGAATTCGTACCATTTTCCAATGAAGGATTTGTGTTATAGACTTCGAGTAAAAACGATTCATTTTGTAATTATTTCTCCCAAAACAAGCTTTAAAATTTTACCCCAAGGGTTTTAGTTGAAATAGAAATGCCAAGAAAGTTTTTCAAAAACCAATAATCACATATCAATTTATCTTCTCAACAACACTCGGTGAATTGCCACCATCACCCAATCACGTCCATCACACTTACAGTGTTTTCACAATGAGACTACCACATCTTCTAATACAACAACAATTAGAAATAATCACGGTGTTAGATGGAACAATGCAACACACATAACTTTCCAAAAAGAGCAATAGTACCCAAAAGCCTATGAGTACTCCCAACGCAAAAGCTAACACTCTACCTCGATTCACGGCATCAACAACTTACACAGAGATGCGTGCACCGATAACCACACACAAACGCAAGGCCCAAGGCCCTAGGCACAACCCACGGCACCACGCTGCCTACTAGCCAAAATGTACTAATTTTCCAAAAGCTTCACTTTACAACTCACATCTAAACCATTCTAAGGTGACAATTTGTCACCCACCTTGATACCACTCAACTTAACTAATCACCCGAGAGTCTCCGCTCCTGGTCTTCAAACACCTATATACCATTCCCAAAGGAATTCTATTCACACGCCTAGATGGCCAACACACTCTTATACCCAACACAAGACCGAGTAGGTCAACGGCGATCACACAATCCGGGTCACCCAAGACAATCTTACCAACGGTACACTCGTTACCTAAAACACCAACCATTCTTCGCTCTAGTAATACTTCAAGTATCTGCCCACCAAATTCTTTTCCCCACTCAAATCTCCACCAAAATCTAGCAACACTACAAGCTCATTCCAAACACCTTTATTAACTCACAATCAACCTTGACACAGCACTAACCCTATTCATGGTCGATAGGACCCCAATGAACTCACAAATCAAAATTTTAAAACACTAAGCAGCACACACAAACACCATTCTCACTACCCAAGGTGTAGACCTCATACCCTCTTAGACATTCCTACATCACTTCCACCAATCTTCACAAAGCTCTAAGGTCTCATACTTCCTCAAACTTAATACTACGTTTGTCAAAAATTTCTCGCAGACTTCTCAATCCCCATCAACAATTTCTAAATTGAACAAAAATCAAAGGCCATCGCAAGGCCATCACAAACTTCAACTGTTGATATAAAATAGTACTAGGATCACCAATCCTATTTACACATTTCATTACACATACATAACAAGGAAATTTAAGTTTCATTAGAAAGCCCTACACATGAGGGTAACAAATAACAATACATAACTACGGCGCCTTAGCACCCTACGACACATCAATCAATCACAAAAGTTTCACAACTTGCAACATAGATTTCTAAAACAAGAGTCCCTCTCAAGGGTGATACTACCGGGCTGGTTTAGAAGTCAACCCTCACGAAGCTTCCAAAGCCTAGCCTCTTCGGGTCTGATACCGATAACGTTCCCGACTGGACTGATAGGACTAGGTCCGACTAGGTTCTGAAACACCAGAAGGATCTACACGGAAAGGGCAAAAACATCTAGCATGGCCCCGATGACCATAATCAAAACAAACAATGGACTTCCAACTCTGAACCTGATTTGGAGCCTGGACCTCAATGGATCCCCCAACGGACGAGCTCGAGACCCCCGAAGAAAACAAGGACCGAGTCTGGGAGTGAGCATGCGCTCGCCTCCACCTCTTGCTGAGTCTAGGGTGCTTATGAACTGTAGGAGTTGCCGATGTGGCCCCCTCTCTAACTCGACTAACACTGCTAACCACGGCCTCTCCGTGGGTCGCCGCCCTGATTAGATCAAAATAATTTTCCCACCTAGATTCAACCACCTTCCCCCATATATCATCGCGCAACTGCCTCTCAAACTCATAACAATGACACTCCTCTGTCGACACCAATTCTGGAACGAATCTCGACAAACTAGCAAACCTCCTCTCAAACTGAGCCAAAGGAGTAGCATCCTGGCGCAACTCGACAAACTTTTCCCTCAACCTTTCCTGAGCAAAAGGAGGGAAATACTTGGCCAAGAAGGCCCTGGTAAATGCAACCCAAGTGGTACCCACGATACCCTTCACATACTTCCACCAATAATTCGCAGCCCCCCTTCAACTGGAAGGTCACCAAAGAAACCCTCAACCCCTCGTCCTCGACTCTGAGCGTGTCAAGAGTCTTGGTAATCTGTTCCAACCAACTCTCCGCCTCCAGCGGTCTTGCCTTTCCCAAAAACTCCGATGGATTGGACCGAAGAACTCCTTAGTAAGCTTGAGGGTACGCCCGTTGTTTCCCCTCATTGCGAGCTAGAGCATCCTATGCTGCTCTCATAACCTCGCGTGCAACTTCCTTGCCGACAGTCGATGTTGTAACGACAGGTGCTAGTGGAACTGCCATGCCCCTATCGACACTCCTAATACACATCCATCCTCTAGTTTCCTGTGTAGACATCCTATAAAATTCAAAAACAACATCAACTAAGTGCACGACGCAACAGTGTCACGCCCCACATTTTATTACTCGGAATCCATTATCAAATTCATTAAACATATTCAATTTCAGAGATAACATGTGGAAACTCTTTACATCATTTGTAAGAATAAATAAAGATTCTCTCATCCGTAAATGCAACATGTACGTATCTAAATAATTGCCCGCAGGCTTACATCTTTAACAGTAAAAGAAAAGTTTTAACCCTTTACATCAATGGCATTCTACCTACAAATAAAAGGCCCCGTGGCCAACACATAAAGAAGATCCTCAATCTTGAAACACCTCTGGACGTTCACCTGAAAAAGGATTAGCAACGTGGGATGAACATAAAGTCCAGTAGGGATCTCAACATGATCCTAAACAATAGCAACTTACAGATAGCTATGATCATGAATGCGTCAAGTCATATCATATACATAATGTGACGGTTTATACCGAAATATACTTATATAGGAACTTTTCTCAAAAACATTATTTTCATTCAACACTGTAAGTGATCCACCTTTCTTTTCTTTTGATTACCCCTTTTTCCCAAACTTTCATGACAGTAACAATTCTAGAAAACAATTTCACCAAGCCCATTACTTTTCTCCCATGTTCCGTACTTACAATAGATTTGCCCTTTTCAAAACATGTTCACAAATACCCAATTTCCTTCACACTTTCCAAAATCTCAAAATAGTATTTATGTCTGTTCCCAACACATTCATGCCTATACATGCATACCTTTAGTAAAAAGGGAAACAACAAATCATCAACAAGTATGTGATCAATAAATGAGGCAACTCGGCCTTTCAAAACTGTAACCATCGTAACCCATAACATACTCAGATACACTGAAACAATGATGATAAAAAGCTCTGCTCTACCTACCATAAGCACGGTAAGTTAAGGGTACACCTTTCGACAAATGACATGCCAAGTTCTTTAGACACAAGCTGAAAGGTACTGGTACCTCTACCAAGTTCTCCAGACACAAGCTGGAAGGTACTGGTACCTCTGCCAAGTTCTCCAGGCGCTAGCTGAAAGGTACTGGTACCCCTCATTCTAAGCGTGGTATATAACACCAACCATTACAACGCAACAAAGCATAACCAACAGGTGTAATACATACACATAAACTATTCAATAATGTTCAACCAACACAAGTGTAATGCGTACACAACAATTCAACACAACAATGTCATCCTCCACCGATGACCAAGGACAAAACCTCTAGATGCATGTATTCAACATACTTATTAAAATGACTCAACTCTCATGAGATCTTAAACCCAACAACGACACTAGTACTACAGTTAAAGGTACAACCCCCAAATGTGTGTATTCAACACTCATGATATAATATTTCAACTCTCATATTTATTTTTCGAGACTCACATAGAGTTATCATTTCATTTTCCATTTTCAAGATCAACTTCCATAATTTTCCAGGTCAACATATTCCACCACTTATTCCAACCCACTTTTCCCATTTCACAAAACCAATTCATTCTTTTCATTTCACAAAAAAACCAATTCCACGGATGATAAAACCATAACCCATCTCAGTTCAATACGTTCATTTCAAAATAACCCCAATGCTATAGTTAATCCCTTAGCCATTAACTCATTTACACAACCCATATTAACAATAGTAATTTACAAATATTGTTCAACCATCCTCCCTTTTAATTTACCAAATCAAAATATAATTTAGGGCTTTCTCTTCTTTCACAATATCTTGCTGGATTACTCCCCAATTAGCCCAAACAACAATCAATGATAACAAACTCATTCTCAAACAACCAATCCTAGGTTCCCTTTCATGATTTTCAAAGAAATCCAACATGGATATGATTTTCATGCAATATAAATTTACCACATGTCTATCTATGAACGAGGTATTGAAAAAGAGCAAGGAAATCCCTAACTCAAGCTTAGGAGAGAAAACCACCCAAAAATCACCAGCGACGAAACCACGAACCACTCAGACCAAAAGGAAGCCCTTGACGAGATCTACAATCCATCTTAAAGGACCATGGTGAAAAGATCACTCTAGGTGAGTAGATCTAGAGATCTTTGAGCAAAAAAGTGATTTTGGAGAGGAAAAGAGAGTGATACGGTTTAGAGGGAGAAAAGAGAAGAAAATAAAGAAAAGGGTCAAGTGAGAGCCTATTTATAGCACTAGGCAAAATTAGAAATAAGCCCCAAAGTGAACCCAAAATATCAAGTCAAAACCCCAAAAAAGTAGGGCCAAAAGTCGGACTAAAATCTGAAAAAATATCTGCAGGGGTCGACCCCTGCAACAGTGGTGTCGACACCAAAGAGGAAAAATCTGGGAAAACTAAGCTTGACTGCACTGCTGGTGTCGACCCTACCCCAGACTGGTGTCTACCCTATGTTCCAGCAACCAACACACAGACAGAAGAGGGTCGACCCTCTCCCAGTCTGGTGTCTACCCTATTTTCCAGCAACACCTCTAGAACTTCATCAACAGGTAAGGGTCGACCCTAGGAAGGCTGGTGTCGACCCTAGAATGGAATTTCTAAGTCTCCAAGGAACTTTTGACAAGAATAAGTGCGAACAACCAAACCTAACAAGTTTAAATCAATTCGTACTCCTCCAAAACTAAAGTACAACAACACCAAAGGTTCCCAAAATAGAATAAAGGGTCCAAATACATTTACCAAAGGCTTTAAAAGGCACAAGGGCTACAAACAGCCTCCCCGAGGCACACACTCTCACCACTACGACTTTGAACCCTTCCCGACATCTTAATTAAGAAACAAAATAGATAACTTCGCACATAATCCCAAATGCGCTCGCAACTTTCCTCACACGTTGAGCTAGTACAATTATATACATTCTAACACACAAACAATTCAATTCACCTCACATAAGCACATAGTCACATAAGCACACACGAATTATCCTTTAGCAATGCGATTCGTCCCATGAGAAACCAAGAATTCTTAGTAGAATGAGTATTGATCAGGTACCCTTCTAATAAGGCCTCAAGGAATCTAATAGACGCAAATAACATCCCAAAAGTCTAATCTCATACCCACATAGTCACATAAGCATGCTATCACATAATCACGAAAACAACACATTTCCTAGTCATGCGAAATGAACCCATTGTGGTATAACAACCACTCCCCGCGAGCCCCAAGTATTCAAACCCGGTAGCTCTGATACTAAGTTGTCACGCCCCGAAAATAATTCCACATAACTATTACATCAACCCACTTCTAATATGAGATATTAACCAAAATCATTTACATAGTTCCAAATGCTTCCTAAATTATTCACACATGCCATTATACATTTATTTACGAACTAGTACATGAACCGATAGCATGTAAAAGAGATCATTAAATCACAACAAATAAGGCCCTCAAGGGTTTACAAGTTTCAAGGCAATAGCCTGGTTACACATAATGGTCTCTCGGACCCAAACACATTAGCCCTTGGCTTACAACAAATATCACAACAAAATAAGAGTCAAACTACTCTTCTTCAAACATCTCCCCGCCGTTAGCTTGGCGGGGTCACCACATCTTTACCTGCACCAATTCCCATAGGGGTGAGCATAAAGCCCAGTAGAGATTCCTCACAAAGTATATACAGTTATGCCAATTCCATCAATGTTAAAAATGCACATGTAATGCCATGCAAGTGCCAATAGTGAGGGAAATCTTATTTCAATGCACCATTTCAAAATCATCATGTTCTCAATAATATTCAATGCACTATTTTAAATCCACCATGTTCTCAATAATATTTAGCAAACCTCATTAATTTCAATTTCCAAAATTTAAATCAACAGGGGCGGTAAATACGACACTGGTAATCCCTAGGCTATGTCTGCAAGTAGACTCTACGAGTACTACCAAACTGTCATTTTTACCGGTATTAACCGGAAGGCTCGACACCTGTTTGCGCGGCTTTTGGGTGTTTCACCCTGGGCACTCAGACCAACTTATCAAATTCATCTACATCACCTATCTGGACTTACCAACGTATTTACCCCATATACATTTCCACTAGTTCTCATCACAACAACATTTTTTTTCATGATGTAAATCTCTTCAATTTAGATTCACAATGCACAATGATAAATGAAGTATTATGCAATACAATAATCTTTTCCATATCTCATAACATTTCTTCATTTTGAATATCTCTACAACAATGCCAACATTTACATTCCCCTATTCTTCTTTCAATATTCATCCACAAAATTTAACATGAGTCATCAATATGTTGCCACAATTCTCTTTTCACATGCCACAACAATTTAATCTCTCCATGGCTACAAGTGACATATTTCAAATATAAATCCCCCACTATTTACAATTTTCCCGCCATTTATGATATCCAATGATTTATCACAAACAAGCTTACATTATTCAAGTATTAGCCATAACATTTAAATAACACTTCCTTCTCATACATCAAGTAAATTAGTCATCTTGGTAAACATTGATAAAAACCCTCTCATTCATCATTTTAACTCAAGCAAGTAAGAAATTTCAAGACATTTTCCCTTTTACCAAAAATCCCCAATTTCTAGGGTTTTCATAAATAACAAACTTTCATCATTTTCTTATAGGAACTCCATCACACCATTTTCCACGAGTTTAATAGAGAAAAACCCACAAAATGATAGTAAAAGGTTGAAATACCAACTCACATTCAAGACCCTCTTCATTTCGAAATCAAAATCAAAGAAATCAACTCAAAACTTCAAAACCCTTTTTAAATCAACATTAATCTAGCAAAACTTGTATATATGACTCAAGAAAACCCTACCTCAAAGTAGAAGCTCAAAGAAGAAGATAAGAAGAAACTCAAAGTGCTCCAAAGCCCAACTTTTTCGGGTCAACACAAAGCCCACACCAAGCTCTACCTTTCCTTCAAAGAGACTAGGGTAGAGACACCCAAGAACCAAGTGTATTTGTAGAGAGAAGACGTATGTAGAGAGAGAAGGTGCCGGATCTAGGGTTTGGAGGAAGAAGAGAGTGAGAAAGAGTGCAAAAACACGCTGCTGCGAACTGATATATTCGAGGCTCGCCCAACCAAAGGAGTGGTCGCTCGAGCGACCAGACACAACAGAACCTCGCTCGAGCACAAGAAGCGTCGCTCGAGCGAACAATGCGAAGCTTCAGGTCTGCAACCCAGAAGCACGCTTGAGCGTAAGAGTGCTCGCTCGAGTGAAGAAACTCAAAACATAGACCTCGCTCGGTCGAGTGAAGGAAAGCTCGCTCGAGCGAAGAAACACAACCTTCAGGTCAAAAAGAGACGCAGACGCACACTCGAGCATAATAATGCTTGCTCGAGCGAAGAGACACCCCAAACAAGGCTCGCTCGAGCGCAAAAAGCCTCAGTCGAGCGAAGAGACAAAAACCTGGGCAGTAACCACTTGCACAAACTCACAACCAACCTGTTCCAAACTCGCTTAACACATCCCAAAGCTCAAATATAAGGAAATAAGGGTGGAAAACAAGATATAAACTACAGCACTCAACCACGGGTCGCTATATTATGTGTGTAGGGTCAGTCATTTGGTGGAACAAATGATTCCCAGAAATCTGTATTTGATTTGGTAGACTTTGTAGGGGATTTAACTGTTGAGGAGGACACAAATAGGTATGATTCTTCCCTATGGCAATGCAAGCACAAAATTATGGATTTTTGTCCTTCGGTCACTAAATAAATCATCTGGCGCCAAAAGTATTTGCTTATATATACATATATAAATTATGTAATGGGGAGGAAATTTGCAGGTTCTTCACATCCTGAGGATAAATGCTATGTGGATTGTGGATGTAATGTATTGTAGTTATTTGTTTGTTTGTTTGTTGTTAACCAAATTGTATATTAATGTTTGTTTGTTTGTTGTTAACCAAATTGTATATTAATGTTTGTTTGTTTGTTGTTATCCAAAGTATATATTAATTGATGGTTGAACTATGTGTTGCTGTGATACAATGAAAAATAATCTAGAACTTCACCAAGTCGGTACCTTATTAGTTTGTAAAAGTCTGGAATCTGAGAGTATTATGTATGTTGATTCCATTGTCTGGAATCAGAAATAGTAAACTACTGGTGATGCAGATGTGGTGTTTATTTTTAACCCATCTTTCGTGGATTGTCTTCTCTTTGTTGTTTCTGCCTCTAATTTACTGAATTTGAGCATTAGCATAAAGCTCTTGTATTCAATCAATCAGTATCCTTATGGTGTATTTTGAAAAACATAAAAATAGGAAGAAAAAAAAAGCATATTATTGTTATTTTTCAGCTTTATTATAGGTATTTTTTAAAGTTAAATCTTTCAGAATTAGTACAATCTCAAAAAAGAAAAAAAAAATGAAGCTATAACGGTGTTTTTCAAAACACCACTATAGTGTAGTGCCAACGGTTATATTTTTAAAATAGAAAAAAGCTATTACGGCGTTTTTAAAACGTCGCAAAATACTGGCGTGACGTCATTTTATGATTATGTGACACATTTAGCGGCGTTTTCTGAAAACGCCGCCTATACTAATATAACGACGCTTTTAAAGCGCCTTAAAGATACAGCAACGGTCGCGTCTTCGGCGTTTAGTACTAAACGTCGCAAAAAGAATTAGCGGCGTTTTTATTAGTTGTAGCGGCGTTTTTTAAACGCCTCTAAAAGTCAAATTTCCAACAGTGACTTTTACACTTAAATCTCTATTTTCTTATCTCAATGCACTTCCATCCACACAATTTTGTATGAGTCCCAAGACACCAAGTTGGTATTTTGTGTAACAGGTATATATAGTGTGTGTCTTCTTTTTCACCTATGGGTCAACGTTTCAAATTTTTCTTGCCACGTCATTTGGGAATTTAGGGAGGAGAAATTAGTGGATGAATCATTTTTTTTTTAAAAAATGAATGCTCATTTAAAGATTGGAGATGTAGGCCATAAGTCCAATTTCAAAACATCTAAGCTAATAGTCTCAACTCTATTCTTTTGGGGTCAAAAAGACAAAATAATTTAAAAGACCATATTGCCTCTACCTATTTGTCCACGTCACATATATGTCCATTTGTCATCTTCCTACTTATTCACAAGTCTTCTATTAGTCTACCTAATATATCTATCTGTTCATATCATGACTATCACCAATCACCACTGCCATTGCCATCACCGGCGCCGACGGTGGTCTAGCTGTGATCTAGTGGCAATGGAAAAAAAAAAGAAAAAAAAGAAAATATTTAAAACAATAATTTGTTCTTCTTGTTAGATAATTTTATTGATCATGTCATTATGTCCATAAAAGATCAATTGTTAAACCTAATGTCATATCTCATAGAAAATAGATTTATCACCAATAAAACCTTAAGGATTAAAATTTTCTGTAGTAAAAAAATATTACTGAGAATCTTTTTCCAATAATTAAGTTCTTTGACATCCACATTGACATATTAATTTCCATCAATTTATTGGTTGGTTATACTAAACCCCATCAACTGTTAGCAAATATCATTTTGACTCCCTTATTTACGAAAAATATCTAAAATGTGAGTTCCAATCCTTTCATCAAACTCATATCAAATAGAGGTAGAATTATTTTTTTCATCAAATCAAGAGAACTTTATCCTTTCATCAAATTTGTAGGTGACTGTTGGATCGAACATCCTCCCATACATCCTCCCGGACAACCTCTTCCTTGCAAAATTGCCCATAAACGTGTTGGTCAATTTACACAAACCGGTTGACCGGCTGGACATCCGCCCAGTTGTCCTCCCAGTCGACTAGTGTTTTGATGAAAAATGCAAATTGTCTGTTGGAACGGTCAATATCAGATGAAACTTTTACTCAAATTTAATAAAAAAATAAAATGTTGAAGATACTCTAAGTCTACGCATCTTGAAAAATCTTCCACCTAAAAGCCAAGTTGGTGTCTTCATTTAAATGAAAATACCAATGACAGGTAGTATGGTAAAGGAGTCAAATCGAGTTGAGTAAAATTATTTAAATATATTTTAAAATTAAAAAAAATTAAAATATATTTAAATTTAATTTATTTATGTTTTGAAATAAATTCATATGAGCTTTAATCTTATCATTGACAGAGAGCAACTTGTTTTTTTTTTTTTTTAATGTATATAATCGAATTGAATCGAGCCAAGTAATATCACATTTAAGTTTGAACTAAAAACTTAATAAATTTCAAAATATGTTTAAACTTTACTTATGTAATGAACCAATCTCCAACAAATTTTTAATGAGCTGAGTCCCAATAGCTTATTTTTTTTACAACCTACAGCTAATTAAGATAACCTAATTTTTAGGTCGTTTATCTCAAAATAAAATAAAATAAAATATTCTTATTGTTACGTGCCTAAACCATCTAAAGTCATAATAAAATAAATCTCATTTTGATGTTAGGTCCTCATCCTCAAAAAAATTTTGGCCCCTTAGCAAACAAACATACAATTTTGTACGAAAATTTTACAAAAAAAGTTATTTGTAGATTATTATTACTGTTATCCATGGCCCCCAAATTTTGAAAATTCTCATCATTCCATGCACTTTTAAGACTTTACAAGATAAAATTAGCATTTTGATCCCTAAAATTTAGGATGAATTACACTAACGGTCTCTGTAGTTTGAGATTTGTGTCACTTTGGTTTCTGATCTTTCAATTATAATACAATTGACTCTAAATTTTGAATCTCGTGCTTAATAGGGATAATTGAAGACACAAATTCCTTTGGAAACAAAAAAAGCTCCATTTTAAGGGCAAAATCGTCAATTTGATAAAAATATAAACTAGTTTGACAAAAATAAATGTTAAAAAGTTATTTTTGAATTTTAAAATATTATTTTTACCCACTAAAGATAAAATTATATAAAAATGATAAATCTTTTACATTTACGTTTTTATTTTTTTTTACCAAATTAATTTTTAGTATGTATTTGGATGATGATCATGTAATGGGTGGTTGTTTTGTTGATGTTTTTGGATGGTTATCATGCAATAGGTGGTTGTTTTGTTGATATTTTTGGATGGTTATCATGTAATGAATGGTTATTAGACTTTTAATATGTAATCGATATGTTTAATATATAAAATTTTTTTAGTTTTGAATTTTTTGATTTAATAGATTACTTTAATAATGACATCAAAGTTGTCACCATATTTGACTTTCGAAAAAATCAAAACTAATTTAACGAAAATAAATATAAAAAAAATTAATTGTAAAAATTATTTCTACCCTCCTAATAGATAAAATTATATAAATATGGTATGTTTTTAATTCTTTTTTCACCAATTTAATTTTTAGTTTCTTAGGAAAAAAAATTGAAAATAGATTGTGAAAACCAAACCAAATAGAATTTTATAACCAAGAAAGAGTCATTATTATTCATTAAAAAAATGTCATTACATTTCAAACAATATACAAGTTAACTAATACAAAATAAGTTATATGGTGACTTTACTCTTGAAATGGACCGTTGGCAAAAGAAATATCTTTGATTGTTCTTGTTTTGAATAAGATTTAAAATTCAGGGTCAAATATATCACAATTGAAAAATCAAGGACCAAAATAACAAAGTCCCAAATTATAGGGACTGTTAATGTAATTTGGCCTAAAAATTATATAATTTTATTTGGGTTGTTTACATGAAGACCTCCTAAACTATTGAAAAGTATCACTTTCGCCCCCCTAAACTATAAAAGGGTAGATATAGGCCCCTAAACTATTGAGAAGTATCACTTTACCCTCTAAATTATAAAACGTACAAATTGGACTGTTAAAGAAAGGGGTCAAAATGAAACATGTCAATAGTGTAAGTGGTTTATTTCCATGTTTTTATAGTTTAAGGGGTCTATTTATATGTTTTTATAGTTTAAGGGATTAAAATAATACTTCTTAATAGTTTAGAGAGTCACTAGGTAAATAACTCAATTTTATAGTAAGCAAGATAATTTAACTTGCCAATTTGTTAATTTCTGGGTCCCCCACCAGCTGTCAAATATAGGCATGGGTTGCCCTGATTAGGATGCATCAATGTTTAATTTCCAACTGAGTAATGCTTGAGATTTTAAAAATTTTACTAAATATTTTATATGGGTGTAGAACCTACACCATGTGGGTCCCACATAAATCCTATACCCATATGAGACATTTAATAAAAAATTTAATAAAATTTTTAATGTCTCTAACATTTTTTTTCCCCAACCAACCCAACTATGGGCAAGCCTGAAAAGGGTCCACCCCACTTCAATATGCTGGAGGTTTGTTTGATAATTTTCTATATATTTTTTTAATAAAACTAGGGGATAAGATCACTCGATGGGTGTGCTATTAAATTTATAAAATATAAATTTTAATTTTAAATCAAAAATATATGTAGTGTTTGTTGATCAAGTGGTAAGGGTGTTGTTTTCTAAACCCAAGATAACTAGTGGGTTATCTTGTCCACTTCAATTTAAATTTTTTTTCTTCCCTTTTTTGATATAAAAAAATCCACTGGACAAAAAGAGAGTAGGCTTCGGGAGACTAAAATGAGTTGTTCACATATATAATAACTAGTGGGTGGCACACGCGATGTGTGTGCAATTCAAATAACTAATAAAAAAAAAATAATAAAGAATTTAATATCATAATATGTGTGTTACTTAAGTGATAAGTATATTCTTAATAAAACCCAAAGTCTTGGGTTCAGGGTTCAAAACTTACTTATGCTGTGTATAATTTTTTTTTTATTTTTTACTTTAGCATATATAAAGTTGCCACATGGCATGAAGAGAAAAAGGTTTCACTGAACCAATTTAGACCTATAATAATAATAACTAGTGCATATGTGATGCGTAATCAATTCAAATAAATAAAAATAAAACTAAACTTTTACTATATATATGGGGTATGTCATGCAAGTGGTAAGAGTCTTATTTATTAATTCAAAGGTTTAAGGTTTGAGTCTTACGCTTGTTAACTATCTAATTTTTATTTTATTTTATTTTATATTTCAAATAGGAAAATGAGGACATGTGGCATAAGGAGAAGTCACCAAAGTTTGGACACCAAGTGAATTGTTCACTTTTAATAATAGTATAGATAGATAGATAGATATTTGAAAATAATTTTTTTGATTTTTTTATAGAAAAACGTCAAAAAGTAGTATGAATGGGAATTAATTTTAACAAAAATGCTTCGTAACTCGAATTTGTGTGACACGAATGGCTTGAATGTATCGAAACGACGTCATTTTATCCCCAAAACGACATCGTTTTGAGACATTCGAGCCATGAAAATTTGGGCTACTAATCATTATTGTGACGACCCAGAAATTTCTCCCTCCGCTCGAGCGGAGGAGTGGCCGCTCGAGCGGACTTGTGAGACTCCCAGTATTTTTGCAGGCTGCTCGAGATTCTGAGGGTTGTAGATTCCCGCTCGAGCGTAGAAATGGACGCTCGAGCGGATGGCTTTGTTTGTCTGAGCGCTCGAGCGCAAGGTGGGGCGCTCGAGCGGGTCGCCTAGTTCAGCTTGAATTTTGAGGCACGTGGGTTCGTCTGAGGTTTTTTTTTTTTTTTATATAAGGTATTTGGAACCTCCTTATTTTATTCTGGGGTATTGATTGTGGTGGTAATATGATGGTAGAGTAAGATTTGATCCAAAACTTTAGTTTGAATAATTTGTTTGCGACCAACCGTCACTCATTTGCCCTTTTCTTTTTCCACACTTTGAGTTTGGACGTGAGGTTCGAATCGTTGGAAAGCTTATTTCCGGGGCTTCAATTTGGGCACAAGAACGACCTAAAACGGAGTCCGGATGGGAGAGTTACGCATGTTTGAAGTTTCGGGATCTGTGCTGAAAACAGGTCCGCTCGAGCGGGAATTTCTCCGCTCGAGCGGGCATTACGGGACAGCAGCTTTAAACACGAATTTTTGGATCATTTCTTCCATTTTCCTTTTCCCTTCTTCTCTTCTCTCCCTAGGTCCGAAAACCCTAGGGTTTTGATCCCCAAATACTTCCATTTCCCTTAGGTTTGAGCAAGACCTTCCACCAAGAAGTGAAGAAGACAAGAAGACGAACAACTTCAACCGATTGGAATTTCGAGATTTGGGGGATTCGTCTCAAAGCTTTGCCCCTTGCTTGATTCTTGAGGTAGGGACCCTTATTCTTTTACAATACTTGAATTCATGGATGGATTGTGGTATTTTGAGTATATAAATGCAAAATTTATGGTTTTGAACATTTGGTGTCAAACTTGAGATTTGGGGTTTTATGGTTTGTGATGTTGGGAGTTTAAATGATGGATTGTGAATCCTAGGTGTAGAATCATTGGGAAAATTGGAATTAAAAGTGGTGATTTAAGAAGTTTGAATTTTTGCTAAAGATCCTCATTATTCTTGAAACCCTAGATTAATTGGTGATGATAAATACTGAGGTTGCCCAAATTAAACATAGAATCATGGAATTGGTGGGTTGAATTATACGTGTACAAGTTTAATTGGATTTCTGAGATGTTTCGAAATTATGTTTAAATTTAGCGAATGAACTTTGTTATAAATGTGGAATTCATGTAATAAAGTAAAGGAAAAATTAGGGAAATAATTTAGTAAGGATCTGGATGACATGAACTCAATTGTGGGGTGTTGAAATGGGATTCTAGTTTGAATTATGATGAAGTGCAAAGGGATGTGTAATTGGAATAAAGAGAATTAATTAAGAACGAAATAAGTTTATGTGATTCAATTCTTTGTGCGTTACAAATTGTGTAGGGACAACTACAGGGGCAGACCAAGCAGCCAAACACTGTGAGTAATAGTACTTCACATGTACATTCTTTTCCGTTAATAATCATTGTTAATAATATTCTGTTATCCGCAGCAATATGGTAACACTTGGTGTAATCTATGTGAACATGGAAAGAATTGGCTTAATTTTGTATTCCGATTACGGTTCAGGATCATTGGTAATGTGATATGAGCACGCATAATAAATGTATGTGAATTATTGAGATTGTTCAGCATTACTAACGTTCTGTTATCTGTAAAATACTTCTATTGATTGGTAGTGAACAAGAGAAGCAATAATGCTCGTGTATTCCGACTTATTCTGTTTTGTTAATAATGGATCAAGAGTGGTACGAGGTAAATGATAACGTCCTTATCAAGGAGTATTATTAATATTCTGATATACATGAGACGATTATGACTAATTGTAATAGACCATGAGATGATTTGTGTATATCGTGGCTGTTGGTACCAACTGTATTGTGGTCTTCGGACCTACCTGATCTGAATGTGAAAATGATTACGCTTATGCGTTCTGTTATTTCTGGGCCGGTGGCTGTTCTCTTATTTTGGGCATATGGCCCTTCTGTATCTTCTGTACATACTGGGCTTAAAGCTACTCTATTATGAAAATTAGAACTATGATTGTTTGAGATATATTTACTGAATGTAGTTAATTATATACTGCTGCAGTTATATATATACTTTACTGTTAAATTGAATGTTATAAGATTTACGTACTATTATTCACTGAGCTTGACTCACTTTATTCTATGTCTGTTTCTGTAGGCACTCAACCAGGAGGTCAACCTTAACCTGTGGTTTCCGTTACCAGTTGTCAAGCCTTGAGTATCTAAGCTCTTAGGTGTCGACCGTGCAATTATGGAGTTTTGTTAAGCTTTAATTTGTACTATAGATGTCTATTATGATGTTTCATGTGTATGTAATGTAGATGTATATGTACATAGTTATCTTCACTTACACGTCACTGTATATGTATCTGTATTACGCTTTGTCTGCGGTCCTGGCATAGTAGTGATAGCTCAATGGATATTATTATTATTATTATTATTATTATTATTATTATTATTATTATTTTTTACGCTATTATAGGTTATTGAATGCTTCCGTTCAGGCCCCATAGGTTATCTACATCAGGTTTTGCGTCCGTTTCTGTAATGGTCATGCCCAAACTTTTAGGGGCGAGTTTGGGGTGTGACAAGTGGTATCAGAGCACGAGTTGCTATCTCACACACGGATCCATTGAGCTGTAGGATGTCTAGAAAAGACTTAGGCCTCATGCATGACATCCTTATTGCATGTAAAGAGACTGATAGCAACGGTAAAAGTAATATGTTCACGTTAACGATTATGAATCATGTCTATTGTGCATTCCTTGTGTATATATTGTGATTGATTGTTGTGTAGAGTATGACGGAAATAAGGATAGACGATTGTCTCGGATTGGTTAGACAAATGAAAAAGGGACATGAGTGGTAAGTTCTGAATCCTTATGCTTTGCCAAGGATGACTCAGGTTTGTCGTGAAGTAAGTATTCCGTGCCTATAGTAATATTTTGATCTACGTGAGATGATTATGCCCATTTGAAAGGACTCATGGGATGACCTATATATCCTGGTGTATGATGTTATTTATATGAATTTGGGGCTATTCTGTTCCGATTCCGTTTATGTAATATGTTTTGTAAGTAGTTCCGTTTACGACATGACATGTTATAGTATACAATGTTGATGTAAAACTTATTGATTTCTGGTATGGAACAAAGTGCTACACTTCGGTGGGAGCCACCTCTTGAGTCCATACATTCTGTGTAACATTCTAGGCCGGGGGCCATTATGTAACATTCTGTCTGGGCAAGGGGCCATTCTGTATCATTCTGTTATTTCTGTTATTACTATTATGTCTGTTATTTCTATTATTTCTGCTATTACTGTTATGTCTGTTATTTCTGATATCCCTGTCATTTCTGATATTACTGGACCCATGGTCGTTCTGCATCTATAGGCCTTTCTGTGTAACATTTATTTAGATGAATTGTTTGAACACTAAGCATGGAATACTGCTAATGACTGTTAATGATATTCTGTTTCTGTCAGTTATGTTGTGGACATTCATATTAATTGGAATCTAATGGATATGAAATGGTGAAAAGATATACGTACATATTTGTACGTCTTGAGTCGAAAGACTGTTCTGATAATTCTGGGCCATCAGGCCGTTCTGTTTTCGTTTTTGCGAATGTACTGCTATTATGTATTATGCTTATTATGATATATTTTTGTCTTCCTTGCCATGGTACTATTTAGACCAATGAGGTGAAAAGTAATTGTAATACGTACTTTGATAAGTTGTGTTTTTACAATAATGACATGAGATTCAGAGAACATGTTAGGTCATAAATCAAGGAATGATGTTCCATATATGTAAAAGCAATCATGGCATTTGTAGTACAAGGCCCTTACCCGGGGGTAATACTACCATGGTTTAAATATGTTATACGATATGTTTTGCCACCGACGGTCTTATACGGGTGGGTTATGATCAAGCATGAATTCTGCTTCCTGTTTCCGATTCAAGTATAGCTAAGAATATGTATGAATCATTCTTATTGTAAGTATTATGTTGGCATGAAGTTGTATATGCTATATGAGAAACATTATGAAATTATGGAAACAATGGAAGAGGCTATGAAGTTATGTACGCTATGTGTGAAACCTTGTGAATTATGGAACGCAACAAGGAAATATGAATTTGTGAACTATGAACATCTGAGGCCGAAGGCCTTTTGTGAACTATGACTTTATGAGGCCGAGGGCCTTTTGTGAATCAACGAATCTATGAAGTCGAGGGCAAAATTGTGAAATTGTGCATCTAAGTTGTGAAACTAAAAAGCCAAGGGCTATTTTTGTGAATATGTGAACCCATCAGGCCAAGTGCCCATTTGTGAAGCCATTTGTGAACCAATGTGGCCTAAAGCCGTTTGTGAACCAATGTGGCCTAAAGCCGTTTGTGAACCAATGTGGCCTAGAGCCGTTTGTGAATCAATGTGGCCACGAGCCTCTTTGTGGAACGATGTGGCCAAGGGCCCTTTGTGATGACGACATTATGAGGCCAAGGGCCGATGTGTGATATATGAATTTATGAATGGTGAACTTGTGCAACAAGAAGGGCCGAAGCCAGTGTGCTAACTTGTGAAGTATGAATTTCCATTTTTGTGAAATGTGAACTTATGTGGCCGAGGGCCATTTTGTGAAATATGAAACCATGAGGCCAAGGGCCGACTTGTGAAATTATGAAATGTGAATCTATGAGGCTGAAAGCCAACTTGTGAAATATTGAGATAAGAGGCCGAGGGCATTATTCTTGAGCAATATACTTTGTTTATGAATGATAATGAATATTAACATTCTGTTAAGCTTATATCAACTACGTTAGTTCATGTAAATAATGAAAAGAATGTATGTACCTTTTCTATGGTTCTGAAGTTAATCTAATCTGATAATTTCTAGTATGGAACAAAGTGCTGTATGGAACCTCTAGAATCCATACGAGCCACCTCTTGAGTCCATACACATTTTTGTATATTTCTGTTATACTTGGGCCTAAGGCCGTTCTGGTATAATTGGGAATTCTGTTATTTCCGGGCCTATGGCCATTCTGTATACATTGGGCTTAAAGTCACGCTGTTACGAAAATTGGACCTATGACTGTTTGGAAATAACTGCAGGATGTAATTAATCTCGTGTCTCTGCAGTTTCCTGTTTTATTATTTAAGCTAAACCTTACATTATTTTACTCCTTTATTATACTATTGCATATGTTTTTAACACTATGGAATCTGGAAGGATGTGATTCTTATGGATACTGAAACCTGGTAGAATTTACGTACGAGGAATAACTGGAAGCCCTATTTATGTTAACTGATTGAGCCAGATGACTGGTCTCTAAATTCTGTATGACCGTTTGTTGACCCACTATAATTACAAATTGCGAATACGAAACTCTGTGATTAACCTCGTGTTTTCCAACATAAAAAAAAAAGAAGCGGGGGGCCAAACTGATTTGTGCTAGTAAAGGAAAATGTTATACCCTACGATCATGATTGAGTAATTAAGTAAGATTTTGAATTCAATTTCTGGCCTTGTTTAATAGCTGTAATTATTGTTCAGATTTGAACTTATAACGGCATGATCAGGTGTCTACAATGGGGATTTTCTTCCCATCGTTCAGATTTTGTCGAGAAGTAGAGAATATGATTTACATCTATATAATGATATAATTTTGATATGTTTTCGTAAATGAAAGGTATGGTACCTCTTAGGCAGAACCTTATTTGGTAGGTCCTAAGATCTGATACAATGATGTATGGTCATCTACCGCCGAGTAAATTACATATGAACTATTGCAGTTAGACTGACCTAGTTAGAGACTTAGTGGAGAGTACTTTCATTATGATTAAACTTAAGGCATGCTGTGGAAATTTGTTTCGAATAAGTGAATAAGAAATTGGAAACCTTAAAGGTTTAATTATCTGAAATTAATTATGAATCTGAGACTAGCATAACTTTTATGTAATCTTACGTATGTTTACGAGATGTTAATTTCGGAATGAGTAAACGATTGGATTTTGTCCTATATGTTTTTATGTATGACCATTTATATATACGTTTAAGTCTTCTTACGCATAGAAAGAGAAAGATTGAACAAAAGAGCTTAGATCTTCAAGGAAATAAAGAGTTGGTGATGCCGTTAATGGAAGTGCAAGTGAAAATTTTGGTGTTGAACCATACAATGTGCATTGTCTTTGGAATTGAGTTTTGAGCATGCACTAGATGTGGTGTACTTAGTTGTTAATTGAGAAGTTGTTATGTTGAAACTTTGATGCGGGTACATCGATCAAAAATATTTGTGATCCTTTCCTATCCCAAGTATAGATCGAGTTTTGGACATTGCAGGGTGTGTTTCTGTTTATGTTTGACCTATTTTCTATTTGGTTTTCTCAAATTTCGAGGACGAAATTTTTTTAAGGAGGGAAGGATGTGACGACCCAGAAATTTCTCCCTCCGCTCGAGCGGAGGAGTGGCCGCTCGAGCGGACTTGTGAGACTCCCAGTATTTTTGCAGGCTGCTCGAGATTCTGAGGGTTGTAGATTCCCGCTCGAGCGTAGAAATGGACGCTCGAGCGGATGGCTTTGTTTGTCTGAGCGCTCGAGCGCAAGGTGGGGCGCTCGAGCGGGTCGCCTAGTTCAGCTTGAATTTTGAGGCACGTGGGTTCGTCTGAGGTTTTTTTTTTTTTTATAAGGTATTTGGAACCTCCTTATTTTATTCTGGGGTATTGATTGTGGTGGTAATATGATGGTAGAGTAAGATTTGATCCAAAACATTAGTTTGAATAATTTGTTTGCGACCAACCGTCACTCATTTGCCCTTTTCTTTTTCCACACTTTGAGTTTGGATGTGAGGTTCGAATCGTTGGAAAGCTTATTTCCGGGGCTTCAATTTGGGCACAAGAACGACCTAAAACGGAGTCCGAATGGGAGAGTTACGCATGTTTGAAGTTTCGGGATCTGTGCTGAAAACAGGTCCGCTCGAGCGGGAATTTCTCCGCTCGAGCGGGAATTACGGGACAGCAGCTTTAAACACGAATTTTTGGATCATTTCTTCCATTTTCCTTTTCCCTTCTTCTCTTCTCTCCCTAGGTCCGAAAACCCTAGGGTTTTGATCCCCAAATACTTCCATTTCCCTTAGGTTTGAGCAAGACCTTCCACCAAGAAGTGAAGAAGACAAGAAGACGAACAACTTCAACCGATTGGAATTTCGTGATTTGGGGGATTCGTCTCAAAGCTTTGCCCCTTGCTTGATTCTTGAGGTAGGGACCCTTATTCTTTTACAATACTTGAATTCATGGATGGATTGTGGTATTTTGAGTATATAAATGCAAAATTTATGGTTTTGAACATTTGGTGTCAAACTTGAGATTTGGGGTTTTATGGTTTGTGATATTGGGAGTTTAAATGATGGATTGTGAATCCTAGGTGTAGAATCATTGGGAAAATTGGAATTAAAAGTGGTGATTTAAGAAGTTTGAATTTTTGCTAAAGATCCTCATTATTCTTGAAACCCTAGATTAATTGGTGATGATAAATACTGAGGTTGCCCAAATTAAACATAGAATCATGGAATTGGTGGGTTGAATTATACGTGTACAAGTTTAATTGGATTTCTGAGATGTTTCGAAATTATGTTTAAATTTAGCGAATGAACTTTGTTATAAATGTGGAATTCATGTAATAAAGTAAAGGAAAAATTAGGGAAATAATTTAGTAAGGATCTGGATGACATGAACTCAATTGTGGGGTGTTGAAATGGGATTCTAGTTTGAATTATGATGAAGTGCAAAGTGATGTGTAATTGGAATAAAGAGAATTAATTAAGAACGAAATAAGTTTATGTGATTCAATTCTTTGTGTGTTACAAATTGTGTAGGGACAACTACAGGGGCAGACCAAGCAGCCAAACACTGTGAGTAATAGTACTTCACATGTACATTCTTTTCCGTTAATAATCATTGTTAATAATATTCTGTTATCCGCAGCAATATGGTAACACTTGGTGTAATCTATGTGAACATGGAAAGAATTGGCTTAATTTTGTATTCCGATTACGGTTCAGGATCATTGGTAATGTGATATGAGCACGCATAATAAATGTATGTGAATTATTGAGATTGTTCAGCATTACTAACGTTCTGTTATCTGTAAAATACTTCTATTGATTGGTAGTGAACAAGAGAAGCAATAATGCTCGTGTATTCCGACTTATTCTGTTTTGTTAATAATGGATCAAGAGTGGTACGAGGTAAATGATAACGTCCTTATCAAGGAGTATTATTAATATTCTGATATACATGAGACGATTATGACTAATTGTAATAGACCATGAGATGATTTGTGTATATCGTGGCTGTTGGTACCAACTGTATTGTGGTCTTCGGACCTACCTGATCTGAATGTGAA
This sequence comes from Camellia japonica, assembly GCA_030407325.1. Taxonomy (NCBI): domain Eukaryota; kingdom Viridiplantae; phylum Streptophyta; class Magnoliopsida; order Ericales; family Theaceae; genus Camellia; species Camellia japonica. The sequence goes on along the minus strand of JAPPVO010000059.1, from coordinate 154,664,959 downwards.
AATGATTACGCTTATGCGTTCTGTTATTTCTGGGCCGGTGGCTGTTCTCTTATTTTGGGCATATGGCCCTTCTGTATCTTCTGTACATACTGGGCTTAAAGCTACTCTATTATGAAAATTAGAACTATGATTGTTTGAGATATATTTACTGAATGTAGTTAATTATATACTGCTGCAGTTATATATATACTTTACTGTTAAATTGAATGTTATAAGATTTACGTACTATTATTCACTGAGCTTGACTCACTTTATTCTATGTCTGTTTCTGTAGGCACTCAACCAGGAGGTCAACCTTAACCTGTGGTTTCCGTTACCAGTTGTCAAGCCTTGAGTATCTAAGCTCTTAGGTGTCGACCGTGCAATTATGGAGTTTTGTTAAGCTTTAATTTGTACTATAGATGTCTATTATGATGTTTCATGTGTATGTAATGTAGATGTATATGTACATAGTTATCTTCACTTACACGTCACTGTATATTATCTGTATTACGCTTTGTCTGCGGTCCTGGCATAGTAGTGATAGCTCAATGGATATTATTATTATTATTATTATTATTTTTTTTACGCTATTATAGGTTATTGAATGCTTCCGTTCAGGCCCCATAGGTTATCTACATCAGGTTTTGCGTCCGTTTCTGTAATGGTCATGCCCAAACTTTTAGGGGCGAGTTTGGGGTGTGACAATTATTGTTTAATTTTAAATATGTCCAATCTATAAAAATATCGAAAAAATCATTTGTAGACGTGCCCTTGGGCCTCATGCTATAGTTCGGACTCAAATGTTGTCACGGTTCTGAATCTGATCTCGCAAAGTGCAATGCAAGACCGATAAATCACCAAAGAGTCCAAATCCGGCAAATCGTTTTGGAAAACTGATTTTTGTAAAGAAGTGCCAAACATGGACTGCTTTGCCAGATACAGAGTCGCCACCTAAATATTTTATTTTAGGGGAATTTAGGAAACCCTGACTCGTGCCTAAGGCCACGTGTCTGTGTGGACGTTCCCAAACGTCCCGGGGGGGAATCCCGTTTTGTTCATTGGGCTTACTACAGTTCGGACTCAAATGTCACAGTTCTTAATCTGATCCCACAATGTGCGATGTGAGATTGATAAATCACCAAAGAGTCCAAATCCGGCAAATCGTTTTGAAAAATAGATTTTTTAGAAAGAAGTGTCAAACATGGACTGTTTTGCCAGATATAGAGTCGCCACCTAAATATTTTGTTTTTGGGGAAATTTAGGAAACCCTGACTCGTTGCCTAAGGCCACGTGTCCGTCATCACCAAAGTTGCCTCGGCTCGGGAACTTGGGTACGATTGGGGAAGGTCATCTATGAGCACCCCCGCTCGCCCGATCAAAGATCGGCCTCTACTAACCATGATATCGGGTTTTGAAAACATTATGTGCTCTTATTCCGGTTATTAGCCTAGAATTACTATGTGATGCACGCAGCATACAAGTATAGACTAGATCGCCTAAGTTGGAACAAAGCATTTCATATCCATTTGTTTGGAAATGGTTTCGAATTTTGCTACTCGCAAGTAGGCTAAAACATGGATTTCGATGAATTATTCCAATTCAAACAACCCAACCTTCACCCACAGGCATTCAGGCAGTTATAACACATAAGCGTATAGTCTCATGGCAAGCATGCTATCACGGCAACACTCACACTTATGCAAGATGCCAAAGCATAAAAAACTTAACTAGTACTCCGAGCCAAAACAAGAAACTAGTTAGGAATCATGCATGATCCTAGTTCATGTTAAAATGGCTAATGCATCGCAAGCAAAATGCAACTAGAATAGGCTCGGCTAATCCTAAGAATGGCATGTGAAATGCGACAACTTGATACACGTATTCAACTTGGAATTGAAATACGATGCAATTAGTATGATGCGCCGAGCCCGGTGCATGCAATACGAATGAATGAATGCAAACATGCATAGCATAAGGTATGCTAAATCAAATATGCCCTAAAACTAACCATCGTAAGCGGTTAAGTAAAAGGGAGAAAGAAATGGGGGTTGGAAGACATGCATCACATACACGCATGCTTATTACAAAACTCGCCCTCTCGGGGGGACCGAAAGAATAATACAAATTAATTAACTAACAAGCTAATTAAATATTACAGACCCTTAATTAATTAAACTACTGAAAGCAGTAAAACAGCCTCGGGAAGAGGGACGAATGCATGCATGCATGCTCAGCTTCGTTTGCTCGGAAAATCCATCGCCATGCCACATGTTGCCTCTGTTTACACTCCTCCGCAATCTCTGAAGACTGCACAAGTCCCAAGGTTGATTCTGAACTGCTCCCTGAACATTGTGAGAGGTCACCGACCAAGAGGAAACACCACCGGCCATGGTAAACTGGTCATCGACCAAAAATGATGCCCTCGGCCAAACATTTGTAGCCGACCGGCAATAAAGATGGTCGACCGACCATCTATTCCTGCAGAAACCTGTTTTGCTGCAGCAGAGGACAGACAAGGCATGGCAATGCATTTTCAAAGCAATGTATGCACGACCACCCTCCCTCTCATGTTATGAACTCAAGGGAGTGTGGCTCCCGACCCTCGGGTCACCAATCACGCATTTCAATGCATGATGGCCCAAAGTGTCAAGTGTGCATTTTAATGTCAAATGAGATGCACACAAAACAAATGAAGGACCTCCAACCTCTATCATGGTTTATCAAGAAGCAAGGGATGCAAACATACACAATGCTATGCAACCTAGACATGCAAGCAAACTAATGCAACATGAGCATGTGAACAAGCATGCAAACATGCAAGCATGCGACAACATATCAAACACATGACAAAATGCAAGCTAACAAGCATGCAAAATGCAACTTAAGCATACAACAATATGCAATGGACCAAGTATGCAACAACATACAAGGCAAGCATGCAACAACACGCAAAGGATGGGCTTACACCGAGATGGACAGCTCTCTAATAGGTCCAAAACAGTGGCCATAATGCTATGGAATGAAAGACAAAACCACCTACAAACATGCATGTATAATGGTCCAACACTCAAGCATAAAAGGGCAACTTTTAAGCACACTTAAAAGGAATGGAAAGCATGCAAATGACAACATTAAGCTCTGAAAACATGCTAAGAATGATGCCAAATCACCATAAAGCAATCCAAGCATGCAAGAAGGTTCAAGGCCTAAGACTAGCCAAAGGGCTCAAACCATGGTCACACGAAACATGGAGCATATGGCAAGTATGACCTAAAACAGTCCTAGATCATGCCAAAATGAACCTAAACATGCAATGACCAAGGCCAAACAAGCCAAAACAAAGGGGCAAAAACATGAAACATGCAAGGCCATCAAAGAGGTGTTACACTACACCTAATGCAACCAAACATGGCATGAATTAAGCAACCAAAATCAGAGATATGTCATGCTAAAATGAGCCCAAAAACCCACTTAGATGGCATCCCAAATGCCTAGACACAATGGCATACACAATGTCATGTTTATGAGGCATAAAACACAAACTATCCAAGGCATTAAAGGAGTGATAAGTGCAAGTGTTTGAGCATGAAACATGGACTGAAATAACATTCTGAGTGATGCCAAACCACTAAAATGATCCAAATAAAGCATGCTCATGACTTGGACACTCAAAGCTAACAAGCTAGATTACATGGTAGCTATACAAAACAATACAAGCATGGCCAAATCAATGAAAAATAGAGCTTAAGCATGCTACAACAAGCCTAAAAGCTTCATGAAGTTGAGCCAAAATCATGCTAAAAACACATGTTACAACATGATGCATGTTAAGGCCAAAACATGGGATTACAAGACAAGTGTATGAAGCATACATGGCATGTCTAAACCAACTTGAAACAGAGGTATACCATGGCAAAACAACCACAAATACCAGCTAAGACATGGCCACCATGAACTTAAAAAGGGTGCTCACATATGAGGCAAATATGACAAGTATTGAAGACAACAAGGAGAGGGAGTGGCCCTCTCCTTCTTAGGACCTCAAAACACCATCCCCACCACTGAAATCGCTTTGGATTTCAGTGGTGAGAAGGCCAATACAAGGTGGTCCCGGAGCTCACAAAAAAAGGCACAAAAAAGAGGCCAAACAAGGCCTAAGAGGGGGTAAACAACCCCAAACACCAAAGTGATCTTAAACAACTATTTTAAGCACTTAAAATCAGAGCTTTTATCAGTTATAAGTTAAGCTTAAAAACAGATGCAAGATAGGCTAAAAGCTTGTGCAAAAAAGGGGAATCTAAAGCAAGGAACTCACCCTTGTAGAACCTCTTCAAGAACCAAGCTCCAGCAGGTTTCTCTGATCAAAATCAGCTCAAGAACCTTAACAACAACCCTCTAATGCCTCAGCAACCCAAGGGTGGTGTAATGCTAGGTGTCCAAGTGCAAAAGTATGAACAAAACAACCTTATACACACACAAATATGCAAAGAGAGGGAGATATAGAGATAGATAGATACAACTCTTTCTAACCCTAATTTCAGAACCTCTGGAACCCTTGAGGAGGGAGGAGAAGCTCCCTCTTTATAGAATTCCAAAATTGCAAAGCTTCTAAGAGAAGCTAAACAAGAGGCAAATCCCTCCATACACGTGTATGGAGGGGGTCAATTGTGGATGCCAGCTGTTACAGCTGGCATAAAATATCTGCCAAAAGCAGATGGAAAGGGGTCGACCAGCATAAATGGCCGATTGACCAACAAAAGGGGCCGGTCGACCAAACATAGTGCCGACCGGCCAAAACTCTTGGCCGATAGCAAGAAAACAGGGCCGGTGGCCTCAAGCCATGGCCGGTGAGTTGTGGGGATGGTCAACAAGCCATTCCCTGCCCTCAGAAGCAAAAACACAAGTGTTTGGTGCATAACCAAACACAAAGCAAACAAGTCGAGAGGTCTTGAGGCAAGGCGCGCGACCGAAACCTCCGAGAACTCAAGACGAACACAAACATGGATGATCACCGAGTGTTCAAACGGTGACGTCCAAGTCTTGAGGACGGTCAAAAATGGGGTGTCTACAGTTGCCCCTCTTTGACAGAACTCGAAAGTCATAACAATGACGGGAGTGAATGTCAAAGCCCAGAGACGACCCATTTTTGACAAGGCCGAAGACTTAGACAAAGCATACAAGTTACAAACAAAGATATGCGCCCGAAGGCAGGGGCAAAATGCAAGACAATGCACCAAGCCGAGCATAACTTATGATCATGCAAAGAAAGCTGTAACGAAGCATAACATGCAACAGTTTTAAGCTAGCATAAACCAAACTACATTACAATGCAGAGAGGATGTAAGAGAATTATTCAATTCTCGCTACGTCTCACACGGAGAATACAATACCTGTCCGGCTCGTCTGGTCGTGCCAGCTTCAAATGAACCGTACATACAATATCGTGCCTGTAAAAGAAAGAAACTTAACAGGTACAATATCGTTAGAAATATGCATAACAATGCAATTTAAAACTGCGTGACAACGCGAGTGGAGGGATGCAAAACAATGCAACCTAAGGATGACGCATAACAATGCGGAAATGATGCAAAACAATGCAACCTAAGTGTGACGCATAACAATGCGGGTATGATGCAAAATGATATGCAATATTTACAAAACAATGTAATAAACAATGCAAGTGATATGCAGTGTATTTGAGATGATCAAACCAAAGCAGTACAAAAACCTCACAAATATCATAAAGGGATGGAGATGCAAAATCCGTCTACCATAGAAAAGGTGCCGACACCCTCAAACCACAATCCCATCAGTGGAATAGGCGCGTACACATGCAGAACTATGTGTGTATAGACGGAACACAAAATACAAGTAATTGGGTGGCATGATATAAGTGAGGAATGACCCGCTGAGGAAAGATCGTGATCCTAAATGCTGGATGCAACACACTGCACTACAATGCAATGAATGTAATGGATAAGGTGCGCGGCCAAAACATATCTTGCCTAGGAACGGCATGGACACAAATATACCGCGTCTAACACGGAAATGGTGCCGTCACCCTCAACACTAGGTGCGTACACATAATATCATAACCGTGTGTCAATGTGAAAAGTATGGGCACATACCATACCAAGCTTAACATGGAAAGGCGCAAGCCATAGATGGATAATGCAGTGAATGCATGCAACGAGATGCATGACAATGCAGGTGGAGGCGAAACATGCGTGTCGATGCAAGTGAAGAGTGCATGACAATGCAGGTGGAAGTAAAACATGCGTGTCGACGCAAGTGAAGATTGCACGACAATGCAGGTGGAAGCGAAACATGCGTGTCGACGCAAGTGAAGATTGCACGACAATGCGGGTGGAAGCGAAACATGCGTGTCGACGCAAGTGAAGATTGCACGACAATGCGGGTGGAAGCGAAACATGCGTGTCGACGCAAGTGAAGAGTGCACGACAATGCGGGTGGAAGCGAAACATGCGTGTCGACGCAAGTGAAGAGTGCACGACAATGTGGGTGGAAGCGAAACATGCGTGTCGACGCAAGTGAAGATTGCACGACAATGCGGGTGGAAGCAAAACATGCGTGTCGACGCAAGTGAAGAGTGCACGACAATGCGGGTGGAAGCGAAACATGCGTGTCGACGCAAGTGAAGAGTGCACGACAATGCGGGTGGAAGTGAAACATGCGTGTCGACGCAAGTGAAGAGTGCACGACAATGCGGGTGGAAGCGAAACATGCGTGTCGACACAAGTGAAGAGTGCACGACAATACGGGTGGAAGCGAAACATGCGTGTCGACGCAAGTGAAGAGTGCACGACAACACGGGTGGAAAATGTATGACGATGCAAAGTAAAGAAATGCACGACAATGCATGTACTGAAGTGCAGATGAAAGATGCATGACAATGCGGGTAATTGAAATGCATGATAATGCATGATCTATTGAAATGCAGATGAAAGATGCATGACAATGCGTGTATTTGAAATGCATGATAATGCATAATTTATTGAAATGCAGATGAAAGATGCATGACAATGCGTGTATTTGAAATGTATGATAATGCATGAGATACGTATGAAATTGCATGAACTCAAATGCGCGACAACGCACGTTTGTCTTTTGAAATGCATAACAATGCAAATGAACAGTGCATAACAATGCAAGTTGTGCGTGTTACAACGCGTGTAGACGTGCATAACAATGCAACCTATGTATGATTATCATAAACAAGACAAAACATGCAATGTAACGCATTTAAAGCAGTTATTGAATCTCGCAAGATATCAAAGGATATGAAAAGGATACACCTCGTACGTATCAAGTGCCACGCACAGAAAACACGGCTCGAGGTCAACGCGGAAGCCGGTTAAGCTTTGAAAATGTACTTTCTTGCACTGCCTTGAGAAACGAAGGTTCCAAACCCCATAAATGACCAAACCAAGGGTGTGGGAGGCTCACCGGCCTCAAGGAAAGACCACCGGCTATCCACCGGCCAAGAAATAAGGTCACCGGCCAAATATTTGGCCGACCGGCCAAAAATTGCTATGTCGGGGCAGTTTTGTCAATTGGCCACGGGTCTTTAAATATAGGGCTTCAAGCACTATTTTTCTCACTTGCCCAAGCTCGAAAACTCTCCCCCTTTCTCTCTAGGTCATTTTCTCGCCTTCGATTCGTACTTTTCCTGTGTTTTAGCGCCCTTTTCGTCGTTTGATTCGCGAAACCCTTCGCGTTTCGAACGTTTTGAACCAAACAAATCTTGTTTTCGGTGCCTCCTTCTCAATTTCCACCACTTGGGGTTTGTTTCCCCTAAGTTTTCCTCGATCTCTGTGCCCTTTCCGGACTTCGACCTTTTCGCCCATTTTTCACCCTCTCGGGGTTGACTTTTCAGTTGACTTTTCGCATTCTTGCTTGTTTTCCGCGTTTTCGGCCATTCCCACACTATTCTTGAGATGGAAGACGACATTCCAGTCGGTGGGAGTCCTCCAGCGATGGACGTGGACCCCGAGGCCGAGCTCCTGCCTCTTCACATTCGGCCGTTTGATCTGCCGACCTATAGGCCGGCGATACACGTATTGCCTCCCGACGGCATCCGCCATTTCAGCAGCTTTGCGAGGGGCGTGCCACCGGAGCTTCTATTGCGCGAGCCAGAGTCACATCTGTCCTTCGATGCTTCTGAGGTACACTGTTCTCTGTTTCATTTTCTGCAATGTAGAACATATAACTGCAATAGTCGAACTTGTTCTTTAACTGCTTGAACCAGATACACTAACACATCATACGCTGTAATTCACTGTGAGCACACCCGCACCCGATATTTGTTTGAATCTGAATACGTGCACACACACTGCATTTTCACTGATTCTAAGCGCAATCAACACTGTTTTTATAACACTGCTTTGCAACCATTTGTTCTGAAAACAGGGAGATTCTCATGCCTTCCGAGGGTATGGGAATACCGTCGCTCGCAGATGTTACATGGAGCTGCTTGACGTGGTTCGTCGGATCGTTGACTAGGCTGGCTTTGGGCGTTTCTGCATGGGGCTCTCGTGCCTCACTGCGAGCAGGCCTCTTCTTGCTGCCTTGGTGAAGGGGTGGTGGGACACCACCGATTCCTTCTACCTTTCCGCCACTGGGGAGATGACGATGACTCCCTTCGACTTCTCCATGCTCACAGGCATTGGAGTGGGGGGTGATCCGATCCCCTTTGATACAGACATGGACGAGTGGGACGCCGCTCAGCTCTACTTGCTCGGCACTCAGCCACCTCTCGCTCGAGCAGGGTTTGTGCGATACTCATGGTTCAAGGATCATTTTCGGATCCAGGCGCCTACTACCCGGGAGGAGGAGTAGCAGTATGCTTGTGGCTTTATTATGTTCCTGCTGGGGACCACTCCCTTCACCGATCGGGCGAACACCGTGCCCCTTTGTTTGTTGAGTGCACTGGTTGATGTGACTAGGATCCACGGCTGTGACTGGGGTGGCGCTGGCCTGGCCACACTTTATGGATATATGAGCTCATCCTCCCGCCTCAGCAGGCAGCTGCTTGGAGGCTACTGGCGAGCCTGGGAGGTACATATTCCCTTTTCTGCTTTACATTTTAGTTTTACATTATCTGTACACCATACACACTGCGCACACGCAATCTGTTTTACACTGACTGTACATTGCACACACTGCACAACACGCTGCACACACTGCACAATACATTGCACACTGTTCTCTGATTTCTGCTTCTATTTGTACACTGCTTTATCTGATAAGCCTGTTCATAGCTGTTCTATTACACTGTACAGTTGTGGGTGTACGCCTATTTCCCGTGGCTTGCCCTAGTGCTAGATGAGGAGATTCCTCTCGGTGTTCCATTCTCTCACCGCTTCGACGTGAGGTGTGAGCAGAGGCCACGGGAGTCCTTCATATTCTTTCGCCGTTACTTCGATACCATCACCGCAGCCGAGGTATATCAAACATTACAGTTCATTTAAGCTTCGCTTTACATTGCTCTTTCAATATCAGTAGATAACAAGCTATGTTTTATTTGCAGATTACCTAGCAGCCTTGGGCCCCATTACCTGATGCAGTTCGGGATCGGTATGCTAGTGCCCGAGAGACGACCCGATTCAGAGTTCTACTAGAGGGCCCTGTCTGTCGCGCCTGGTACCTGGGGGAGCGCTTCTTGCGGCAGACCTTAGGCGTGCCAGAGTAGACAGTTCCGCAGCCACCTCCTACTCATATGAGGCATACCGAGAGGTACACTCTCGAGGAGATGATAGACTACATGATCGACTGGGACTCTGAGCCTTTCAGGGAGGAGGGTGACTACGCTGAGTACATTCGGGCTTATCTGATGCCACCTTTGACCGGTCCTCATCGAGTTGAAAGGGAAAGGCCTGCGGCGCCAGCGGTCGGAGTAGGAGCACGGAGGGCGGCTCGGGCCCGTAGCAGGAGCGTATCTCGGAGAGAGCAGAGAGGCGAGTGGCCAGCATTACCTACGATGATGACATGCCGAGAGCAGGGTGGGGAGACTTATCAGATCCCCGTTGCTCTCCCTCTGGCTGATCACGAGCTAGTCGGATTCCACGGTTTGCCTTAGGTATGTATTACTGCACTTTGCATCCTGTACAGTTATTTCATTTCATTTCTCTTGATATGTCGCAGAATACTGATGCTTCTAACACTTTTGCAGGCTTCTGCTGAGTACACTCGTCAGTCTTTGGAGTTGACCGCCTCCGTGATGGGGATGCTACAGCGGAGCCTCGACCTGCTGGCCATTTACGGTATTCCGGTAAGCTCTTTCAACCACAATCTCAAACTGCGCATAATCTGTTTTACACATAATCTGATGCATCGCACCGTCAACATGGCACTTGGTACGCTGCCCTCACGGCTTTGATACATTGTAGCCCGCAGACTGTTCACAGCATTGCTCATAGCATTAATACACTGCACTGGGCCACTGCATTTTGTACTGACACACTGCTCACAACATTCATACTCTGTACTCATACACTGGATACTATTCTGATATACTGCTCACGGCTTTCATACTCTGTACTCATACACTGCATTCTGTATTTATACTCTGCTTCGCGTAGTATAACTGATGCATTTACCATTTGTCCTTTTCAGGCCCCATTCCAGATGTCGGTCGCAGGAGGTGCTCCAGCAGGACCATCTGCACCTGCCCGAGGAGGAGGGAGAGCAGGGCGAGGGACCGCAGTACACCCCCGCACCAAAGTGGGGCGCACTCATATTGGGAGCAGCTCGCGGGCACCGATTCCGGATGATGATGAGTCCGAGACAGAGACAGAGGCAGAGTCGTCTGAGGAGGAGACTGGAGGTGACTCGAGCTCGGGTTCAGATGGTGGAGCCGATGACGATGCTCCTGGACCTTCGTCCAGGAAGAGGACGAGGACAGACTCTCAGGGCTAACATGATTGATGCTGATTCAGACTTTCGTTGCCTTTTTTCTTTTCCTTGCTTTGTTTTTCTTTAAGCACACTGTACTGCTTCAGGCAGATTTTGCTTTCTCAAAACTATATACTTTGCAAAGATGATGGAATGAAATGAGTTTTTTTTTTTTTTGGCTAAAAAAAGGTGTTGCATTTACCATTTCACGCATCGCATTGCATTGCATCACATCATATTACATAACAATGTAATTGAATGGGAATTGAGCATGCATGTGTTACCAGGTCAGGTAGTGAACCAACGTAATAAATTGACTCAACAAGCAACAATAAAACCTCGACAAGTTTACAACTCGATAAGCGAAGAGCAACAACTCGATAAACAAAATTGCGATAACTTGGTAAACAAATGAGCAACAATTCGATAAGCAAATGAGTAACAACTCCATAAACAAATGAGCAACAACTCGATAGGTAAATGAGTAACAACTCGATAGGCAATTTGAAGTAACACAGGTATGACTTCGCAAAATCAACACCGGAAGGCACTGAAGGTGGAACCAATCACAAGTTCCCAACATGTTCAACACATAGACTGCCCATTCTGAACACAGCCCGTAACACAACGCTTGGTTCCTTTGGCACACAGCTCATACAACGCACTGCTCGTTCTGAACATTCTGCCCATAACACAACGCTTGGTTTATTTTGCGTGCGGTTAATCCTGAACAAACAGTTCAATCTGAAAAGACGGGACGCAAAGATGGAATCAGCAGAAGCTGAAACATACTCGGATGCTCCGAATTTTCCTCTTTTCCTTTACTTCACAATCCGGAACCCATATGTTCACTGCTTTCACGCGACCTGGGTTGAATCCCTGCGATTTTATGAAAGAACAAAGTCTTGTTTTGCACAAATGTAGAGAATGGCACATCACTCTGAGCACAAAACGGTTTTGTTTTGAAATTGAGTCTTTAAACGGGTATTGAGCCTACGACTGAACACAGCGCACTACGACTCAACAAAGAAAAACAAAAGGTAAACAACCTAAACATATCAAGAAACACTCGAAACGACTCAAGACAAGAATCGAGACAAATGAAACAAAAGACACGACACACAGACGTGTTACAAAGGGAAGAGACCTCCTGGTCACGAGGAGCCAGTTTCTTCAGGTATTGTTTCCCACCCTTTCTCACTTGTGATTCTCACATCACTCAGCCCTCAAGCTCTGTTTTTCTGAAAAAGCCCTTTTCTCACTTTTTCTCTTCGCACATCTCTCTATTCTTCAATCTCTCATTTTTTATCCCTCCCCTGGGTGGTCGATGGATAAACAAGAAGTTGTGGGTCTATGCCCCCAACAATATCAGCTCGCAGCTATTTTTTCTGGTGGTGTTTAACCGATGCTCCGGATGAGGGAGTGAAATGTCTCAACCCATCCCAATTCGTGCTTCGCACTTGGCTTGATACCTCGCCGCTTGGAGGATGTTGAGAGTTTTCAGCCCTTTTCTGTTAGCTTCCGCTGTGCCCTTTCTGGCGAGTAGAGTGCCCTTCCTGGCAAGTACATCGACAGTGGGGAAAAGACAGGAAGCCTGACTCAACTGTGCCCTTAATTCATCATTTTGACCATTTTTTGTTTTTGCTTTCTACTAAAACAATTTTAATCAATATGAGAGTTAGATTAGCATGTTTGTTCAACTTTCTAATTTGAAATCATGCAAGTTAGGCTATGAGCACTGAAAATTTTCCCTTTTTAGGTCTAAGAAAAGGTCCAGTTTTGAAAAAATGGAATAATTTTCGAGAAATTAGTCAGCCTCGGTAAAATAATCTCAAAACTGTTTTTGCAAATGGCCACTGCTCAACGAGCACAGAACCTACTCTTGAGATGCACAACCTCGGATTCATAACAATGGAAAACTGCTCCTTATCTGAAGGACACTGCATGGCAACGGAAAGTTGCCCCTTGTTTGAATAGCGACTCGTGGCAACGGAAAGTTGCCCCTTGTCTGGATGGCGCCGCAGCACATGGCAATCAGTCCTCACAGTGACAATTACAACCAAATTCTCGGATACAGAGAAGACAAAGATGACCAGAACCATCACATGGACACAGTCGAATTTGAAGTGTTTTACGGCTGGACTTCAGAATGAAGTTGCCTACGTATCCCAAACATGGGAATCAAGCCTTACGTAGTTCCGGTTAAGGTACCCTCGGGTATTTAACCTTTCCTTTTGCGCTCTAACTTTTGCCAAGGCCGCCCTTTCTGGGTTTTCAACCTTGCGAGCTTTGTTCTTCTTTTCTTTTCAATTCTTTTCATTTCTTTTCTTCTTTTTTTCTTTTTCATCTTTTCTTTTCATTTTCTTCATTTTTCTTCTTTTCTTTTTTTTCATTCTTTGCATTTTTTTTTTCTGTTCTTTTTCTTCTCTTCTTTTTTTCTTTGCTCTAACTTTTGCCTGGGTCGCCCTTCCGGGTTTTGGCCCAGTGAGCCTCTCAAGGGTAAAAGTGTAGCTTTGTCCATGTCAAATGGTTTTGAGGTCCTGAAGTCATCTGAATCCCGGAGAATGGCTGCTGTTTACTGATGATGTAGAAGTCCATCCAATGGGGGCTAAATTTGCCCCTAGTGTTGTGGATAGGAACTCGGTTGTTCTTCAGCAAAAATTTCTTCTTTCTTCCCTTCTGGGATTTGGCATTCTTGCCAGTCTTCGTCTTTGACTCTTCGAGTGCATCTGACATTTTTTGCCCCTAGTTCAAGGGCTGCTTTTGATCTAGCTTCGCAAGCCTCCTTCGATCACATCTGATATTCTCGCCCCTAGTTCATGGGCTGCTTTTGATCCGACCACACGGGCCTCACATCATGATTGGCCTTGGAACATTCTGAATCCAAGTTCAAGGTTTGAAATCAAGAGGGGTCGAGTCTCGAGGCTGAGAGCGATCCTAAGCTGCATAATCCCAAGAGCGATTCCGCACAGGTCTTCGCAGGACAGCTCAAAACATTTTTTGAAAATTTTTTAAGAAAGCGACTAGTCGCTCGCGCTGAAGATAGTGCGAAACCAATCTGGAACAAGCCAGGATCCTTCTCAGTACTCACGTTAACAAACATGATTTCATTCATTAAGGGCTTAGCACGCCTCTCTTTTTCTCAATTGATCAAAAAAATTTTGTGCAAATCCCGAGGAATTCCTTCCTCTTTGTTTTCATCACAATGTTCAAAAAGTTTTGAAAAACTTAGGTCGATGTAATGACTTATAGGCACAAAAGAGCAGTTGAAATGCACTGCTGTTTCATTCAAACTTCTGGCACAACTGGCGCAAGGCAGAAGCAAACACAAGCATGTGAAAATTACTGCCGTTTCATTCAGGTCTTCTAGCGCAACTGGCTCCATGGCAGAAACAGACTCGAAAGAAAGCAAAAAAGATAAACACAAAATAAAATAGTGATATCCAAGGTAACACCCCCAAAATCACCGAACTTCTGTACAACAGGACTGACTCGACACAACAAGACAGACCCGACCGACATAGTACAAAAAGACTGCCTATATGCAAGATAGCAAAACTGACTGAATACCCAAGTCAGAAAGTGCAAAAATAGCATTCGTAAATGCTCTAAAGTGCGTGCCATACGCCACATCCGAAGTAAACTGAGCGCCGCCTGCAGGTGGACCAACTCCTAATCACATACTTGTAGTATCCTTAAAATCTAGCAACTCAGCAGTGACAGACTTTGCTGAGGTAGGTGGGAGGATGACCTCATTGTCGATCAAATCCTGTACTTCATGACGAAGACGGAAACAGTTGTCGGTGCTATGACCGGTTTGCTGGTGGTACGCACAATACAAGGTATCATCATGTGAGGAAGGGAGATTCTTCAGGAGAGGTCAAGGCTCAAGGGGTCTAAGATAGCCCTTTTCGGCAAGGATCTGGAGCGCCTTAGACAAAGGCATAGAAAGGGCATGGAATACCCTGCGACCTCGAGGTAGATACTTCGAGGTTTGGTGACTTTTGCCAGGCGCACTAGCAAAAGGATCGGCAGGTGCTGCCTTGGCTTTCTGATCCTTTCCAGGTACAGAGTTAAGGTTGGAGGGAACGGTTCTGGTATGACGGTTCCTATCCCGATTTTCTGCCTGGCTCGAACTACCCTCGATCTGAGCAGGGAAAGCGTCATCCACAGTTTTAGCCACAACTGCGAATATTTGCTGCCTGTTCAATCCTCCGACTTTCAAAGCCTCGACTGCCCACAGCAGTTGTTCAATGGGATCAGCATCTGTTCCTACTTTGTTCTTACCTCCAGCCTCAGCTTGGTCGAGGGTTTGGGTTGCTACATCAGAGTGGAACCCGGTTGTTGTTGACATGTCTTGGCCATAACGTGAGACAGCTTCAGGTTAGCTGAGCTCAATTACAATTCGCCCCAGTAGCGGGGGCTCTTGCGGTACGAAATTCCCGGCGTAGGATGTGGTTGGTGGCGAAGCCGACATTCCGTAGGTGAGATCAGACACAGATCACTGAAGATCACCAATCATTCCCATCAATTCAAACGTGGTGGGCTCACGAGCTTGAAACAACTGGGGCATCGTGTACACACCCCATTTTTGACCGTCCGTCCCAAGACTTGGACGTCACCGCACTGCCTTGAACACTCGGTGATTATCCATGTTTGTGTTCGTTTGGAGATTCCCGGAGTTCTCGGCTACGCGCGCCTTGCCTCAGGACCTCCGAACTCGACCGTTTTGTGTCTGGTTTTGCACCAAACACTTGTGTTTTGCCTTGGAAGGGCAGGGAGTGCCTTGTGAGGCACCCCCACATACCACCGGCTGTGGCTAGAGGCCACCGGCTGGCTGGTTTTTCCATCGGCACTATTTTGTGCCGGTCGGCACTATTTTTGGCGAAATGACCATTTTGCCCTGCCGACTACTGTGCACTTGCTTTCTGGGATATTTTCAGACAGCTTTGTAGCTTTTGCTCCCCTCCATACACGTGTATGGAGGGGATACACTCCTTCCAAGCTTGTTTGACAAGCTTTACAATGCCTATAAGAGGAGAGCTCCTCCTTTTGGCTAAGGGTTAGCATTTTTGGAAGGCAAAACCAGAGCTTATACATATATATCTCTGTCATATATCTATAGATACATAGATCTCCATCTCTTTCCTCTTGTGTGTGTGATTTTAGGCTTAAAGTGTAGATTTACCTTACGTTTGCCACCATTACACACACCATTTCACCTTAGCTCGAGTTGAGAGACTTAGGAGGTTTTTTGTGTTGGTTTTTGACTGGTTTTGAGCACTAGAGAGTGGCTGCATCCACTTGTTCTTCAAAGGGTCTTCAAGGGTAAGAACATCACTTTATATTCCCCATTCTTGCAACCTTTTCTACCCTCTTTACTTTGTGTTTTTGAGTTTGTGTTTAAGATAAAAAGTCTTGTTTTTACTTGTTCTTGAACCTTCATTAAGGCCTTTTCTTGGTTTGAGCAAAGGTCCATCTTATTAGGCCTTGTATGGCCATTTTTGGAGCCTTTGCTTAAGACCTTGTTTGCTTGGTATTCTTGGCCTTCTCACCACTGAAAACCAGTGGGTTACTGGTTTTCAGTGGTGAGGGAGTTATTTTCGAGCCTCATTTAAGGGAGAGACACCCCTCTCCCCTTGGTCCTTTGCATGCCTTTGTCTTAGGCTCATAGCATAACATGTATGCATGCTTGTTTTAGCTTCATTTCAGAGCTTTATTATGTGTTTCAGGTCATGTTTGATCTCTGTTTTTAGTTGATTTCGTGGCCTCTTGCATGCCTCTCATGTTTGTTTTGAAGTGCTCTCTTATGCTTAGAAGTATGTCATGCCTTTGAGCCATGTTTCTTTGCATGTTCTAGCTTGATCTCATGAAGATATTAGCATCTATTTGTCATAAAAAAGGGCTGTGAGCCACTGTTCTTGACACTTTTGGTATGCTTAGTGTGTGTATTTTGCATGTTAGGCTTGTAAGCCTTGCTTGTATGGAGCTCTAGCATGTTTAGCTTGTTTTTGATCTATTGATTTGGCATCATATTAGACCCTATTTCAGTCCATTAGTCATGTCTATATGTTGGTATATGTGGCTTAGTTCATGCTTTAAAGGTATGCTCTTGTATGCTTAGGAATTGGCCTTGTGCATGCTCGCATACTTAGTGTATTTTGGACTATCATATGATGGGATTTGGTGTACTTTGCATGCTTAAAATCTTTTTTTTTGTTGTTCAACATGTGCCATGAGTGGTCATGTTAGTGGTGATGGGAAGCCTCTTGTTCATGCCTTTGTTTTGGGCCATTATGTTTGCATGTTTGCATACCATCTTGTCCATGATTCCAATCCATTTCGCCACTGTTTTCGGGGAGTTTTGAGGGCTGCCTCATTGTGCTTAGTCCACCTTGCATGTTTACATTATAGTTGTTGCATGCTTGATTAATGAGGCTTTGAATGCATGTTAGTCCTATGCTTAATTGGTCCCTCTTTGCATGACCTTTATGTCTTGTGTATTCTAGCATTTTGCATGCTTATTGTATTAGTCATATAGCATTTGGCATGCTTTGCATCTTTGTGCCATATTACATTATTGATGCATGCTTGCATGAGTTGCATTCCATGGCTTGGTTTGGGGTTGTCAAACCAAGCATGAAGATTGAGAGGAGTTCACACTTTAAGTGGTGAAAACTTGTCTCAATCCTCATGTCACTAAGGCCCTTGACCTCCACATGATAGGGACTTAGTCTTCATTTGTTTGTGTTGCATGCATTTTACACCAAAATAGCAATCTTGGTCCCTTAGGCTATCATGCATCAAATGCATAATTGGTAGCCCTAGAATCAAGAGCCATGCCTCCTTGAGTCCCTAAATATGATAGGAGGTATTGGACATGCTTACATATGCCCCAAAATCCATGCCATGCATTGCTGTCTTGCTGCTGCTGTCAAACTGTCTGCTGCAGGGAATTTCTGCCGGCCGGTAGTATAATGTGCCGACCGGCACTATTTTTGTGCCGATGAACCCCACATGCAGCCGGTGGTCAATTGCAGCAACCGGTGATCACTTCCCCCAGCCGGTGGGTTATTGCAGATCATTTAGAAGGTGTCCTGAATCTTTGGGAATTTTTGGAAAGGCAGGACAGTAAAAGCAGAAGCAACAGTGCCATGATACGGGTTTTCCGGGCAAGACGGGTCGAGCACGCATCATTCGCACATCCCAAGACAGGGCTGAGGCCTCATTGCATTTATTTATTTATTTGCTTTGATTTTAATAATTAGAATTTGTAATATTTATTCATTTATTTTGGGACTGTATTATTATTTTGGTCCCTCCGAGTGAGGGCGCAATTGTAATAAGTGTGGGTGAGTGTGTGTATGTCTTCCAACCCCCACTTCTTTCTACCCTTTTATTTACCTGCTTACGATGGTAGATTAGGGAACGTCTATTTTAGCATACCTTATGCAATGCATGCGTGCATTCATGCATTTGTTTACATGCACCGGGCTCGGTACATCATACAAACCGCATTGTAATTTTCGATTCCAAATTGAATACGTGCTATTCGCACATTTCATATGCCATGTTTAGGGTTAGCCGAGCCTACTCTAAACTGCATCTATGTCTGTGTTGCATTAGCCACTTAACATGAACTAGGTCATGCATGTTTGCTAACTAGTTTACTGTTTTGGCACGGAGTACGATGTAAGTATTTACGCTTTAGCATACCACACGCATGTGAATGTTGCCATGACAGTATGCTTACCATGTGGCTAAATGCTTGTACGAGATAAACTGTTTGAATGCCTGTGGGTGGAGGTTGGATTGTCTGAGTTGGAACAACTCATTGAAATCCGTATTTTAGCCTACTTGCGGGTAGCAAAATCTAACACGTTTTTCGAGACAAAACGGATATGCAATGTTTATTTCCAAGTTAGGCAATCTAGTCTATACTTTTGTGTTGTGCGCATCACATAGTAATTCTAGGTTAATAATTGGGATAAGAACGCATAATGTTTTCAAAATCGGATATCATGGTTAGTAGAGGCCGGTCTTCGGACCGGGCGAGAGGGGGTGCTCATAGCTGACCTTCCCCGATCGTACCCAAGCTCCCGAGCCAAGATCACTTTGGTGATGACGGACATGTGGCCTTCGGCACCGAGTCAGGGTTTCCTAAATTTCCCATTTTAAAAATATTTAGGTGGCGACTCTGTAATCTGGCAAAGCAGTCCATGTTTGGCACTACTTTTTCAAAAATCTGTTTTTCTTCAAAACAATTTGCCGGATTTGGACTCTTTGGTTCAGATTTAGAACCGCGACACAAATCGAGTCCGAACTGTAGCCGAGGTCCCCCGCGGACGTGCTACAGTGCGTGACAGGCGACCTAGGCAGATGTGGTATTTCAACATTGGTCTAATCGTGCAAGATGATTCCTTGATCCAATGCGGCTGCCATAACCACAATTTTCTCTGAATCTTGTGTCATCATAAGTCCGCTGAATTGAACGGAGATGATATAACCGGTGACTGACGGAGTAGGTGAACTAGTAAGCCTTGACTGGTCTTGCCTTAACAAAGGAGAATGTTGGCTGCTCCAAACTGAATCTCTGAACTGAAAGAGAAAGTAGGCAACATCTCAGCTCAACTTTACCAAGACAGATACCTGCAGATATAACTGAATTACTGTTCCCCAAATTGCTGCCTCAAAACTGAATCTGATACCCGCAAATGTAACTGATTCTCAAGCATACTGATACCCGCGGATATTACTGATTCTCAAAAATACTGGTACTGATACCCGCAGGTCTAACACCCGGACTTGCAAACTGATACGCACAACCCTGTAGAAATACATTCTAACAGCACGTAGCAAGCAAACGAGAGCCAAAACACCCCTATGTTGGGATAGGGTTTTCCTGTCCTATTTTGTCAGGAGCCAGGGTTTCACTACGCACGCAGCGGTTTCACACAACCTACAATCGGGTAAGCAACCTGTCCTAGTTCGGAATGGTCACTATGGATTCCGAATATGCACTATGTCGATTGGTCAAAAAGGGTGCCCCGGTAAAAATCGGGGTTTCTGTTCCCATCGTGGCAGAGCCCGTAACCGGTCAGCCTTATGACACGCTTCTCAAAGCGAGCCTCCAGTAAACCGTTCAGGAATAGCAGATGGCAAACACGGTGTCCTCGGCGCACCAATTCAAATGCAATGCAAAGAGACACATAAGTGTAGCCAAAACATGATATCATAAGTTCGAGTCAAGTTCTCTAACTCCCCAGCAGAGTTGCCAGAAACTGTGGACGTCCCCGAACGTCCCGGGGGGGAATCCCGTTTTGTTCATTGGGCTTACTACAGTTCGGACTCAAATGTCACGGTTCTTAATCTGATCCCACAATGTGCGATGTGAGATTGATAAATCACCAAAGAGTCCAAATCCGGCAAATCGTTTTGAAAAACAGATTTTTTAGAAAGAAGTGCCAAACATGGACTGTTTTGCCAGATACAGAGTCGCCACCTAAATATTTTGTTTTTGGGGAAATTTAGGAAACCCTGACTCGTTGCCTAAGGCCACATGTCTGTCATCACCAAAGTTGCCTCGGCTCGGGAACTTGGGTACAATTGGGGAAGGTCATCTATGAGCACTCCCGCTCGCCCGATCAAAGATCGGCCTCTACTAACCATGATATCGGGTTTTGAAAACATTATGTGCTCTTATTCTGGTTATTAGCCTAGAATTACTATGTGATGCGCGCATCATACAAGTATAGACTGGATCGCTGAGTTGGAACAAAACATTTCATGTCCATTTGTTTGGAAATGGTTTCGAATTTTGCTACTCGCAAGTAGGCTAAAACATGGATTTCGATGAATTATTCCAATTCAAACAACCCAACCTTCACCCACAGGCATTCAGGCAGTTATAACACATAGGCGTATAGTCTCATGGCAAGCATGCTATTACGGCAACACTCACACTTATGCAAGATGCCAAAGCATAAAAACTTACCTAGTTGTAGACGCGCCCCGGGGGAGGGCCTCCGTGCTACAGTTCGGACTCAAATTTGTCACGGTTCTTAATCTGAAGCAAAGAGTCCAAATCTGGCAAATCGTTTTGAGAAAACAGATTTTTGTAAAGAAGTGCCAAACATGGACTGCTTTGCCAGATACAGAGTCGCCACCTAAATATTTTTTAATGGGGGAATTTAGGAAACCCTGACTCGTTTGCCTAAGGCCATGTTTTCATCATCACCAAAGTTGCCTCGACTCGGGAACTTGGGTACGATTGGGGAAGGTCAGCTATGAGCACCCCTTCTCGCCCGATCCGAAGATCGGCCTCTACTAACCATGATATCTTGTTTTGAAAACACATGCGTTCTTATTCCGGTTAATTAGCTAGAATTACTATGTGATGCGCACAACACAAAAGTATAGACTAGATCGCCTAATTTGGAACAAAGCATTGCATATCCGTTCGTTTGGAAAATGGTTTGGAATTTGCTACTCGCGAGTAGGCTAAAACACGGATTTCACTGAGTTGCCCCAACTCAAACAATCCAACCTTCACCCACAGGCATTCAGGCAGTTAATCAAATAAGCATTTAACCACATGGTAAGCATGCTGTCATGTTAACATTCACACTCATGCAAGATGCTAAAGCATGAATACTTACATCGTACTCCAAGCCAAAACAAAGAACATGTTAGCAATTATGCATGATCCAAGTCCATGTTAAGTGGCTAATGCAACGCATACATAATGTCACTAGAATAGGCTCGGCTAATCCTAGGATGGCATGTGGGATGCAACAAGTAGCACGTATTCAAGTTAGATTTGGAATACTATGATGTTAACATGATGCGCCGAGCCTGGTGCATGCAATACTAATGAATGATGCATGCATGCATAGCATAAGGATGCTAAATTAAACATGTCCTAATACTAATCATCAAAAGCAGGTAAGTAAAAGGGAGAAAGAAGTGGGAGTTGGAAGACATGCACACACGCACCCACACTTATTACAAATACGCCCTCACTCGGAGGGACCAAAAGAATAATACAGATTTAACTAACCTACAAGCTAATTAAATATTATAGACCAATTAAACTAGTTAAGCAAATTAACTAATCTAATAAAACAATAAACAGCCTCGAGAAGAGAGCCCAATGCAATGCGCGCTCGGCTCCGCTCGGAAGTCTACTGCTATGCACAGGTTGCCTCTATCCACACTGTTTTCCTTCTCTGATCATTGCAAAATTCCCAAGGTGCACTCTATGAACCCTATGGGACACCACCGGCCAAAGGAAATGATCACCGGCCATCAATTGTTGGTCGGTCGGCACTAAAGATGGCCGGCCAGCCAAACCTTCCTGCAGAATCCTATTTTGACAGCAGCAGAGGGCAAAACAAGGCATAGCAATGCATTTCAAGCAAATGTGTGCACCAACACATCCCTTATCATGTTTGTGACTCAAAGGGACATGGTTCTCGATTCTCGGACCACCAATTGCGCATTTCGATGCGTGATGGCCCAAGAAACCAAGTTATGCACTTTGATTTCAAATGAAATGCACATAAACAAGCAAGGAGCTCAACCTCTATCATGTTCAATTCAAGAGGCTAAGCATGCATGTCGATGCAATGCAACCTAAACATGCAATCTAAACATGCAACATGAGCATGCAAATGTACATGCAAAGATGCAACTAACAAGAATGCAAAGTGTAATGTCAACATGCACACATGCAAGGCATATAACATGTTAGACAACTTAGCAAGAAATGCATGCTAAATGCAACACCATTTAAGCATGCGACAACATGTCATGAGCCAAGTATCTAAACATACAATCATGCATGCGAACATGGTTCCACACTTAAGCATAAAGGAGGGACTCTTAAGCACACTCAAAGGGATATAATCATGGACACATGGCATGCATTGTAAGCTCTGAAAACACACAAAGGATGATGCCAAATCAACCTATCAATGCAAGCAAGGCATGCAACCAAGCCCAAGGACTTAAACCATGATTAAGTGACACATGAAGCAAATGATCAAAGTGAATCAAAACAGTCCTAAAACATGCAAAAGTAAGCCCCAAAAACCACTTAGATGGCATCTAAATGATCTAATCCTAGAGGCATACACAATAGCACAAACATGGAGCAAGAAACACCACCCTTTTAAAGCATGAAAGGGGCATCAAATGCAAGCATACGAGCGTACCATGAGGACTGAAATAACATGACAAGTGGTTCCAAACCACTGAAATGATGCAAGGATGGCATGCTAGAGGGGTCAATGCTTAAGGCATACAAGAGAGGTTACATGGTAGCTATACAAAGCAAAGCATGGATGACTCAAATGACCAAAAACAGTCTCTTAGCATGCTAAACCAAGCATAAAGGCTTCACAAAGCTAAGCCAAAAACATGCTAGAAACAAGGCTTAAAGCATAAAGCATGTTAAGGCAAATCATGGCATTACAAGACATGTATGCAAGGCAAGTATGGTGTGTCTAAACCAAGTAAAAACAGAGCTATATTATGACATAATAAGCACAAATAACAGCTAGGACATGGCCAACATGAACCTAAATTAGATGCTCACTCATGAGGCAAAAATGGCCCTTTTCAAAGACAACAAGGAGAGGGGGTGGCCCTCTCCTTCTTAGGACCTTAAGGCACCATCCTCACCACTGAAATCTCTCAAGATTTCAGTGGTGAGGAGGCCCAAACAAGGTGGTCCCGGAGCTCAACCAAAATAGCACAAAAATAGGGCCTAACAAGGCCTATGAGGGGTCAAACACCTCCAAATAACAAAACACTCTTAAATAACTATTTAAAGCACTCAAAAACAAGACTTTTATTAGTTATATACAAAGTCTAAAAACAGTTGCAAGATAGGCTAAAAGACTATGCAAAAATGGGGAATAAAGGGTGAAGTTCTTACCCTTCATGACCCTCTTCACAAACAATGCTCCAGCTGGTTCTTTGAGCTCAAAACCAGTCAAGAACTTCAAGAACAGTCCTCTGGCCCCTCAGAAACCAAGAGAAGGTGTAACTCTATGTGTTTGTGTGCAATAGTAAGACACAAACACACTTAGAGCAAAAGAGAGGGAGAAATAGAGATAGAATACACACACTATGTAAACCCTAATTTCAGAGCTCTGTCTGGAAATTTTTGTCACCCTAATGGAGGGAGAAGAGGCTCCCTCTTATAGACAACCCCTCTTGGAAAGCTTCTCAAGTAAGCTAGTTAAGAGGGAAATCCCTCCATACACGTGTATGGAGGGGAGCAAAGGTGTATGCCAGCTAGCACAGCTGGCATAAAAATATCTGCAAAAGCAGATGCACAGTGGTCGGCCGGCCAAAAATGTAATTTGACCAAAATAGATGGCCGGTCGACTACAAAGAGTACCGGTCGGCCAAACATTTGGGCGGTGGCAACAAACCAGTGGCCGGTGGCCTCAAGCTGTGGCCGGTGGCCTCAAGCCATGGCCGGTGATGTGTGGGGATGGCCAACAAGCCATTCCCTGCCCCTCAAAGGCAAAACACAAGTGTTTGGTGCAAAACCAGACACAAAACAGTCGAGCCGAGAGATCCTGAGGCAAGGCGCATAGCCGAGACCTCTGAGAACTCAAGACGAACACAAACATGGATGATCACCGAGTGTTCAAACGGTGACATCCAAGTCTTGAGGACGGTCAAAAATGGGGTGTCTACACTAGTACTCCGAGCCAAAATAAGAAACTAGTTAGGAATCATGCATGATCCTAGTTCATGTTAAAATGGCTAATGCATCGCAAGTAAAATGCAACTAGAATAGGCTCGGCTAATCCTAAGAATGGCATGTGAAATACGACAACTTGATACACATATTCAACTTGAAATTGAAATACAATGCAATTAGTATGATGCGCCGAGCCCGGTGCATGCAATACGAATGAATGAACGCAAACATTCATAGCATAAGGTATGCTAAATCAAATATGCCCTAAAACTAACCATCGTAAGCGGTTAAGTAAAAGGGAGAAAGAAATAGGGGTTGGAAGACATGCATCCCACAAACGCACGCTTATTACAAAACTCGCCCTCTCGCGGGGGGACCGAAAGAATAATACAAATTAATTAACTAACAAGCTAATTAAATATTACAGACCCTTAATTAATTAAACTACTGAAAGCAGTAAAACAACCTCGGGAAGAGGGACGAATGCATGCATGCTCGGCTTCGTTCGCTTGGAAAATCCATCGCCATGCCACATGTTGCCTCTGTTTACACTCCTCTATAATCTCTGAAGATTGCACAAGTCCCAAGGTTGATTCTGAACTGCTCCCTGAACACTGTGAGAGGTCACCGACCAAGAGGAAACACCACCGGCCATGGTAAACTGGTCATCGACCAAAAATGATGCCCTCGGCCAAACATTTGTAGCCGACCGGCAATAAAGATGGTCGACCGACCATCTATTCCTGCAGAAACCTGTTTTGCTGCAGCAGAGGACAGACAAGGCATGGCAATTCATTTTCAAAGCAATGTATGCACGACCACCCTCCCTCTCATGTTATGAACTCAAGGGAGTGTGGCTCCCGACCCTCGGGTCACCAATCACGCATTTCAATACATGATGGCCCAAAGTGTCAAGTGTGCATTTTAATGTCAAATGAGATGCACACAAAACAAATGAAGGACCTCCAACCTCTATCATGGTTTATCAAGAAGCAAGGGATGCAAACATACACAATGCTATGCAACCTAGACATGCAAGCAAACTAATGCAACATGAGCATGTGAACAAGCATGCAAACATGCAAGCATGCGACCACATATCAAACACATGATAAAATGCAAGCTAACAAGCATGCAAAATGCAACTTAAGCATACAACAATATGCAATGGACCAAGTATACAACAACATACAAGGCAAGCATGCAACAACACGCAAAGGATGGGCTTACACCAAGATGGACAGCTCTCTAATAGGTCCAAAACAGTGGCCATAATGCTATGGAATGAAAGACAAAACCACATACAAACATGCATGTATAATGGTCCAACACTCAAGCATAAAAGGGCAACTTTTAAGCACACTTAAAAGGAATGGAAAGCATGCAAATGTAACAACATTACATGCTCTGAAATGGTGCTAAGAGTGATGCCAAATCACATAAACAAGCCAAGCATGCAAGAAGGTTCAAGGCCTAAGACTAGCCAAAGGGCTCAAACCATGGTCACACGAAACATGAAGCATATGGCAAGTATGACCTAAAACGGTCCTAGATCATGCCAAAATGAGCCTAAACATGCAATGACCAAGGCCGAACAAGCCAAAACAAAGGGGCAAAAACATGAAACATGCAAGGCCATCAAAGAGGTGTTACACTACACCTAATGCAACCAAACATGGCATGAATTAAGCAACCAAAATCAGAGATATGTCATGCTAAAATGAGCCCAAAAACCCACTTAGATGGCATCCCAAATGCCTAGACACAATGGCATACACAATGTCATGTTTATGAGTCATAAAACACAAACTATCCAAGGCATTAAAGGAGTGATAAGTGCAAGTGTTTGACCATGAAACATGGACTAAAATAACATTCTAAGTGATGCCAGACCACTAAAATGATCCAAATAAAGCATGCTCATGACTTGGACACTCAAAGCTAACAAGCTAGATTGCATGGTAGCTATACAAAACAATGTAAGCATGGCCAAATCAATGAAAAACAGAGCTTAAGCATGCTACAACAAGCCTAAAAGCTTCATGAAGTTGAGCCAAAATCATGCTAAAAACACATGTTACAACATGATGCATGTTAAGGCCAAAACATGGGATTACAAGACAAGTGTATGAAGCATACATGGCATGTCTAAACCAACTTGAAACAAAGGTATACCATGGCAAAACAACCACAAATACCAGCTAAGACATGGCCACCATGAACTTAAAAAGGGTGCTCACATATGAGGCAAATATGACAAGTATTGAAGACAACAAGGAGAGGGGATGGCCCTCTCCTTCTTAGGACCTCAAAACACCATCCCCACCACTGAAATCCCTCTGGATTTCAATGGTGAGAAGGCCAATACAAGGTGGTCCCGGAGCTCACAAAAAAGGCACAAAAAAAGAGGCCAAACAAGGCCTAAGAGGGGGGTAAACAACCCCAAACACCAAAGTGATCTTAAACAACTATTTTAAGCACTTAAAATAAGAGCTTTTATCAGTTATAAGTTAAGCTTAAAAACAGATGCAAGATAGGCTAAAAGCTTGTGCAAAAAAGGGGAATCTAAAGCAAGGGACTCACCCTTGTAGAACCTCTTCAAGAACCAAGCTCCAGTAGGTTTCTCTGATCAAAATTAGCTCAAGAACCTTAACAACAACCCTCTAATGCCTCAGCAACCCAAGGGTGGTGTAATGCTAGGTGTCCAAGTGCAAAAGTATGAACAAAACAACCTTATACACACACAAATATTCAAAGAGAGGGAGATATAGAGATAGATAGATACAACTCTTTCTAACCCTAATTTCAGAACCCTCTGGAATGTTTGAGGAGGGAGGAGAAGCTCCCTCTTTATAGAATTCCAAAATTGCAAAGCTTCCAAAGCAAGCTAAACAAGAGGCAAATCCCTCCATACACGTGTATGGAGGGGGTGGATTATGGATAGCTGGCATAAAATATCTGACAAAAGCTGATGGAAAGGGGTCGACCAGCATAAATGGTCGATTGACCAACAAAAGGGGCCGGTCGACCAAACATAGTGCCGATCGGCCAAAACTCTTGGCCGATAGCAAGAAAACAGGGCCGGTGGCCTCAATCCATGGCCGGTGAGTTGTGGGGATGGTCAACAAGCCATTCCCTGCCCTCAGAAGCAAAAACACAAGTGTTTGGTGCATAACCAAACACAAAGCAAACAAGTCGAGAGGTCTTGAGGCAAGGCGCGCGACCGAAACCTCCGAGAACTCAAGATGAACACAAACATGGATGATCACCGAGTGTTCAAACGGTGACGTCCAAGTCTTGAGGACGGTCAAAAATGGGGTGTCTACAGTCTGTCATCGTCAAAGTTGCCTCGGCTCGGGAACTTGGGTACGATTGGGGAAGGTCATCTATGAGCACCCCCGCTCGCCTGATCAAAGATGGGCCTGTACTAAGCATGATATCTTGTTTTTGAAAACACATGCGTTCTTATTCCGGTTATTAGCTAATCTTACTATGTGATGCGCACAGCAAACAAGTATAGACTAGATCGCCTAATTTGGAACAAAGCATTGCATATTCGTTTGTTTGAAAACGGTTTGAAGTTTGCTACTCGTAAGTAGGCTAAATCGAAGATTTCAATGAATTGTTCCAATTCAAGTAATCTAACCTCCACCCACAGGCATTCAAGCAGTTAAACACTTACGCAGTTAGCCTCATGGTAAGCATGCTTTCATGGCAACAATAACACACATGCAGTATGCTAAAGCCTAAACACTCACAGTGTACTCCGAGCCAAAACAGAGAACTAGTTAGAAATCAATGCATGATCGTAGTTCATGTTAAGATGGCTAATGCAACACATGCAAAATGCAACTAGAAATAGACTCGGCTATCCTAAGATGTCATGTGAGATGCAATTTAGATAACATGTATTCAACTTGGAATTGAAATACGATGCAGTTAGTATGATGCGCCGAGCCCGGTGCATGTAGTGTAGATGAATGATGCAAACATGCAAGCATAAGTATGCTAATTGAAAATGACCCTAAACTAACCATCAAAAGCAGGTAAGTAAAAGGGAGAAAGATGTGGGGTTGGAAGACATGCACACACGCACGCACACTTATTACAAAATTCGCCCTCTCGACGGAGGGTCAGAATGAATAATGCATGCCAACTAATTAACTAACTAACAAGCTAATTAATTATTACATAACCAAATGAATAACTAGCTACAACTAATTATTACAAAACCTTAACTAATTAACAAATTAAATAAGTTACAAAACCGAATGCTAACTAACAAGTAAGCAATTTAAACAATGCTGCCTCGGTAAGTTGAAGAAGGTGAATATGCATGCTCGGTTCCCGTCCCGGTAAGCTCTCCGGTTGCTCTTTAGAGGCTCTGTTTGTAGGGTGTCCTCAAGGAATTCCTGCTGAACCTTACCAAAACCAGTCTGGGGAGTGCATCAGTGGCCTGCCGGCCATGGGGAGATGCTGCCGACCATCTGCTGGCCAAAGATGGCACACTGCCGGCCAAGGATGAGGAGGTGCTAGCCATCTGTAGAGCACTGCCGGCCACTGATGTGCTGGGACACCAAGCTGTAGCCAATGGAGGGTCTCCCAAGGGTATGTACGCACTATGCCACCCCATATCACCTCGAAACATCAAGGGAGAGGCATAGTCGGATCCAAGACCATCAATCACGCATCCCGATGCATGATGGCCAAAGATCCAACTTGTGCAAATCAATGTGAAATGAATGCACAAATAAACACATAAAGCCTAAAACTCTATCATGGATAATCAAGAGCGTCGACGACCGAGAATTGAGACACGTCTCATCACTTGAAATATGAAACGTCCCTCGTTTCTTGTGTTTGGATTAACACTTAATCCAAACAACAATGCAATGCAAGGATGGCCTACACAATGCTAATGCAATATGAACAACCTAGCAAGGCTAATGGCATGCACAATACTAATACATGCAACAACTAAGGATACACAATGCAAAGCAAACTAGACATGCAAACATGTGATAAACCAAGCATGCAACAACGTACAAGGTGACAAGCATACTACAACATGCAAAGATGGAGCAAGCATACGACAATATGCAAGACAAGCATGAAACAACATGCAAGGGTGGACTTAAACCAAAATGGGCAGACCTCAACTATGCCCAAATCAGTGGCCATAATGCTAAGATGAAGGCACCGAAAACACATACAAGCATGCATGCCAATTGGCTCACCAATTGAGGCATAAAGATGCAACTCTCAAGAACACCTAAAGAGTTGTCACGCCCCACTTTTTATTACTAAAGGTCATTACCAAGTTCATTAACTTAATCCAATTTCAGAGATAACATGCGGAAATAAACTCATACATTCAATTCATAGCAATGAATATCAGTACTCTCATTCGTATGCAAGTAAATGTTACATGATCATACTTAATAAATTGCCCTTGGGCTTACAATCTTTAAATAAACAAATGAAGGGTGTAACCCTTTTTCACATATGGCTTTCCGCCAACAACAAAGAGGCCCCGTGGCCCACAAACAAGAAGATCCAAATCTTGTAGCACATCCTGCTAAACACCTGAAAAAGATTCAACAACGTGGGATGAACATATAGTCCAGTAGGGATCTCAACATGATCCTCAACAATAACAACAGTACAGATAGCTATGATCATGAACACTCTTTCTCGTACTAGAATAATAATGTGACAGTTTAGACAATATATATATATATATATAAACTTTTCTAAAAAACAACTATTTCATTCAACGCTATAAGCGATTCATCTTTCCCTTTTTCCTTTCATTAACCCCGTTCCCAATCTTTTATACATAACCAATTACTTAGGAAATAAATTCACTAAGACCACTACTATTCTCCAATTTCCACACATACAACAGATGTGCCTTTCTAGAACATATTTCTAAAAGGTTTGATTCTCTTTACACTTCTAAAAGACAAGGGGTAGCAACTGATACATGATTAACACAAGATAATCCATTTACAATTTCATAACACGAATGTCTACATTGCCTATGACAAATAGTCTATGGCACAATTCACCTTCCCTTTTATGGCTCGGAACCTGGCCAAATAATTCAACAAGGGTTTCATCTCTTACTAACAATATTTCCAATTCAACAAGAATAACAAATCAAGTTAAACATATCTGATAACATAACGAATACACATGTTGGTATCGTATCAATCTCACAACAAAAAAAAAAAAAAAAAAAAACCACTTCCGTACTTCACAACTGATACACATTTTAGTGATGTATCATATTAACAAAACACTTCAGTGGACAAGCATATGAGCTGTATCACACTTCAATAGATAAGCATAAAAGCTATATCTCTGCAATAGGTGCGCATATGAGCTGCAACCCTGGGTTCATCCCCTATCTTCCCATAATCATCAACCGGTTTAGAGGTACATCCCCTATCTTCCCCTAAACCGTGGAGTACATCCCCTATCTCCTCCCATACACAAGTAATGCATATAAACACAACGTCATATACACAAACAATCAATGGTATAATGCATACACAACAATTCAACACAACCGTGTCATCCTCCACCGATGACCAAGGACAAAACCTCTAGATGCAGGTATGTTGTACATCTATTAACATACTCAATTATCATGAGACCACAAACCCTTCAACAAAACTAACATGGCAGTTAAAGATACAACCTCCACATATGTGTGTTCAACACTCACATTACAATAATCCAACTCTCATACCTTTTGCCTCCACAAATTCAATTCCCTGGACAATAAGGCCATAACTCATTTTAACCCATTACATTCTTTTCCAAGCCACTCCAATTTAATTATGCAAATTAAGTTATAATCATTAAACTAGGGTTTTCCTCCCTCTTTCTCAATATTGACCTAAAAGGCTCAATTATTAACAACAAACAACAATGATCACATTGAAGACCCAAAATTCATAAGTATTTGCCCAACGATCACAACCCCTCTATTAATTTATTAAATCAAATAAAATTAGGGTTTTCTCTCCTTTCAACAACAACATGCTAATTAACACCCCAATTAGCCTAAACCATAACTAATGATAATAAACCCAACTCCAACAGTCAACCCAAGGTTCAACCCCATGATTTTTAATAAATCCAACATGATATACTGTTTTTATGCAATACAAAAACTACCACATGTCTATCTATAGATGGAGTATTGAAAAGAAACAAGGAGAATCCCTACCTCAAAGGAGAACCCAAATGGAGAAGATTGACCCGAAATCCAAGTGCTCCAAATCCACAATTCTTCAGATTAAAATGTAGCCCTCACTCTCCTCTACCTTTTTAACAAAGGACCTAGGATGGATTTATAGAAGAAAGAGATGAAATCTAGAGAGAGAGTATGTTTAGAGAGAGAGACTCTCGGCTGCTAGGGTTTCAAGAAAGAAAGAAGGAGAAAAATGTTATTTTTCCCCGCTGCTGAGTTTATAAACTGGACAGGCTCGCTCGAGCGAAGACCTGGTCGCTCGAGCGACCAGACACAAGAACCAGACCTCGCTCGAGCGAAGAAAAGCTCGCTCGAGCCAACAAACATTGCTCTCAGGTCTAAGTACTAGACGCAACGCTCGCTCGAGCAAAGAAAGGCTGGCTCGAGCGACGGACCAAAAACAAAAGCCTCGCTCGAGCGAAGAGAAGCTCGCTCGAGCGACCAAGTCAAAAACTGGATAGGCAGACTTGGTTCCTAAACTCAACCAATCTGCAACCAACCTGCCAAAAACATTCTAAACCCAAATTTAAAGAATTGAAGGATAGAAACAGCTCAAAACAACAACCGGAATCCTCGGAACTAAGTCCGGATACAAACACCCAAAGGAGAAAGAACCGGGATCGCCACAAGAGTGGAAAGCATGGAAGTGTAACAACACTAAGTGCACTGAAATGAGATGATAAACGATGCCAAATCATTTAAACAATACAAGTAAAGCATGCGAAGGTCCTTAAAGCATGGAGCTATCAAAGAGGATTACAAAGGAGGCATGCAATACATGGCACAAATGCATGAACTAAGCATGGACAAAGCTTAAATAGGTCAAAATGAGTACCTAAACATGCTGAGATGAGGGCCCAAAGACCTAGGTATGCAAGCATACAAGCTAAGCCATAAACTAGGCAATAATGCACAACACTCAAAGGTACTTAAAGCATGATTGAAGTGGGAATATGGCAATGCTATAGGCTCTAAAATGAAGTATTAAGTGATGCCAAATCATCTAAATAGCTGAAAGATAGCATGCATGAGTCAACAAAACACAAAGCTTGCAAGGCCAATTACACTACAGCTATACAAAGCATGAAGGATATGGCAAGGGCAACCCAAAAAAGTCCTAGTGCATTCTAATATGAGACTAAAACATGCATGGAAGGAAGCGAAAACAAGCTAGCATGAAGAGCATGAGGCATGATGCATACAAGTCAAATAAGGTGGATTACACTACACCTATTAAGACCAAGCATGGGATGACTCAACTAACAAAAATCAAAGTTAAGGCATGTTAAAATAAGCCCAAAAACCCACTGAGATAGTATCCCAAAGACCTAAGCATAGAGGCATGCACAATGATCCATTCACGAGGCATAAAACACAAACTCTCTAAGACATTGAAAGCATGTCAAATGCAGGTGTATGACCACATTTCATGGACTGAAATAACATTCAAAATGATGGCAAAGCATGGAAACATCACATGCATGGCATGGTAGGGGCCTCAAAACCCAAGGCTAGCCAAAGCATTGACACTATAGCTATACAAAACATGAGTGATATGACCATGGCAGCCTAAAATAGTCCTAGAACAGCCCAAAATAAGAATAAAATCATGCTGGAGAAAAGCCAAAACATGCTAGAATGATGAGTCAAAACATCATGCACATAAAGCTAGTAAGCAAGATTTGTTCTACAAGTATATGGAGCACGCAAAAGATGACCAAACCCACTTTAGATAGAGTTATTTCATGGTAAAACATCACCAAAAACATGCTGAAATGGACTCAACATAAGCTAGGCAAACATGCTACTTTGATGAGCCACAAATGGGATTACACTACACATACAAGAAGCATGCAAAATATGACCAAACCAGCTATGGAAAGAGTCAAGGTAGGTCCTAAAAGTCACAAAAAAGGGCCTAAACCAAGCCTCAAAAGTAAAGGGATACATGCTCCTTTGATAGGCCAATAATACAAGCAAACAAAAACAAGAAGAGAGGGGGCCACCCCCTCTGATTTGAGACCTCAAAACCACATGCCTACCACTAAAAATCCACTGGATTTCAGTGGCTAAAAGTCCAAACAAAGCCTAGCTCAAAGGCCTTAAAGCATGGCTCAAAACAAGGCCAAACAAAGCATACAAGAGGGTTGTACACCCCTAACACCAAAAAGACCTTAAACAAACTTCAAAAGCACTTAAATACAGAACTTTTTTCAGTTTAAAGAAAGGCCTAAAACAATATGCAAGGATGGCCAAAATGAGGTACAAATAAATGCTAAAAATGGGAAGAAACTCACCCTTGAAGACCAACTTCGAAACCTGCAATCTCAGGGGCCAAAAACCAAGTTTCAGAGCTCAAGTAACCCCCTCAAGAACCTCAGCCCAAAGATGGTGGTGTATCTCTATGTGTTGTAGTGCAAAAGTGCAAGAAAAATGGACTTTAGAGCACTATTCTATGCAATATAGAGAGAGAGAGTGAGAAATATAGAGAGAGAGAGAGAGATACAACTCCTTCAAAAAAAATTTCAACCTCTGATATAGAAGAAGGCTCCTTCCTTATATAGAAGAATACAAGAAGAAGCTTGTTAAACAAGCTTGGCAAGAGCTTCATCCCTCCATACACGTATATGGAGGGGAGAGGAGTGAAAACCAGCTGGCTCAAATGATCTGGCGTGAAACCTGCTGAGACAGGGGTTTGCCGGCCATCAGTGGTGGTTAGTAGTGGCTCATTGATGGCCGGCAGGCATCATCAATGGCCGACAGTGGCAAAAGCATGGCCGGCAGGGCCAAAAAGGGGCCGGCAGTGCCTTCCACAAAGCATGCAGAAAGGGCCAATACAAGGTCCAAAAATAGGGGCAGGAAGGATACAGGGTTTGGAAAGTTCAAACCTGTGACGTTCCGCGGTGAAAGTCGAGTACTCGGCGAGCAATCGAACTAGTTGTTGGGTGTACCTGCAAGCACAACCAAGTCTTGAGGACGGTCAAAAATGGGGTGTCTACATCATTTTTTTTTAAACAAATAAAACAAGCTTTGATGTAATGTACAAAAGAATGGGAACACCAAATAGACCTCTAACCTTTGTTGTTGTTGCTGTTTTTTTTTTTTTTTTTTTTTAAGTTAAATTTAACAATATTATTACATTAACCATATTTTTAATCACATTTTATTCACCATGATAAGAACCCGCAAATATTCGACCTAAGAGTTTATCTTGTAGAGTGGTGTCTTTTATAAGACTCAAGTATCTTATACTAATCTATATCTATCTATCTATATATTATATAAGGAAAATGATTTTTTTTAGTAAGGAGTCTTGGGAAAGTTTCAATATCTCATACTAATTTTCTTGATTTTCTTAATTTTAAATAATTAAGAAAATCTCCATTAGTTAGCTTTTATTTGATAATCTCACATCGAGAAAAGAATGAAAAAAAAACGAGTTGTTTTACTCATAGAAAGAGAATCTTATACTTCCATCCCATTTAATGAGGAGCGCTGTAAGAGTTTCAAAATCTCATACTAATTTTATTGATTTTCTTAATTTTAAACAATTAAGAAAATCTCCATTGACTATCTTTTATTTGATAATCCCATATCGGGGAAAGAAGAAAAAAGAGTTATTTTACTCATATAAAGTGAATCTTATACTTCCATCCCATTTAATATTGTAGTGTTGTGCATGTTTCAATTCAATATAGCTTAAATTTTAAAAGTTTTAATTAATTAATTATGACCTAGCCGATTAGGTTAAATCATTTTTTATTTGATTGATTTGTTTGTTTAACCGCGATTTTAGCGGTTTTATCAAAATATATTGATTAGATTTGTTTGATTTGAAATAAACTAAAGATTGATTTAATTAAAGATTGAAAGATTGAGATTGCTTGATTAGCAATAAACTTTTCGTCCAAATAATTGTTAACTTTTATTTTATAATCTCACATCAGAAAAAGAAAAAAAAAAAGTGAATTGTTTCACTTATATAAGGTGAATCTTAATAGTGTAGTATTGTGTATACTTCAATTCAAGACAGTTTAAATTTTAAAATTAAAATAACATTTAAAAGTTTTAATTAATTAATTTTTGTATAAGTTGGTTGGTCATTTGACCTAACCGATTAGGCTGAACCATTTTGGGTTTGACCGATTCGCCGATTTAATTGCGATTTCTCATATGGATTTTATTAATTTTAAACAATTAAAAATATTTCCATTGCCTAACTTCCATTTAACCATATAAAAATAAAACTCTAATTAGTTTATGATTTATTTTATAATCCCACATTGAGAGAAGAAGAAAAAGCAAAATTTGTTCCACTATTTATCTATTTATTATATAAGAAAATTGGGGTTTTAGGAAGAAGCCTTCTAGAAGCTTCAAACTCTAACTCTAAAATTATTGAATTTTCTTAATTTTAAACAATGAAGAAAATTCTCGTTGGCTAGCTCCATTTACCTTTTATTTTACAATCCCAATTGGAAAAAAAAAAGAAAAAAAAAGTAAATTATTTCACTTACATAAAGTGAATCTTATGCTCCCATTTATATAAATAAAAGGAGATTTTTATAAGAAGCCCTATGATCAATATCTCATATTTTTTTTGATTTTCTTAATTTTAAACAATTAAGAAAATCCTCATTGGCTAGTTTCTATTTAACTTTTATTTTACAACTCTACATAGTTTTGATTTTAAAAATAATTTTGTATGAGATTTTGAAACTCTCATAATATTTAACTTTAAAATAATTAAAATCTCATATCGAGAAAAGAAACAAAAAGTGAGTTATTTCACTTATATAAAGCATTACAATCCCACATTGAAAAAAAAAAAGTGAGTTATTTCACTTATATAAAATGAATCTTATAAATAGAGTTTTAAGAGAAAAGCATTTTAGAAGCTCCAAACCCTCATTCTAAAATTATTGAATTTTCTTAATTTTAAACAATT
Source organism: Camellia japonica (assembly GCA_030407325.1). Lineage (NCBI taxonomy): Eukaryota > Viridiplantae > Streptophyta > Magnoliopsida > Ericales > Theaceae > Camellia > Camellia japonica. Next base: position 154,628,131 of record JAPPVO010000059.1, on the reverse strand, counting down.
AAGAAAATTTTTATTAGTTAACTTCCATTTACCTTTTATTTTACAATCCCAAATTTTTTTTTGGGGGGGGGGGGAGGGGAAAGAAGGAAAAAGTGAATTGTTTCATTTATATAAAGTGAATCTTATGCTCCAATTTATATAAATTATTAAAATTTCTTAATTTTAAACAATTAAGAAAATCCCCATTGGTTAGTTTCCATTTAACTTTTATTTTACAATCCCATATCGGGAGAAAAATGAAAAAGTGAATTGCTTCACTTATATAAAGTGAATCTTATGCTTTCATTTATATAAGCAAAAGAAGATTTTTAGTTGGAATCCCTATAATCAATATCAGTTTTTTTTTTTCTTAATTTTAAACAATTAAGAAAATCTCCATTGGTTAACTTCCATTTAACTTTTATTTTATAATCCTACATAGATGTTTTGATTTTAAAAAAAAAAATTTGTATAAGATTTTGAAACTCTCATAATATTTAACTTTAAAATAATTACAATCCCACATTGAGAAAAGAAATAAAAAGTGAGTTGCTTCACTTAAATTATAGCGACCCGTGGTTGAGTGTTGTAGTTTATATCTTGTTTTCCACCCTTGTTTCCTTATATTTGAGCTTTGGGATGTATTGAGCGAGTTTGGAACAAGTTGGTTGTGAGTTTGTGCAAGTGGTTGCTGCCCAGGTTTTTGCCTCTTCGCTTGAGCGAGGCTTCTTGCGCTCGAGCGAGCATTATTGCGCTTGAGCGCGCGTCTGCATCTCTTTTTGACCTGAAGGTTGTGTTTCTTCGCTCTAGCGAGCTTTCCTTTGCTCGAGCAAGCGAGGTCTATGTTTTGAGTTTTGAGTTTCTTCGCTCAAGCGAGCACTCTTGCGCTCGAGCGTGCTTCTAGGTTGCAGACCTGAAGCTTCGCATTGTTTGCTCGAGCGAGGTTCTGTTGTGTCTGGTCGCTCAAGCGACCACTCCTTCGCTCAAGCCAGCCTTGAATATATCAGTTCGCAGCAGCGTGTTTTTGCACACTTTTTCACTCTCTTCTTCCTTCAAACCCTAGATCCGGCACTCTCTCTCTCTCTACATACGTCTTCTCTCTACGAATACACTTAGTTCTTGGGAGTCTCTACCCTAGTCTCTTTGAAGAAAAGGTAGAGCTTAGTGTGGGCTTCGTGTTGACCCGAAAAAGTTGGGCTTTGTAGCACTTTGAGTTTCTTCTCATCTTCTTCTTTGAGCTTCTACTTTGAGGTAGGGATCTCTTGAGTTTATATATACAAGTTTTGCTAGATTAATGTTGATTTAAAAAGGGTTTTGAAGTTTTGAGTTGATTTCTTGGATTTTGATTTCAAAATGAAGAGGGTCTTGAATGTGAGTTTGTATTTCAACCTTTTACTATTATTTTGTGGGTTTTCCTCTATTAAACTCATGGAAAATGGTGTGATGGAGTTCCTATAAGAAAATGATGGAATTTTGTTTTTAATAAAAACCCTAGAAATTGGGGATTTCCTTAAAAAGTAGAAAGGCCTATGGAAGTCCTTTTTTTCTTGTGTTTGAAGGATGAATGAGCATTGATTTTATGATGTAGTTGCTAATAGCAATTTCTTGATGTATGTATAAAATGGAGGTCCATTCTTAAAGTCCATGGATAAATGTATGTAAGTGTAGAGTTATAAGATGGCAAGTTGTTGAGTGCCATAGATGAGGTAAAAATGTTTGATATTAATGAAATGAGAAAATAAAGTGAAAGATGACATGCTGGACATATTGAAAGGGTTGATCATGATGAATCATTGTTGAGAAATTGTGATGGTGTGTTGAAGACACATGATTATTTTGCGAAATGAGAAACGTATTTGTGAAAGTGAGAAAGGTATTGTTTATTATTGTTGTTAAGACATTTTGAAAATAGAGAAGTGTTATGAGATATTAATTATTGCCTCTCATTTCCATTTGATTTAATATCATCATTGTCTATGAAGTGAATTATTACCATTGTTGCATTCTCATCGTGTTTACTTGAGAAGGATTGTATTGTAATGAGGACTAATGGAAATGTGTATGGGGTAAATACGTTAGTAAGTCTGGATAGGGGGTGTAGATGAATTTGATAAGTTGGCTTGAGTGTCCAGGGTGAAAGACCCGAAAGCCGCGCGGATAGGTGTCGAGTCTTCCAGTTAATACCGGTAAAAATGACAGTTTGGTAGTACTCGTAGAGTCTACTTGCAGACACCAGCCTAGGGATTACCAGTATCGTATTTACCGCCCCTGTTGATTTAAATTTTGGAAATTAAAATTAATGAGGTTGCTAAATATTATTGAGAACATGGTGGATTTAAAATAGTGCATTGAATATTATTGAGAACATGGTGGATTTAAAATAGTGCATTGAATATTATTGAGAACATGGTGGATTTAAAATAGTGCATTGAATATTATTGAGAACATGATGGTTTTGAAATGGTGCATTGAAATAAGATTTTCCCTCACTATTGGCACTTGCATGGCATTACATATGCATTTTTAACGTTGATGGAATTGGCATAATTGTATATACTTTGTGAGGAATCTCTACTGGGCTTTATGCTCACCCCTATAGGAATTGGTGCAGGTAAAGATGTGGTGACCCCGCCAAGCTAAGGACATGGAGATGTTTGGAGAAGAGTAGTTTGACTCTTATTTTGTTGTGATATTTGTTGTAAGCCAAGGGCTAATGTGTTTGGGTCCGAGAGACCATTATGTGTAACCGGGCTATTGCCTTGGAACTTGTAAGCCCTCGAGGGCCTTATTTGTTATGATTTAATGATTTCTTTTACATGCTATCGGTTCATGTACTTGTTTGTAAATGAATGTATAATGGCAGGTGAGAATACTTAGGTAAATATTGGAATCATGCAAATGAATTTGAGCAATATCTCATTTTAGAAGTGGTTGATGTAATAGTTATGTGAGTTTATTTTTGGGGCGTGACATATATAAAGCGAATCTTATACTCTCATTTAATATTACAGTATTGTGCATGTTTTAGTTCAAGATGGTTTAAATGTTAAAATAAAATTTAAAGGTTTTAATTAATTAATTTTGTTGTAAATTGATTGGTCTTTTGACTTAGCCGATTAGGCTAAATCATTTTCAGTTTGACTGATTCACTGGTTTGACCACGGATTTAACTGTTTTATCAAAATATATTGCTTAGATTTGTTTAATTTCAAATAAACTAAGACTAACCTTATTAAAAATTGAACTTCTCGTCTAAACAACTATTAACTTTTATTTTACAATCCCACGTTAGTAAAAGGAGGAAAATGAGTTGTTTCATTATAGCGATCCCGGGTTTCACCCCTTGTTGTACAGTGATCCGGACTTCGTTCCGTGGATGTTAGCAGTTGTTTATATCTTGTTTACATCCTTTCGTACTTTGTATTTGAGTTATAGGATGTAATGGGCAAGTTTGTTACAGGTTGGTTGTGTTTGGGAGCAAATGGTTGCTACCCAGAATTTTGGTCCTTCGCTCGAGCGAGAAGTTTGTCGCTCGAGCGAGCTCTTTGTTTTGGATCCTTCACTCGAACCAGGGTTTGGTCGCTCGAGCGAGAGTTGAGTTTTGTATCTGGTGGCTCGAGCGAGAGGTTCTTGGCTCGAGCCTGCGTTTGCGTCTGGTTCTGGACCTGAAGGGTGCAGTTTTTCGCTCGAGCGAGCGAGGTGTATGTTTTGAGTTTCCTAGCTCGAGCGAGCATTCTGTCGCTCGAGCGTGCTTCTGGGTTGCAGACCTGAAGCTTCAAGTTGTTGGCTCGAGCAATACTTTCTTCGCTCGAGCGAGTATTCTTTGTGTCTGGTCGCTCGAGCGACCAATCCTTTGCTCGAGCGAGCCTGTTATATATCAGTAGGCAGCAGCGGGAATAACTTCACTTTTTCATTCCCTTTTCTTTTACAAACCCTAGATCCGACTCTCTCTCTCTCTCTATACTTGTCTTCTCTCTAAGGTTTGATCTATCTAGAGTGAGTTTCTACCCTTAGTCCTTTGTTAAAAAGATAGAGTGGGTTGAGGGCTTCGTTTTAATCTGAAAAACTTGGGATTTGGAGCACGTTGGTTTTTGATCTTCATCTCCGTTTGAGCTCAAACTTCGAGGTAGGGATATCCTACTCCTCCTTATGAGCTTTGTCTTTAATTTTAGCATTTTGATATGTTGGGGGTTGTTGGGTAATTTTGAGAAAGTTTGGGCCTATATGTAATTTTACAAAAGAAGGGGTTTTACTTATATAAACCTAGATGCATGTTTAGCATGGAGAAATGAGGTAAATGTTGGGTTATTGATAGAAATGGAACCTTAGGGTTGTTTTGTTAATTATGGGACATGCCCTAATTACATTGATAAATTAATTTGTAAAATTAATTTTGAGAAATGAGAAATTGAATTGAGAATGTTGAAATTGGGAATGTATGGGATTAAAGGGTGTAGTTGAATCATTTATCATGCACCTAGTTGAAATGTTGATATTTTATCCATTTAGTGCATTTATTTTCTGTTTAGAAATAACTGCTTTGGACTATCGGTGGAGGATAGCCTTGATTGTTGTAGACAATGCATGATGATTAGGCAAACTAAAACTAATCGATTGAGTATGCTAACAAATATAGCGGTTGGAGTAATACATTAACTTTATGTATTGATTGATTATGGATATGATCTACGTATATATACATTGTGGGTGTGGGAGGAGATAGGGGATGTACTCCACGGTTTAGGGGAAGATAGGGGATGGACCTCTAAACGGGATTTTGTTTGACATTGATACAGCACTATAATGTGTATCAAGTGTGGATTATGGAAGTGTTTGAATTGATTTGATATAGCACTAAAATATATATCGTTATCAATTGTGAAGTATTGAAGTATTTCTATGTTATATTGATACAGCACCAAAATGTGTATCCTTCGTGAAGTATGGAAGCGGTTTATGTGTTATTGATACAGCACCAAAATGTGTATCCATTATGAATTTCAAAGGTGTTTTAAAGATGAGTCATAGTCTCATTAAGTAATTTGGCTAAGTTCTGAGCCTTGTTTTCAAACTCAAAGTTGAAAAAGAAGGGGGAAATAAAATGTAACATGGACTTGAATGTTATGAAACTGTAATGTGTTATAAGTGGGAATATAAGTGTGGACCACCTATCGAATGTTGTTATTTTAGTCATTGTTTATAGTTGGTTTAGTATATTTTTACTGGGCTGTGGCTCACCTTATATGGGACACCATTTTCAAGTACAGACAGCATGCCACCTCCAAGGACATAGCTTGGGAGGCTAGAGGCAGACAGACTTTTTGGTTGTTTTGCTTTCCTTTGATGTATTACATGTAAATTCAAGCCAAGGGCTTAATATGTGTATGAGTTAGTACCCATTTCTCGTAACCAAGCATTGGCTTGGAAAGTTGTAAGCCCATAGGGCCTTTACTTTTGTTGTCAACATGTAATACTTTTGTAAGAACTACTCTGATAAATGGAAAAATGTTTATTTCTCTTATATTGTTACATGTCAAGAATGATGGGTTTTATGTATTTTTATTGAGGGCGTTACATTCATTATATAAACCTTTTGCTCCCATTTAATATTGTAGTGTTATGTATGTTTCAGTTCAAGATAGTTTAAATTTTAAAATTAAAATAAAATTTAAAAATTTTAATTAATTAATTTTTGTATAAGTTGGTTAGTCTTTTGACTTTAGCTAATAGGGTGAATCGTTTTCGGTTTGATTGATTCTCTGGTTTAACTACGATTTTAGCAGTTTTATCAAAATATTTTGGTTAAATTTGTTTGATTTGAAATAAATTAAAGATTGACCTAATTAAATATTAAGCGGCTAAGATTGCTTGATTCAAAATAAATTTTCCACCAAAACAATTGTTAACTTTTAAATAATTAAGAAAATCTCCATTGACTAACTTTCATTTAACTTTTATTTTATATTTCCACATCAAAAAAAGAAAAAAAAAAAGAAAGTGAATTGTTTCATTTACATAAAATGAATCTTATGCTCCCATTTATATAAGCAAAATGATATTTTTAGTGAGAAGCCTTATGATCAATATCTTATACTAATTTTTTTGATTTTCTTAATTTTAAACAATTAACAGAATCCCGATTGACCAGCTCCTATTTAACTTTTATTTTACAAATATAAAAAAATTAAATATAATTATTATATTTTTATTAAATAATATATTATTTTGTTTCGTGCATAGCACGGGTGATATACTAGTTGGATATTAATGAGATTCATGCAAAATCCATTAAAAACTTTGTTTCACTTTAATAGATAATTGCGTTGATAGGTACAAAAATAAATAAATAAATAAACAAAAAAAAAATCAATTAATTTATTATTTCTCTTTTATATATGTTAAAATTGAATGAATGTGACATTTCTCCTATTTATGTTAAATATATATATATATATATATATATATTGTATTAGTTTAATATTAAATATTGATTTATTTCTCATTTTTAAATTAAAATATGACAAGATTTGTGAACCAAGAGTAGTTCAGTCAATATCTTGTTATAATACTTTGCATTGTTATCACCAAAGGGTGGGGGGCCACGGCCACCCTTAGTCCATGAGTAGTTCTGTCCCGGTCCGTACTCCTAAACTACCTTTCAAAGACATGATAGATGACTTTGTGCCCCTTTGGAATTTTATGTATTTATTTTCTTCAATATCATTTTCAATTATTTTGTTATTCATAAAGTTTTCAACGAATACGGCTTGAATTATATCCGTTTGACTCCGAACCGAGCTTTACGCCACCAGTTCACCATCAGAAGTGTTAACAGGAACTAATTAATAGCATCCAAATAATAGTAAAAATGAGACTTAATTTTCTATGATAAATATTTGTTAATTTAGTTAATATATGAATATTTCAATAAAAAAAAGTTATAGAGTGTGATACGACTTACATGTGTGTTAGTTGAGAGTGAGATTCACTTGTGTTAAATATAAGACATTATTGGAAAATTTTATAACACATATTTTTAAAAAAAAACATGTACCATACTACCATATATCTTAATTATAATTTTTGTGGTCTTTGATTATGACTTGTTTGGGATGCAAATTTGAGACTTTTTTTCTTTTTTTTGAACACAATTTGTGACTAATTAGTCAATAAAGATAAAATATGTTATTTTAGCTATTACAATAAAATATCATATCCAAACTATAATCAATTTATTTTTTCTCTAACAACCATTAAATCAATTACAAAAAAAAAAAAAGTCAATTATCATCACAAGTAAAAAAAAATTAGCTTGAATAAAATAATCAAATAGCCAAAAAGTCAGATTAAAAAAGTTCATCCCAAACATTTTTATTTTCTATCATTACTCAAATTTATGATCTAAACACAACCATAATGATCCTCTTCCACCATTTTCGATTGAGCACATGCGAAGGGATATGAGCTTAATCAATATTGTAATAATTATTTTTTAATTAAGTTTGAAAAATCTAGAAACCCTAGATGTTGATTTGTGATTATGTACCAATTTTAAGCAGAATATAACAATCCCAATCAAACAATAAAAGACAAATCGACACAACGATTTTACGTGGAAAAACCACAATTGGACACCTCCAACTGTGATTAAAAAACCACGGGCAACAGCCACAAAACAATCCACTAAGAAGATTTAAAGGAATTACACAGGTATACTCTCAATCACCTAGCGAATCCACGCCTAATTGAACCAACCTCTATGTGCCTCTTCCAACCCCGTCTTCATCTCGGAATTGTCTTTACGATGAGCCACTCTAGAATCCACCGAAGCTTCAGGCTCGAATTCTTCAGAATCCACCGAAGAACAACTCTCTCTCTCTTGTATATAAAAAACAAAACCTTTGATGTACTCTCTTTAAACCATGAGTTGAATACTCAATAAAACATTAAAGAAAACTAACAAAATATCCCCAGATATAAACCTTAAGAACCAAAAAGAAGATCTGGAGGAATTAAATAGTTTTGGGAGAAAACCAACTATTTATAGAAAATCCAAAAGTAATCCTAGTTTTGGAAGAAATCCAATTACTTATAGAAATCCAAAAGTAATACTAGTTTTGGAAGAAAATCAACTTCTTAAAGAAATCCTTGTCAAACAGGATTGCCAATAATAAAACTTAACAATCTCCCCCTTTGGCAATGCCGTGACAAAACACACCTAACAAATAAAATCATAGTCACCCCAACCCATTACAACCAACAAACACAAACGTTTTTCTCAAGATAAAGATCTGCAAAACAGCTATTAGTGCCACAATCTCCAAAACAACTATTAGTCTCACAAGAGTATATGAAAAAGCAATAAACACATGACAAGAATATCTTGAAGCATGAGATGGAAAACATGAATAGATGCGGCTTGAAGATTTTAAGAACATGTAGCATGGATAGATGAAAACTAAGACTTATGCACCCGACACATGACATGAATACATGAAATCCTAAGACACACCGGACAACATTAATCCCCCCCCCCCCTCCTCCTCTTTTTTTTCACGAATTGACAAAGGAAGCTCAAACAATAAAGAAGCCAATGCAAAGCAACATGCAAACCAACTAATGCCAATCTCCCGTACCAAACAAAACAAAGTGTTCATGCTAACAAACTCTTGCAATGATAAACCAAACTCCCCCTTTCTAAAAACAATGAACAAGAAAAAAAATGACAAAAATAATATGATGGAGCAAGCAGGGAATTTCAGATTTGTACCTTAAAACACACAAGATTATCCAAGAAGCACAATTACATGAAAACACAATGTGCACAGCCTCTAGAAGATTCCTCATAAAAGAAAGTGATGCATTATGTGAAAAGCATAGATCCCATGAGAAACAGTGTGTGTGTGACTCTTGGAGTTCGACAAACACTAGATTCAAATCCTGGTAGTGATATGAAAGCTGGACTTCCGACAAGAGAATCTAAGCACAATACAGGAAAGTCAAACCACTAGGAATCAAGGGGTATTTGTTGAGTAAAGGCGGAGGCTCCCCCTCAATCAATGAATCCTTTATTTTTTCCTTTTTTTTCACATCTTTTTCTTTTCTTTCTTTTGCACATTGTTTTTTTCTTTCTTTTGCACATCTTTTCTTTTCTTTCTTTTGCACACTCATTGGCGGCTGACACGCTCAAGAGTATGGAAACCGAACCAGAGAAGCATGGATATAATAAGGATGGCCTGGTTGGTGACTATGAGGTAGCCTTTTCCTCATGCCTGGACTACAAAGAACAGAGGGGAAAGCCATGGAGATGCAGAAAGATGGAAGGTGGTTAAGAGACTCAACATCACCCATGATGTGCTAGTACAGGTCAATTCCTCTAGAAAAACAAAAGATACCATGCCAGAAGTCCATAGAAAAAAAAAATAATAATCACTAAGGCGAAAGACTCCGATATTTGCTAATCCAAGAGTGTGTACAGAATGAGACATACTAATCAAAAACACACACTCCAAAATGAGTAATGACCACAGAAAGCACACACATATTAACATGTAATGGATATTCTTATCAATTCCAATATGCACAAAGGACCACTCAAAAATTTCAAGCTTGCAAAACTATACTAAGAAAATTTTTTGGATATATATTTTTTTTCATTTTTTTTTCTTTTTCTAAACAAAGCAAGACATAAAACGAACATGCACACATATTTTTTTTCATTAAAAAAAACACACAAAAACCCAAAAACTAAAACAAATTAACAAATTAACACAAGTCAAGTTTTCTCACCCAAACCGCTTTAGTATAAACAAAGTTGTGAGCATTGCGGTTCTTGGGTGGTGTCTTGATGTTGTGGTTCCCTTTGCTTTCAATGGGAACCCGTGTCGACTTGGTTTCCAACATCCTATTTTTAGGTCTAGACAAATACACTCTCCCATGCAACTTATAACAATAAGGGCGAATATGACCATGCATACCACAATGATGACAAATAAAAACAGGGTGTACCTTCTTTTCTTTTACCTTACCAACTTTAGGAAGTTTGAGAAGTCCATCCTTATGTTGAATTTTTTATTCTCCCTTTCCTTGAGTTCTTGTATCATGAGATATAGATGCACTCTGTTTTTGCTCTTTGTTATCACCAAAGCCAATGCCACTCTTGTCAGAACAAATTTGTTGAGACCCAATGATATTGTCCAAAGTCTTTGATCCTCTGTTCCAAAGACCAATGATTTCCATAGCACACTTGCGTTCTTCCTCTTTCTTGATCATTAGTTCTTCCAAAGCAACTTGAGACATCTCAAGAGATTCAATCTTTTCTTCATATGTTGCATAAATTTGTTGTAGCTCATTCCTCTCTGTCTCACAAGTCAAGAGTTTTGCACAAAGAGCTTGTCGATCATTAGCTATCTTGATGGCATCAATCCTAGCCTCAGAAATCTCTTCCTTTAGTTTGACATTCTCACTTTCACATGCTTTGAGTTTCGTTGTGAGTTTGTTATTTAATTTGAATAACTTAAGAGACTCCTTATACAACTTTTGATATGCTTGTTGAAGTTCTTCATCTTCACTCCCCGAGGATTCGTCAAGTAGGGGTGGTCGAACCATAGAATTTCCCTCACGAATTGAATCCATTATCACAAATCAAACAAGATCTCGTTCTAAAAGAATTTTTTTGAAAAAAAAAATAGAACGACCTGCTCTGATACCAATTGAAAAATCTAGAAACCCTAGATGTTGATTTGTGATTGTGTACCAATTTTAAGCAGAATATAACAATCCAAATCAAACAATAAAAGACAAATCGACACAATGATTTTACGTGGAAAACCATAATTGGACACCTCCAACTGTGATTAAAAAACCACGGGCAACAGCCACAAAACAATCCACTAAGAAGATTTAAAGGAATTACACAGGTATACTCTCAATTACCTAGCGAATCCACGCCTAATTGAACCAACCTCTATGTGCCTCTTCCAACCCCGTCTTCATCTCGGAATTGTCTTTACGATGAGCCACTCCAGAATCCACCGAAGCTTCAGGCTCGAATTCTTCAGAATCCACCGAAGAACAACTCTCTCTCTCTTGTATATAAAAAACAAAACCTTTGATGTACTCTCTTTAAACCATGAGTTGAATACTCAATAAAACATCAAAGAAAACTAACTAAATATCCCCAGATATAAACCTTAAGAACCAAAAAGAAGATCTGGAGGAATTAAATAGTTTTGGAAGAAAACCAACTATTTATAGAAAATCCAAAAGTAATCCTAGTTTTGGAAGAAATCCAATTACTTATAGAAATCCAAAAGTAATCCTAGTTTTGGAAGAAAATCAACTTCTTAAAGAAATCCTTGTCAAACGGAATTGCCAATAATAAAACTTAACAAAGTTATTTAAACAATAGAAAAAATATTTTAAATATGTCTCAATCAGACCTTCCCTCATGTGGAAACCATCTTAATACCTTCCTATCGCCCCCTCCCCTCCCCAAACGATGAAACCCTAGTTCTGCCCTGCAGCATAGGAGTGGTTTATTCTCTTTAGAAGTAGTTTTAATTTAATGGTTCTATAATTGTTTTTTGGTTCTTGTAACCAGCAAATTTTTTTCTGGTTCTTTTGTATTTTTGTTTTTGTTATTGTTCAAATCTTTGTAACAAGTAATAATTTTAGCAATATAATATCAGTTTTTAGTTTGTTTTACTATGTTGATAACCTCCAAAAAAGTTCTTGAATTTGTCAAAACATAGGACACCAACCACAATTGCTTGACATGTTTGTTATTTGTGAAATTTTGGTTTTGTTTTGAATCCATTATGTTGATTTGATCGAAACCAGATTTTTGCTAACAAAGGGGCATAATGAATGGTGATTGGTGAGGGAGTATGAGCACGTGATACTCCGTGACTATTTTATAATTTTCCTGTGGGGGTTTTACGAAATCAAAAATAAATAAATAAATAAAAATAAGTGTGTTTATATATTTATTTGGACAAAACTATCATTTGGCAAGTCACGAAAATAGCCAAAATATTAAAAAGTCATTATAAGTTGTCACATCAATCTTCTTACTTTTTTTGCACCTCTTAAAAAGTTAAAACGTTAATTAAAATAGTCAATTCTCAAACCAATCCTTAATGAAAAGCTCCTAATGTAAAAGGCATAAATTCATAAATTCTTTTCAAATAAGTTTTGATGTATGGTAAATTACACTTTTTATCCTTGAATTTTCATTCAAATTTTTACTTTTTATTCTTCCTCTTCTAATTGCAACAATTACGTTTTCAAATTTCAACATGTATTTTAATATAGGCCTTCTTTTATTCCATCGTTTAAAATTTGAGTGAAAATTAAAACAAGAGGACTCAAATAAAATTTTAATAAAAGTTAAAAGATGAATGATAGAATTTTTTGTATTTTTTTTTTTTCCATTTTAATGTTCCTAAGATGTGCTCATGCGGCACTTGCATGATCACTTTATGTTCAATTTTTAACAATAGATGACAGAATTTAAAGTTCGAGGAATTAATTATACTGAAAGACTAAAGTAAAATTTCCGTAAAAAATTGAGGATAAAAACTATAGGCTATGGTTTCTCTCTAGTTCTCTATTGGATTGGAGAGGTATGGTTGGGCCTTGTGGGCTCACTTTTGGGCCCCATTTCGATGATCCGAATTGTTCACATTTTAGGATTTGTCGAACACATCATCCCTATAAAAAATCAATTCGATCGGATAAGGACAATCATGTGTTGAAATTAGTTTTGTATGGAAAAAACGAACGGTGAAGAAATAAACGATTCATACAAAATTATTCCAAACACATGATTTCCGCTATCCGATTGACTTGATTTTAATAGGGATAATATACTCGACGAATCCTAAAATGTCAACGGTTCGGATTATTGAAATGCGATCTGAAAGTGAACCCACTAAATCGGACTGAACGGTCCAATCCTATTACGGACCGCAGATAGTCAAATCCCAAAAGTATAATCAATCCTTCAATGTATCACACCACTTATTTTAGTTTTCTTAAAACCTGAATGACAGGTGACTTGAATGACAAGCGAACTGAGGGAGCATCTAAATGCATCCCAAAATAATTGTTTAATACCTTGTTTTTTAACACCATTTTAAATGATGAAAAGTGACAAAACCCTAGTTACAACCAATTCTTTGGGAGTGCTGCAATTAGCACCCCATCAATTATTTGTCAAAAAAAAAATATAAGTTTACCAATCCAAAAATAAAAGCCACCTGATCAAATGAAGCTGCAGCGATAGGTTCCTCTAAGGTGGCTAAAGTATGTTTCTATATGGGAACTTAATTCTTCCTCAATGATCTTCATTGCCATCTGAAAAATCTAGAAACCACTAGATGTTGATTTGTGATTATGTACCAATTTTAAGCAAAAAAATAACAATCCCAATCAAACAATCAAGAGAAAGAGACACAAAGATTTTACGTGGAAAAACCACAATTGGACGCCTTCCAATTGTGATCAAAAAACCACGGGCAACAGCCACAAGAACAATCCACTAAGAAGATATAAAGGAATTACACAGGTATCACTCTCAATTATCTAGCCATAACGCCTAATTGAACCAACCTCTATGTGCCTCTTCCAACCCCATCTTCAGCACGAAATTGTCTTTCTGATGAGCCACTCCGGATTCCCTCCAAAGCTTCAGGCTCGAATTCTTCAGAATTCACAACTGAAGAACAACTCTCTCTTTTGTAGAACAAACAAACAAACCTTTGATGTATACTCTTTAAACCATGAGTTTGAATACTCAATAAGACATCAAAGAAAACTAACAAAATATCCCCAGATATAAACTTTAAGATCTAAAAAGAAGATCTGGAGGAATTAATCAGTAGTATAGTTTTGGGAGAAAACCACCTACTTATAGAAAAACCAAAGCAATCCTAGTTGGAGAAGAAAACCAACTTCTTGAAGAAAACCAACCTCTTGTTTGTAGAAACCCAACTTCTTACAGAACTCCAAAGTAATCCCACTTCTTATAGAAACCCAAAATAAACCTTGTTTCAGAAGAAAACCAACTCCATAATGAATCTGGAAATCTGGGATCGCGCGGTCCGCTCGAGCGGAGACTTCAAATTCCGTGATTTCATATAGGCTCCCCGCTCGAGCGTCCGTTTCCCCGATCGAGCGGAGAATCACACCTTCCAGTATTTTTCAGGCAAAACAGAGATACTGCGAGCTTGCAAACCCCGCTCGAGCGCCCATTTCCCCGCTCGAGCGGGGAGGCCAAAACTGGAAAATCTTGAAAAGTATAACATGAACGGACAGGCAACTTTGAATGCATTTTTGCATTTTGCTTCGGGCCGCGAGCTGACCGGGCAGCTCGACCCCCGTCATAATCAGCGAAGTGGCAATCTTGAAAACATTAACATCACAAACTGATCTGCAAGGCTCGATTCTGGTTGGATTCGCATCTAATAAACTCATAGCCTCACTGAAATAAAAATGCGAATAAAATTACAACTCAAAGGAGTTTTGTCAAACGGGGTTGCCAATAATAAAAACCTAACACCATCGTCCTGGGAAAAGAAGGGATTTGATCAGGGATGGAACTAAGATTTCAATTTCAGGGGCCAAGATATGTATTATTTTTTTATTTATCAATTGTATAAATTGTCATATTTTAATTTAAAAATGAGAAATAAACCAATATTTAATACTAAAAAAAAAAAAGTTTTAACATGAACAGAAGAAATGTTACATCCATTCAACTTTAACATATAAATAAAAGAGAAATCATAAATTATTATTATTATTATTATTATTATTATTATTATTATTATTATTATTATTATTATTATTATTATTATTATTATATATATTTTTTGGGTACCTATCAACTCAATTATCTATTAAAGTGAAACAAAGTCTTTAATGAATTTTGCATGAATCTCATTAATATGCAATTAGTATAAGAAAATTGAGTCTTACAAAAGACGCCACTCTACGAGAGAAACTTTTAGATTGAATATTTGTGAGTTCTTATTATGGTGAATAAAATGTGATTAAAAAATATGGTTAATGTAATAATATTGTTAAATTTAACTTTAAAAGGGGGAGGGGGGTTAGAGGTCTATTTGGTGTTTCCATTCTTTTGTACATCACATAAAAGCTTGTTTTATTTAATAAAAAAATGATTTTTTCAATATTTTTATAGATTGGATGATAGCCAACAAGGGACATATGTAATAAGTGAAAAGTTTTGGGTGGCAATAGAACCATTCAAGAAGCATTTCTCACTTTGGACAGGGGCCAAGGCCCCTAATGGTCTATTAATAAAACCATCCTTGGATTTGATCATGCAGCTCAGACAATGCATGCAATGTGCAATCATAACTAAAATAAAAAATGGAAAGAAAAAAAGAAAGGGAATGTATGATCTACATGCATGTGATTTGACAAGGACTAATAAGATTGAAGAAATATAAAAAATAATAAAAATAATAAAATAAAAAAAAGAAAAAAAAGGCTCCAGATTGCAGTTGAAGGGGTATGTGACAGAAACTTTTGTATCCATGAGGCTTCCATAAAACTTATTGGCATAGTTAGTAGCTATACTATATGAACTAACCTACCCACACACGTGAACACTGCCAGGTTACTCCCATAGTACAATCACTAATATGTTTAACATTCCACAGGACAGTTAAGTGTCCTACACCCAACCTAACAAACTTTTCACATCTTTACAATAAAAATAACACTATAGAGATTTTTCCTCATTATTAATCTACCGGATAAATCACTATCAAGTTTAATAGGGAAAAAAAGTACTATTAAGATTTAGTCAGATATAACAGAAGGAAGAAAGAGAAAGAAAAGCAAATTAAAATTTGTTCATCACCATGATCTTAAACTTGTAGTTATAAAATAAATAATTGAAAATATACATACATATAAAGATGGACTTGGTACTTGATAATGCAATACGGTCAATGCTGGATGGGTCAAACTTGTCCATGCCTTTAACAGGTCTGCTGGTCGACGATTCCTTAATGCGTGCCTGCAAAAAGGTCCGGAGGGGAGGTACCAAGATATGAGTGGTCTCTCCCCGTGGACGCTCCGACGATCAAGTTAGGTTGGAGTTAATAGAGAAGTAGAGATAGATAGTGGTTGGTTAGAGAGAGAGTAGAAGAAGAAGAGGAAGAATACCATATATATTTTTTTAAACGTATCTCAGAAGCTTCCTTTATATCCCTTACCCATCATTTCCTTGTTCATTCTAAGGTGTCTTGTTGGCTGAAAGTCTATAGCCTAGTTACCATCGTTCATGGTGATTTTGCATACTCCGGTATGAAGGGTCTTATTGCATTTAATGCTATGATGACCTCATTTAATGACTGATGTGTGGGTGCAATAGTTTTGGAGGATCTTTGTCTGCTTATGTGGCTAGTTCCCTGCCTGACAGATGTCTGAATGCTATTGGTCCTGGCCTAGTATTAGCTTCTCAAAGCTACTGGGCTTTAATCGTGCGATTGCTTGGAAGACGTGGGACAAGGGCGGATTGAGTCTACCTGGGCTGTGGACTAGACCCATGGCCATGGGTTGGGCCCTCTCAGGCCGTGCCCATCAGTTGTCCCCCATTCCCAAGTGCAACTTCAGTCCAACGAAGGGAATATGAAAGGTGGAAGTAGTCCTCCAAGACGGGGAAGGGTATAGAGGGCGGGCGGGTAAGTGCCGACCGATAAGATGGCTGACCAACAAAGTGACCGACCAATAAGGGTGACCGACCAATAAGGTGATTGACCAACGAGGCGGCCGACTGCGGAGGGGATCGACCGATAAGGTGACCGACCAACGAGGGGGCCGACCGCGAAGAGGATCGACCGTGAAGCTGGCCGATCGTGAAGGTGGTCGACTGGGAAGGTGGCCGACCAACGTGGGTCGTTGAATGGCGGAACGGCCGACCGTGAGAGTGAGGGACCATGGTTGTGGCCGATCAACAAGGTGGCCGGCTGACGAGGGTGTTCGACCGTCAGGACGACCGGCCGTGAGGAAGGCTGAGTGTGATGGATGACCAACCATCGAGGGTGGCATTAATGGGGCATTGATGGGCACGGGGCTCAAGGGGAAGAAACGCACGTGATGATGTGAAATGGAAAAAAATGGGAAAGGAAGTGCACGTGGCAATTATCATATTTTTATTAAATAATCTATTATTTTATTCTGCGCATAGCACTGATGATATGCTAGTTAGATATTAATGAGATTCCTGCAAAATCCATTAAAAACTTTGTTTCACTTTAATAGATAATTGAGTTGATAGGTACGAAAAAAAAAATCAATTAATTTATGATTTCTCTTTTATTTATATGTTAAAATTGAATGAATGTGACATTTCTTCTATTCATGTTAAAACTAAATATATATATATATATATATAGTATTAATTTAGTATTAAATATTAATTTATTTTTCATTTTTAAATTAAAATATGACAAGATATGTGAAGTAGTAGTTCCGTCCATATCTTGATATCATCCTTTGCATTGTTATCACCAAAGGTCCATGAGTAGTTCTGTCCCGGTCCACACTCCTGAACTACCTTTCAAAGACATGATAGATGACTTTGTGCCCCTTTGGAATTTTATGCATTTATTTTCTTCAATATCATTTTCAATTATTTTGTTCCATTCATAAAGTTTTCAACGAATACGGCTTGAATTATATCCATTTGACTTCGAACCGGTCTTTACGCCACTGGTTCACCATTCGCAGTATTAATAGGAACTAATTAATAGCATCCAACTAATAGTAAAAATGAGACTTAATTTTCTATGATAAATATTTGTTAATTTAGTAAATATATGAATATTTCAATAAAAAAAAGTTATAGAGTGTGTTATGACTTACATGTGCGTTAGTTGAAAGTGAGATTCACTTGTGTTAAATATAAGACACAATTGGAAAATTTTATTACACATTTTTAAAAAGCGTGTACCATACTGTCATATATTTTAATTATAATTTTGGTGGCCTTTGATTATGACTTGTTTGGTATGCAAATTTGAGACTCTTTTTTTTTTTTTTAACACAATTTGTGACTAATTAGTCAATAAAGATAAAATATGCTATTTTAGATAATAAAATAAAATATCATATCTAAACTATAATCAATTTATTTTTTCTCTAACAACCATTAAATCAATTACAAAAAAAAGTCAATTATCATCCCAAACACAATTTTTTTAGCCAGTATAAAATAATCAAATAGCCAAAAAGTCAGATTAAAAAAATTCGTGCCAAATATTTTTATTTCCTATCATTACTCAAATTTATGATCTAAACGGAACCATAATGATCCTCTTCCACCATTTCTGATTGAGCACATGCAAAGGGATATGAGCTTAATCAATATTGTAACAATTATTTTTTAATTAAGTTATTTAAACGGTAGAAAAAATATTTTAAATATGTCTCAATCGGACCTTCCCTCATGTGGAAACCATCTTAATACCTTCCTATCGGCCCCCCTAACAATGAAACCCTGGTTCCACCCCTACAGCATAGGAGTAGTTTATTCTCTTTAGGAGAAGTTTTAATTTAATAGTTCTGTAATCGTTTTTTGGTTCTTGTAATCAGTATTTTTTTTTCTGGTTCTTTTGTATTTTTGTTTTTGTTATGGTTCAAATCTTTGTAACAAGTAATAATTTTAGCAATATAATATCAGTTTTTAGTTTGTTTCTCTATGTTGATAACCTCCAAAAAGGTTCTTGAATCTGTCAAAACATAGGACACCAACCACAATTGCTTGATCTGTTTGTTATTTGTGAAATTTTGGTTTTCTTGTTGAATCCATTTTGTCGATTTGATCGAAACCAGATTTTTGCTAACAAAGGGGCATAATGAATGGTGATTGGTGAGGGAGTATGAGCACGTGATACTCTGGGACTATTGTATAATTTTCCTATGGGGGTTTTACGAAATCAAAAATAAATAAATAAATAAAAATAAGTGCGTTTATATATTTATTTGGACAAAATTATCATTTGGCAAGTGACGAAAATAGCCAAAATATTAAAAAGTCACTACAAGGTGTCACATCAATCTTCTTACTTTTTTGCACCTCCTAAAAAGTTAAAAAATTAATTAAAATAGTCAATTCTCAAACCAATCCTTAGTGAAAAGCTCCTAATGTAAAAGGCATAAATTCATAAATTCTTTTCAAATAAGTTTTGATGCATGGTAAATTACACTTTTTATCCTTGAATTTTCATTCAAATTTTTACTTTTTATTCTTCCCCTTCTAATTGCAACAATTAAGTTTTCAAATTTCAACATGTATTTTAATATGGGCCTTCTTTTATTCCATCGTTTAAAATTTGAGTGAAAATTAAAACAAGCGGACTGAAATAAAATTTTAATAAAAGTTAAAAGATGAATGATGGAATTTTTCATACTTTTTTTTTTCATTTTAATGTTCCTAAGATGCGCTCATGCGGCTCTTGCATGATCACTTTATGTTCAATTTTTAACAAAAGTTAAAAGATGAATGATGGAATTTGTCATACTTTTTTTTTTCTTTTTTTTTTTTCCATTTTAATGTTCCTAAGATGCGCTCATGCGGCTCTTGCATGATCACTTTATGTTCAATTTTAACAAGAGGTGACAGAATTTAAAGTTCGAGGAATTAATTATACTAAAAGACTAAAGTAAAATTTACGTAAAAAATTGAGGATAAAAACTATAGGCTATGGTTTCTCTCTAGTTCTCTATTGGATTGGAGAGGTATTGTTGGGTCTTGCGGGCTCACTTTTGGGCTCCGTTTCGATGATCCGAACCATTCACATTTTAGGATTCGTTGAACACATCATCCTTATAAAAAATCAATTTGATCGAAAAATGACAATCATGTGTTGAGATTAGTTTTGTGTGGAAAACCGAACGGTGAAGAAATAAACGATTCATACAAAATTGATCTGAACACGTGATTTCCACTATCCGATCGACTTGATTTTTTGCAGGGATAATATACTCGATAAACCCTAAAATGTGAACGGTTCGGATTATTAAAATGTGACCTAAAAGTGGACCCACTGGATCGGACTGAATGGTCCAATCCTATTACAGACTAGAGACAATCGAATCCCAAAAGTATAATCAATCCTTCAATGTATCACACCACTTATTTTAGTTTTATTAAAACCTGAATGACAAGATACCTGAATGACAAGAGAATTGAGGGAGCATCTAAATGCATCCCAAAATAATTGTTTGATACCTTATTTTTTAACATCATTTTAAATGATGAAAAGTGACAAAACCCTAGCTACAACCAATTCTTTGGGAGTGCTGCTATTAGCACCCCATCAATTATTTTTCAAAAAAAATATAAGTTTACCAATCCACAAATAAAAGCCACCTGATCAAATGAAGCTGCAGCGACAGGTTCCTCTAAGGTAGCTAAAATATGTTTCTATATGGGAATCTAATTCTTCCTCAATGATCTTCATTGCCATTGTCCTGGGAAAAGAAGGGATTTGATCAGGAACAAAACTAAGAGATTTCAATTTCAGGGGCCAAGATATGTATTTTTTTTTATTTATCAATTGTATAAATTGTCATATTTTAATTTAAAAAATGAGAAATAAACCAATATTTAATATTAAACTAATACCAAAAAAAAAAAAAAGTTTTAACATGAACAAAAGAAATGTTACATCCATTCAACTTTAACATATAAATAAAAGAGAAAAATAATTTTTTTTTTTTTTTTTTTTTTTTTTGGAACCTATCAACTTAATTATCTATTAAAGTGAAATAAAGTCTTTAATGGATTTTGTATGAATCTCATTAATATCCAATTAGCATAAGAAACTTGAGTCTCATAAAAGACACCGCTCTACGAGAGAAACTAGTAGATCAAATATTTGAGAGTTCCGATTATGGCGAATAAAATGTGATTAAAAAATATGATTAATGTAATAATATTGTTAAATTTAACTTTAAAAAAAATTAAACAAAGGTTAGAGGTCTATTTGGTGTTCCCATTCTTTTGTTCATCACATAAAGAAAGGGTTTTTATTGAGAAGAAAAGTGGAGTTGAGAATGCATTGAGCTTAGTATATATATATATGTATTGCATTCATGTTCATTTACACTAGTGGAACATATTTAGTTTTTGAAATATTTCCTACTGGGCTTTGTGCTCACCCTACGTGGCTGAAAATATTTTTCAAGTGTGCTTATGCGGATGTGGACTGAGACGTTGAAGTTGTGTTTGGAACTGTGTAGGGTGTGGTTCCTTTATTTGTCGGCCAAGGGCCATTTATGTATTTGTTGGTCTTGTGTCATTCTTGTAAGGGTTTCACCCTTTGTATATGATATAAGCCTTTGGGCATCTTAATTTGATTTATAACATCTTTATATGTTTTTGTTACAAAGCATCCATTTGACTTAGATGTTGTGTCTAAGAATGTATAAAATTGGAATAACACATGCACTGTGTGCTTATATTATATACATCTGCATGAGTGTTGTTAGTGATCGTCTATCGTTGGGTGGTTTACTCACGTGGGCCGGACCTCGTAAATTCGGGGCGTGACAATTTAGGCTTTAAGAAAACTAAAATGAGCGGTGTGATACATTGAAGGAATGATTATACTTTTGGGATTCAACTGTCTCCGGTTCGTAATAGGATTGGACTGTTTAGTTCGATCCAGTGGGTCCGCTTTTAGGTCGTATTTCAATAATCTGAACCCTTCACATTTTAGGATTCGTTGAGTATATCATCCTTGCAAAAAATCAAGTCGACCGGATGATTGCCATTATCTGATCGACTTGATTTTTTATACGGATGATGTATTCGACGAATCCTAAAATGTGAACGGTGATGGTGAGGATAACATTGCCACTACCCAATGGTGAGGATAACAATAATACGTACACTGTACATAATTTGTACAGATAATGCCTAACCCAAGAAAAATATGTGTTTGTCCTTATGACCCAAGCAAAAGGCGCTTGAATCTATCCCCTTAAAAGTCTATAAAATGGACCTATGGCATGATCACTCATGATAAATTTGATATAATGTATCTTTTATGATAATATAAATTATATGAGATGTTTAAAAAATAATTTATAGTCAAAATTTTAATATAGCTATTGAGAGGGTAATTTGTGTAGCCAAATTGGGCCGAGCTAGGTTGGAGTGGCGGTCAAAGATGTTTGACCGAACTAATAAATGCCCATATTTCTGGACCTAGCTACAAGACCTAGCTATGGGACCTAGCTACGGGGCCTAGCTACAGGACCTGGCTATTTCCTAGTGGCGATCAAAGATGTTTGATTGAACTAGTAAATGCCCATATTTCTTGACCTAGCTACTTCCTAGTGGTGGTCAACACTATAACCGAGCTACCAAGCAAGGTAGTCAAACAGAGAGGAGAACCGAGCTGGGAGGAGAGCTATGCAATGTCAGCTTTCACACTACGTGTTACACAGCTAAGCCATTGTCGGACAGAGCAAATGTAGTCTGGTTGCACGGTAGAAAGCGGAGCAAAGACTTGTGCCATCTCACTTGGCTTGCAGTGAGGAGGGTGTTAAAGGATAAGGATTATCTTTTGGAAATGTGATTCCTAGGAGGACTCTAAATTGGAGAGTTAGAGTCCTATTATGATTGTGCCATGCGGAATCTACAAAAGCTCTAACCAAACCTTAATCTCAGGTATTGCAATTCTGACTCTCGAATACACAGATCTTTTTGTCTATTGTTGTAACGCCCTCAAATACAATGTAAAACAACTATTCATAACATCCATAAACATAATAGGAAAGTTACATTTACATACATCCGAGTCTTCTTTACAAAAGAGTATTACATATGAGCAACAAAAATAATGCCCTACAAGCTTACATCTTTCCAGGTTATTTCTTGGTTACAACAAAAGAAGAGTGCTAACTCTTTACATATAAAGCCCTCGGCTTGAATTTACATTTAAATACAAGTAATGACAAAACAACAAAATGAAGCCTTCAGCTCCTAAACCTCCCAAGCTAAGACCTTGGAGGCGGCATAACATCTATACCTGAAAATGGTGTCCCAAGAAGGGTGAGTCAAAGCCCAGTAGAGATATGCTAAACAGAATATGAGAATTAACTAAAACATTAGCATTTGATAAATGTTTAACACAAGTAAACCAATTTACACCATTTCCATAATCCACCGACATTGATATTCATGTTTCAATCCGCTTTTATTTCTACTTCCAATTCAATTCATTAACATGGTTTGTTTATTCAAACAATTCAAATGAGACTACAGCTCATATAACAACACTTCCATCATAAAATCATTTGTACACTTCAATTCATTTGCCATTTTACGGAACTACGTCCAAGGGAACTGGCACCCATAATTAAATAAGATTTCGGGACTTTCACCTAGGACACTCCGGCCAACTTAGTTATCAATGGAGTCCATCCCCTATCTCCTCCCACACAATGGAGTACATCCCCTATCTCCTCCCATATAAAGATACATGTACAATGTATTAAACATGTTGGCATATACAATGACCCAACAATTCACATATTCAACATTTTGATCCAACCGTCATATTCAATGACCTAATTCAATTGATTGGTTTTAATTTACCTAATCATCATGCAGTGTCTACAACAATCGAGACTATCCTCCACCGATAGCCCAAAACAGTTATTTCTAACCAGATATATATATTTATCGAACAGATAATTATCAACTTTTCCATAGGTAGGTGATTATCCATGTAACGCCCTCAAAATAATACATAAAACCCATCACGAAAGACATGAATTGATACAAGAGAAATCAACTATTTCTATTTATCAAAGTAGTTCTTACAAAAGTATTACATGTTAACAACAAAAGCAAATGCCCTACGGGCTTACAGCTTTCCAAGTTAACACTTGGTTACACATAAGAGGAGTGCTAACTCTATACAAAAGAAGCCTTGGCTTGATATACATGTAATACAAGCAAAATAAACAAAAGAGTCTTCAACTCTCATCCTCATCATCCAAGCTATGTCCTTGGAGGTGGGATGCTACCAGTACCTGAAAATGGTGTCCCATATAGGGTGAGCCAACGCCCAGTAGAGATATGCTAAACACAGTATGAGCTATGACTAAGACATTAGCAATTGATAAATGTTCAATTCCCATAAATCAATTTATAACCCATTTTTCACTTCATGAGCACTATGTTCATGTTTCGTTTCATTTTCCATTTCTTATCAACTTCACAATTTACATCAACGGCTCAGTTCCTGGCCAATCACTTATATGAGACAGTGACTCATATTAAACGTTCCCATTTTACAATAGATAAACATAATAGTTATATCAACATCTCAACAGATGAGCATACAAGCTGTATCCACTTTTCAACAGATAGGCATATTAGCTATATCAACACTTCCAATGATAAACATATGAGTTGTATCAACACTTCCTTAGATAAGCATATTAGCTATATCAACACATTAACTGACAAGCATATGAGCTGTATCAGTGGAGTCCATCCCCTATCTCCTCCCAATCAACAACCGGTTTAGAGGTCCATTCCCTATCTTCCCCTAAACTGTGGAGTACATCCTCTATCTCCTCCCACACACACAAGGTATATACATACAAGTCGTATACACAATCAATCAATACATAACGTTAATGCATTTTGTCAACCGTCATATTCTATGACATATCCAATTGATTAGTTTTAGTTTGCCTAATCATCATGCATTGTCTACAACAATCAAAACTACCCTCCACCGATAGCCCAAGCAATTATTTCTAAACAGACAATAAGAGCTCCAACAGATAAAATATCAACGTTCTCAAAGTGAGCGACTCTACCATTCTAACATATAATGAGTCAATTCCATTATTTCCAACTCAATTCCATATAACAACACTTTTCCCAAATTAATTATACCAATTAATTTATACAACAAACTAAGGTTTTCTACCCCATTTCCCAATATTGACCCAAAGGTCTAAATATCAACAACCAACAACAATCTCATTGTTTTGAAACTCAAATCACACATTTTAGAGTCAAAATAACAAAACCCCCTTTTTACATTTTGAAACCCTAAGTCCCAAAATCACCCCACTTCGACACTTTATCAAAACAACCAAAAATCTATGTCAAAGACCATAAGAGTGAGTAGGAATCCGTACCTCAAGAGTTGACACCCAACGAAGAAGGAGATGAAAACGAAAATGCTCCAAATCACAAGTTTCCCGGATCAAAAGATAGCCCTCGACGATCACAACTTTTTTGTAAAGGCCAAAGGTGAGCAAACAACTCCTACTAGATCAATACCTAGAGAGAAGGTAGAGCTCTAGAGTGAGAAGCTCAACAATGGAGGTTTAGAAAGTAAGAGAGAGAAATGGAGTTGAAAAAGTGATCCAGAAACCCGGATCTCGATTTTATATAAAAGTCGCCCCGCTCAATCGTGGAAACCCCCGCTCGAGCGTCACTCACAGACTCCCGCTCGAGCGTCAAAAATCCCGCTCGAGCGGCGAATACACACTTCCAGAACTTTACACTGAACCAGGTCCCCGCTCGAGCGTCCAACTCCCTGCTCGAGCGTCACACACAAACTCACGCTCGAGCGTCAAAACGCCCGCTCGAGCGTCCAACACTGCAGAAGACATACTGGGAGAGTGATTATCCCGCTCGAGCACCAGAACCCCCGCTCGAGCGGAGAAGCAACAACAAAGGCCCCGCTCGAGCGCCAAAAGCTCCGCTCGAGCGGACAGGCCAAAATCTGGGCAACTAGTTTTGGTTTCTAAGCTCAACCAACCTGTTTCAAGCCTTCCCAACACAACCCAAGACTCGAATACAAGGAGTGAAGGATGTAAACAAGATTTAAACCACTGGTAACATCTATGGAACCACTGTACAACAAGGGAAAAAAACCCGGGATCGCTATAACCTCCCCCCCTTAAAGAATTTTGTCCCCGAAATTAAGTGCAAATTTTTTTTGAAAGCAGGTTTTTCCCCATTTTAAACAATGTTATATTAGAACATTCCACAACTCGACCCATTACCGGTCATCCCATCTCTTATCAAGAGGCATCTCACAATATGTAAGGACAACATATATTACAAGTGCATCATTAACATGCATTTCTCTTCCATTTCCAACCATTTCCAACATGCAAGGTTCACAATTTCCATATCATATTCAGTCCTCATGATATAACTCCATTTCTATAATATAGCCAACATATGCAATATTATAATCAACTTCCATTTCAAGGCAATTTCTATAATACCTTCATAAACCAAAACATTAACAATGTTTTATAACTTAAGACATTTTTAATGATCTTAAAGTTCATTAATATTACAAAATTCTCAATACATGACTACACATCAACAAACAAGTCCGGATATTTCTCGCGGACTTCCAACTCACGTTCCCAAGTGGCTTCCTCCACTCCGTGATAATTCCACAAAACCTTCACCAAAGGAATGGTCTTGCCACGCAGGACTTGATCCCGCCCATCCAAGACCCGAACCAGCCTCTCCTCATACGAGGCATCCTCATCTACCTCTAAGTCGGTCCAATCTAACACGTGGGACGGATCCGGCTCATACTTCCGAAGCATACGCACATGAAACATGTCATGCACTCCGGACAACTGCGGCGGCAAAGCCAAGCGATAAGCAACCTCCCTGATCCTCTCAAGGATCTCAAAGGGACCGATAAACCGAGGAGATAACTTCCCACTCTTCCCAAACCTCATCAAACCTCGTCTAGGTGATATCTTCAGGAAAACATGATCACCTACCTCAAACACCAAAGGTCGTCTCCTACGGTCGGCATAAGATTTCTGATGACTCTGGGCTGTAACAAGCCTCCTACGGATAAGCTCAATTTTCTCCGTCGTCTCCCTAACCAACTCCGGGCCCAACAAAGGTGCATCACCCACCTCGGCCCAACACACTGGAGACCTACACGGTCGGCCAAACAAGGCCTCAAACGGTGCCATATCGATACTAGACTGAAAGCTGTTGTTGTAGGCAAACTCCACCAATGGCAAGTGCCTCTCCCACGTCCCACTAAAGTCAAGGACACACCGTCGAAGCATATCCTCAAGGATCTGAATAGTACGCTCGGACTGCCCGTCGGTCTGAGGATGATAAGTCGTACTAAAGGTCAACCTCGTGCCCAAGGCACTCTGCAAACTCTGCCACAACCTAGCAGTAAAACGAGGATCTCTATTTGAGATGATCGTCACTGGGACCCCGTGCAACCTCACTATGTCCCGGATATACAAATCGGCAAGGTGATCTACCGAATCTCTCACGCGCATGGGGATAAAGTGCGCCGACTTAGTCAACCGGTCTACAACCACCCAAATAGCATCACTACCCCGCTGAGTCCTCGGAAGACCTACAACGAAGTCCATAGTGACATGCTCCCACTTCCACTCCGCAATGGGCAAGGGTTGCAACAAACCCGCCGACCTCTGATGCTCGGCCTTCACTTGCTGACAAGTAAGGCACCTAGACACGAAAACTGCCACATCTCTCTTCATACCCCGCCACCAAAACTGGTGACCCAAATCCCGATACATCTTAGTGCCTCCCGGATGCACCACAAGGCGTGAATGGTGAAACTCTCGGAGTACCTCCTCTGGGCAAGACTCCGGCACAAACAAACGGTCTCGGTATCTCACACTCAAGTCGGGATACACCGTCAAACCCTTCTCAACCTTTCCACTGGAGATCTTCTCTCGGAGGGAATCTACTTCAAGGTCGCCTCTCTGTGCCTCTAACACCCTAGTCACAAGGGTAGGCTGCGCAACAACTGAAAATAAGGCCGCAGCCTCAACCGACTCGCCTAGAAGCAAATCAAACTCGCCAAGTGCCTCCAACATCTCCCATTCCCGGATGGCCACACTAGCTACATCACTTATGGATTTCCTACTAAGGGCATCGGCCACAACATTGGCCTTCCCCGGATGATAGTGCAACTCGAAGTCGTAATCCTCAATAAACTCCATCCACCTCCTCTGCCTCAAGTTCAAGTCTTTCTGTGTAAACAGATACTTCAAACTCTTGTGATCCGAGAACACCTCGAATCTCTCGCCATAAAGGTAGTGCCTCCAGATTTTCAAGGCAAAGATCACTGCTGCTAGCTTTAGGTCATGTGTAGGATAATTCTTCTCGTGTGTTTTCAACTGACGTGAACCATACGCTACCACTTTCCCCTCTTGCATTAACACACAACCCAAACCCTCTCGGGAGGCATCACAATAAACCGCATAACCCAACCCTCTCTCCAGAATAATCAAAACCGGAGCGGTGGTCAATCTAATTTTTAGTTCTTGGAACGACTTTTCACAGGTCTCACTCCACACAAACTTGACTCCTTTCCGAGTCAACCTAGTCAACGGCGAAGCTATCCTGGAGAAATCCTTCACAAATCGGCGGTAATACCCAGCTAATCCCAGAAAACTGCGGATCTCAAACACACTCTTAGGCTGTGCCCAGTCTTGCACTGCCTCTATCTTGGACGTATCAACCGACACTCCTTCCCCGGATACTACATGGCCTAAGAACTTGACTTCTCCTAGCCAGAACTCACACTTCCCGAACTTGGCATACAGCTTATGGGCTCTAAGCAATTCAAGCACCACTCTCAAGTGTTCCTCATGCTCCTCCTCAGAAGGCGAATAGATAAGAATGTCGTCCACAAAGACGACTACAAAACGATCTAAGAATTCCCAGAATATTCGGTTCATCAAATCCATAAAGACTACCAGTGCATTGGTGAGCCCAAATGGCATCACCAGAAACTCATAATGGCCATACCGCGTACGGAATGCCGTCTTCGGAATATCCTCCTCCCTGACCCTCAACTGATGGTAACCCGATCTCAAGTCTATCTTAGAGAAACAACGGGAACCCTTCAACTGGTCAAACAAATCATCTATACGGGGCATAGGGTACTTATTCTTAACCGTAGCCCGATTCAACTTCCTATAGTCGATACACAGTCTCAAGGCACCATCTTTCTTTTTAGCAAAGAGGGTCGGTGCTCCCCACGGCGAAACACTAGGGCGAACAAAGCCCTTATCCAGCAACTCCTGGAGCTGAATCTTCAACTCACTCAACTCGGCTAGGGCAAAACGGTAAGGTGCCATAGAAATCGGCGCCGTGCCGGGCACTAAGTCAATGGAGAACTCTATCTCACGGTGAGGTGGCAAATCAACGAGGTCCTCGGGAAAGACATCCGAATACTCACAAACCACCCTCGGCAATACAATCTGGGTCTCATCACACTCACCACTCAAAAAGCTAGCAAGTAGACCACTAAGCTCACCCCGCCCTCGCGGATCATACCCTGGTGGAAAAACACTACCAACCCGATCCCCCAAGAAATGGAAACACTCCCCGCTCACGGTACAACAAGTGACCCTCTGGCGGTAACAATCAATAACTGCCCGGTATGACGATAACCAGTCCATGCCCAAAATAACATCAAAGCCCTTCATGGGCATAACAACAAAAGGAAACGGAAGCCTATGATCGGCGACGTCTATATCACAACCTCTACATCCGTGCTTCAAAATCAATTCGCCCCCAATAGGCGATACAACACATATAGGAGATGCTAATAGTGCCAACTCCAACTCCAATACAGATGCAAATGCAGCAGACACAAAAGAATGAGATGCACCCGTATCAATCAAAACACTAGCAACCGAGTTGCAAAACAGAAAGGTACCTCTCACAACTGACAGAACCGGTACCAGGTCCTACGCGATAACAGCATACACGCGCCTTGTAGGCCCCTGATCCACCTGCTCACCTCTAGGGGGAAAAGATTGTTGCACTGACTGGGATGACGAAGCTCCTGGATTGGCCATTGAGGCCTGTACAGACTGAGCTGGCTGATAACTCTGCGTCTGCCTAGAACCAGACGCCCCTGATGTGGCACTCAACTGCGGGCAAAACCTCTTCAGGTTCCCAGGTTGCCCACACTGATAGCAAGATAAGGGCTGGCCCCTGCCCAGACTCTGGCCCTGAGGTCTAGCTGAAGAAGAAGCAGCTCGCTGACCCCCTCCCTTCTGCGGGCAAACCGAAGACTTGTGACCCAGCTGGCCACATGTATAACAAGTCAAGCCTCCCTGACTACCTCTCCCCGAGCCTGCACTCGGCACTAGAAAGGTTGATCTAGCCAAACCGCCCTGAGGCTACTGAGGGTTAAAACCCCTCTATCTCCTGCCATCACTCTGGCCATCTTGGCCCCTCTTGGAGACTCTATGCTTCTCATCATCCTCCTCCTGCATCATAAGCTCCATATGAGCTGTAGCATCTACCAGGCGTCTATACTCTCGGATAAAAGATCCTCCAACCCTCAACTTGAGCCCACGCCTCAACTTCCGCTCAAACTCAAAGCAACGGCGCTCCTCGGACGCCACCAGTTCAGGTGCAAACCTGGACAGACTGGTAAAAGTAGCCTCAAACTCGGCCACGGACAAACCCTGCTGTTTAAGCTGGCAAAACTGCTCCCTCAGCTTCTCCCTAGCAGCTGAAGATAAGAACTTCTCCTGGAAGGCATTCACAAAGACCTCCCAAGCACCCCCAACACGGCCCTTTTCATACTTCCACCACTGACCCGCATCTCCCTTCAGTTGGAAGGATGCCAAGGTCACTTTTAGAGCCCCATCCTCGATGCCAAGCATCTCGAATGTCTTCTCCATCTGTTCCAACCACTCGTCAGCCTTAAGTGGCTCCTTTGGATCTCCAACAAATTCGTCCGGGTTAGACCGGAAAAATTCCCTCTTCAAGAAAGAAGGCCCTGCCTCTGCAACCTGATGCTCAGCTCTGAGAATACCCAAAGCTCCCGCTATCTCTCGGGCCAAGGCACCCATAGCCTGCTGACCCACTAGTTCGGCCACATTGGCCTGACCAACTCCCTCCTGCACTGCCGGAATGTCATCCGGTAAAGGCACCTCCTGCCTCCTAGGCCTACCACGCCTACCACCTCGTCCAAACATCCTATTAAAGGTAACAAAGATGTTAGCACATTCATAAATGTGCTGAAACTAAACACCCGCGTCCTAATGCATGGACAACTGTAATTCACTCCACGTAAGCACATAAACACATAAGCATTTACGAATTTCATTCCCGGATAATGACAGTCCCAAGGCGTTACTAGAGTTCCGGTTAGAAACAATATTGATCAAGTGCTTTTCCAACAAGACTCACAGAAACCCAAGGATCCAATCAATATCCTAGAAATCAAATCCCATACCCAAATAGTCACATAAGCATGTTATCAATTAAACACATAACACTACATCTAAGTCTCTAACCAAGCAAGACAAACCCATTGTGATACTAATCACTTCCCACGTACCCAAAGTATTCGAACCCGGTACGCTCTGATACCAAGTTGTAACGCCCTCAAAATAATACATAAAACCCATCACGAAAGACATGAATTGATACAAGAGAAATCAACTATTTCTATTTATCAAAGTAGTTCTTACAAAAGTATTACATGTTAACAACAAAAGCAAATGCCCTACGGGCTTACAGCTTTCCAAGTTAACACTTGGTTACACATAAGAGGAGTGCTAACTCTATACAAAAGAAGCCCTTGGCTTGATATACATGTAATACAAGCAAAATAAACAAAAGAGTCTTCAACTCTCATCCTCATCATCCAAGCTATGTCCTTGGAGGTGGCATGCTACCAGTACCTGAAAATGGTGTCCCATATAGGGTGAGCCAATGCCCAGTAGAGATATGCTAAACACAGTATGAGCTATGACTAAGACATTAGCAATTGATAAATGTTCAATTCCCATAAATCAATTTATAACCCATTTTCCACTTCATGAGCACTATGTTCATGTTTCGTTTCATTTTCCATTTCTTATCAACTTCACAATTTACATCAACAGCTCAGAACCTGGCCAACCACTTATATGAGACAGTGACTCATATTAAACGTTCCCATTTTACAATAGATAAACATAATAGCTATATCAACATCTCAACAGATGAGCATACAAGCTGTATCCACTTTTCAACAGATAGGCATATTAGCTATATCAACACTTCCAATGATAAAGATATGAGTTGTATCAACACTTCCTTAGATAAGCATATTAGCTATATCAACACATTAACTGACAAGCATATGAGCTGTATCAGTGGAGTCCATCCCCTATCTCCTCCCAATCAACAACCGGTTTAGAGGTCCATCCCCTATCTTCCCCTAAACCGTGGAGTACATCCCCTATCTCCTCCCACACACACAAGGTATATACATACAAGTCGTATACACAATCAATCAATACATAACGTTAATGCATTCTGTCAACCGTCATATTCTATGACATATCCAATTGATTAGTTTTAGTTTGCCTAATCATCATGCATTGTCTACAACAATCAAAACTATCCTCCACCGGTAGGCCAAGCAATTATTTCTAAACAGACAATAAGAGCTCCAACAGATAAAATATCAACGTTCTCAAAGTGAGCGATTCATAAATCCAACTCTACCATTCTAACATATAATGAGTCAATTCCATTATTTCCAACTCAATTCCATATAACAACACTTTTCCCAAATTAATTATACCAATTAATTTATACAACAAACAAGGGTTTTCTACCCCATTTCCCAATATTGACCCAAAGGTCTAAATATCAACAACCAACAACAATCTCATTGTTTTGAAACTCAAATCACACATTTTAGAGTCAAAAAACCCCCTTTTTACATTTTGAAACCCTAAGTCCCAAAATCACCCCACTTCGACACTTTATCAAAACAACCAAAAATCTATGTCAAAGACCATAAGAGTGAGTAGGAATCCCTACCTCAAGAGTTGACACCCAACGAAGAAGGAGATGAAAATGAAAATGCTCCAAATCACAAGTTTCCCGGATCAAAAGATAGCCCTCGATGATCAACAACTTTTTTGTAAAGGCCAAAGGTGAGCAAACAACTCCTACTAGATCAATACCTAGAGAGAAGGTAGAGCTCTAGAGTGAGAAGCTCAACAATGGAGGTTTAGAAAAGTAAGAGAGAGAAATGGAGTTGAAAAAGTGATCCAGAAACCCGGATCTCGGTTTTATATAAAAGTCGCCCCGCTCGAGCGTGGAAACCCCCACTCGAGCGTCACTCACAAACTCCCGCTCGAGCGTCACTCACAAACTCCCGCTTGAGCGTCAAAAATCCCGCTCGAGCGGCGGATACACACTTCCAGAACTTTACACTGAACCAAGTCCCCGCTCGAGCGTCACACACAAACTCACGCTCGAGCGTCAAAACGCCCGGTCGAGCGTCCAACACTACAGAAGACATACTGGGAGAGTGATTATCCGGCTCGAGCGGAGAAGCAACAACAAAGGCCCCGCTCGAGCGCCAAAAGCTCCGTTCGAGCGGACAGGCCAAAATCTGGGCAACTAGTTTTGGTTTCTAAGCTCAACCAACCTGTTTCAAACCTTCCCAACACAACCCAAGACTCGAATACAAGGAGTGAAGGATGTAAACAAGATTTAAACCACTGGTAACATCTACGGAACCACTGTACAACAAGGGAATAAAACCCGGGATCGCTATAATCCAATCCAACCACACCATTTAAACACAATTCTTCGTAATTTCATAATTTCCACCATGAATTCACTATTTATACAAAATAGTTATTTAATTCCAAACTATGGCATTTTTCCCCAAATTCCAAACATTGACCCAAAGGTCCAAATCTCACCATTTCAACGATTATACACCAATAGCCCCATTTTCAAGATCTCATGTACATATAGAACCCCAAAGACAGAAAACCCCTCTTTATTATTTCAAATTCAAAACCCTAACTTTACCCAAACCAACCATTTATACAAAATGACCAACATTTATGTTAAAACTCATAAGAGTGAGTAGATTATCCCTACCTCGAATGGGGAGACTCAAAGGAGATGAAGAGAGAAACTCAGGATGCTCCAAATCCACACTTTTTCGGATCAAAGTGAAGCCCACACAAAGCTTTACCCTTTTTACAAAGGGACTAAGGTAGAAAACTTCTAGAACATGGAGTATTTGTAGAGAGAGTGTGTGTGTAGAGAGAGAGGCTGTCGATTTTAGGGTTTGGAGTGAAAAGGAGATGAAAAAGTGATGTGAAAACCCGCTGCTGTGAACTGATATAAATAGGTCTCGCTCGAGCGAAGAAGTGGTCGCTCGAGTGACCAGACACAAAAGAACCTCGCTCGAGCGCACAATTCAAAGCTTTAGGTCTGCAACGCAGAAGCACGCTCGAGCACAAGAGTTCTCGCTCGAGCGAAGGAACACAAAACATAGGGCTCGCTCACTCGAGCGCAAGAAGCGTTGCTCGAGCGAAGAATACCAACCTTCAGGTTTTTCAAAGACGCAGACGCACGCTCGAGCGCAAAAAGCCTCGCTCGAGCGAAGGGACAAATAACACAGACCTCGCTCGAGCGGAAGCTGCGTCTGAAAAGAAATTTGAAGACCCTCAATACTCGCTCGAGCGCAAGAACCTTCGCTTGAGCGAAGAAGCAAATACCCAAGGCTCGCTCGAGCGCAAAAAGCCTCGCTCGAGTGAAGAAGCCAAATTCTGGGCAGCAACCATTTGTTTCAACACACAACCAACTTGTATCAAACTTACCTAACACATCCCAAAACTCAAATACAAGGAATTAAAGGATGGAAACAAGATATAGACAACAACAAACAACCACGGAACCTAAGTCCAAAACACACTATATGACGGGGAAAACCTGGATCGCTATAATTGTCTACTTGTTGACTTAGGCATCAAAGGGGTTTCTGGCATACACCAGTCGGCTAGCTCATGTTTATGTTTTCAGGTGATAAAATGACGACATTTGGAGGAGTGCAAACTTGATCAACAGGATTATACGAGACAGATTATTTCTTGCTTGTACAGATACACACACACACACACATATATATAAGAAATAACTAACAAGAAAAAAAAATGATAGGATCGAGATCATAATAGATTCAAGATCCTAGTGTAATTCTGTATGATTTTATAACTATAATCGTAATAATTTTAAGATTTTGTAATATTTAAAATCTTAGTATGATTTGAATCATTTGATCTAACTAATTCTACTAGCAAAATTGGAATTCTAATAACCATACTGTAGATATCGATGAAGACTAGCTAGACAAAGTCATTTAGTATCATAATTGAAATTTTGATAAGACATTAGTGAAGACTAGCTAGTCAAAGTCACCTGTCGGCCTGCATTGTATCAATCGTAGAATTTTAAAATCCTACTAGTAAAATTGGAATTTTGATAGCCATACTGTATATATCGGTGAAGACTAGCTGGTCAAAATCATTTAGTAGCATAATTGGAATTTTGATAATCATGATGTAGGCATCAATGAAGACTAGTCAATCAAAGTCACTTGTCGGTTTGCATTGCATCAATCGTAGAATTTTAAAATCCTACTAGTAAAATTGGAATTCTGATAACTATATTGTATATATCGGTGAAAACTAGCTAGTCAAAGTCATTTAGTATCATAATTGAAATTTTGATAATCATGATGTAGACATCAGTGAAGACTAGTTAGTCAAAGTCATTTGTCGGTTTGCATTGTATCAATCGTAAAATTTTAAAATCCTACTAGTAAAATTGGAATTCTAATAACCATACTGTATATATCGGTGAAAACTAGCTAGTCAAAGTCATTTAATATCATAATTGGAATTTTGATAATCATGATGTAGACATCAGTGAAGACTAGCTAGTCAAAGTCACTCATTGGTTTTGCATTGCATCAATATTTTGGTGGAAAATCATGTGTGTACTATTTTATAGGGTGTATACCATATGTATTTTATCATAAAAATATATAATTTTATTATAAAATTTCATAATATCAATTACAAAATGTATAATCTCGTCATAAATTAACATAATAAAATGTTCAAAATTTTGTGGTTCATATTGCAATAGTTTATGGCTTGGTTACGATATTTTTTGTTACGTTAATTTGTGACGAGAATATATATTTTATAATTAATGTTACAAAATTTTAAAATAAAATTATACATTTTATAGTAGGGTGCATATGGTATACACCTCTAAAGGAGTGCACACCATAGCATTTTCCATATTGGGTATAAGGCATTCTGCTTTCTCCATTATTCACATTATGGGCTGTCAAATGCTTTATGAAAAAAAAAAAAAAAAGATAATTATATCCAAATAATTTTACCATATTTGTTTTAAGAAAATAAATGTTAACGACAATTATTTTTGAAAATAAATATCATAAACTCATGTGGTCAATTATCAAATTAATTTAATTTTTTAAATTAATACGTACAAAATCAATAATGCAAATCACCAAAATTTGACCCGTTAAAATCTCACATATCCAAACATCTTTCAACGTAAAAAGTGGACTAGAGAGGATTTTTCTGCTCGAGCTTGTCTTTTACCAGTCATCGCTCACTTAATGCATGCTATATACAGTATACGTATTATTGTTACATATTTTTGTTATGTATGTTATATATTTTTATGGTCATGTTACGTAATTTTTTAACAGAGCTACTACAATTTGTAGTTCAGAAATAATATTATGAATTTCGTGATAATATTACGTATTTGTTTGCTAAAAAATGTGTAGCATTACCAGTAACATTACCATAAAATACATAACTTCATTTTTGAATCACAAAGTATCGTAACTCTACTAAAAAATTACATTATATTTACTACAAAAATTACGTAACAAACACCACAAAAATGCGTAGCAAGATGCATATGGGTGTGTACTATAGAATTTCCCTTGGGGTTATTCTACATCACAAATGTCATAACAAAATAATTTTAAGTCATAATTAAAAATAATAATAGATCATAACCAAACACTACTTGAGGTATAGGAAAACACATCTTCAATTGTAACCAAAATAATAACCATAATAAGTCATAACTAACATCACAATGAGTTATAACCAAAGATTATAATCAAAATCACTTGAGGCATAACAAAAAAAACTCTTTAGTAATAACCAAAAAAAGAAAAAAAGAGACTAACACCACAATAAGTTATAACTACGTTATAACCAACACCACAACAGATCAAAATAAAAAATCGCAAAAGTTATAACTAGACATGAGTTACATACCCAAAAATGAGTGTGTATTTTAGAATTTTCTAGGTCTTGGTGTATGTCCTTTTAAGGATGAGGTTGTCATAAAAAAGCCTCAAGTTTTTTCCTTCATTTTTTTTTTCTTTAATAACTTTTTGGGCGAATTACACTAACAATCTTTATAGTTTGGGACTTGTACTATTTTGATCCTTGACTTTTTAATTGTGATACATTTAATCCTGAATTTTAAATCTCATTCCAAATCAAGACAATTGAAGATATTATTGCTCAATTTGAAAGATAAAGTAGTCATACAACTTATTTTGTGTTACTTAACTTATATGTTTTTTGAAATATAATCACTTTGCTTGGTTTGGGTTTTCTAAAAACACTTTTCAGAAATTTTTACTTTCTTATTTTTCGTATTTTTTGTTTTTACTGATTTTTTTTAATTTTTAGACACACCTAATGTAAATACACTTAAAAAGTATAATTTTCGTGAAAAAAATCTTTAAAAAATTCACTAAATATCAAAAATACAAAAACAAAATGAAAATTCTATATGGTTTTCGTATTTTTGTGTATTTATTAATTTTTTAAAATATTTTTTCACAAATATTTTATATTTTAGATACATCTAAGTAAGGTGTATCTAAAAGAGTAAAAAAAAAAATGCTTAAAATTTTAAAAATATTCACTAAAAATAAATAATAAAAAAACACGATAAACAAAAAACTCAATTTTCAAAAAACTGAATTTAGAAAACTGTAACCAAACACCCTGAATGGCAGTTTTTTAATGAATAATGTTGCAACTTTTTTGGTTATAAAGTTCTGTTTAGTTTGGTTTTCAAAATCTATTTTCAGAAAATTTTTCTAAGAAACTAAAAATTAAATTATTGAAAAAAATTAAAAACACATCATTTTTATATAATTTTATCTTTTGGGAGAGTAGAAATAATTTTTTTAAATAATGCTTTTTGATATTTATTTTCATTAAATTTGTTTTATTTTTTCAAAAATCAAATATAGCGACAACTTTGATGTCATTATTAAACCAATCCATTAAATAAAAAAATTCAAAATTAAAAATATTTCATATATTAAACATATCTATTATACATTAAAAATCTAATAAGCTTCCATTACATGATAACCATCAAAAAATATCTGTTAACAACAAATGCAATTATCTATTACATGATAACCATCCAAAAATATTAACAAAAATAACCACGTATTACAAGATCATCATCCAAATACAAACATTAATTTGGTAAAAAAATTAAAAAAAAAAATGTAAAAGATTTATTATTTTTATATAATTTTATCTTTGGTGAGTAAAAATAATTTTAAAAAATTTAAAAATAAATTTTGACATTTTTTTTTTTTTGTCAAACTAATTTATGTTGTGATGTATTGTCATTTTAAATATATACACCATAGATGTGTGAAACTTTATTTCGTATAGCATTTTAAGCGGTTGATTATGATCCACATTTATGAAGTCAAGTCTTCCTTGATGAGTGAAAAATACTTTATTGGGGTCCAGCTCTGTAGACATCAATGAAAGACTGACTAGTCAAAGTCACTTTACTTGTTTGTAGGCTTTGCATTGCACCTACATT
Organism: Camellia japonica; assembly: GCA_030407325.1. NCBI lineage: Eukaryota > Viridiplantae > Streptophyta > Magnoliopsida > Ericales > Theaceae > Camellia > Camellia japonica. The sequence continues at coordinate 154,589,337 of JAPPVO010000059.1, read as the reverse complement.
TGCCTATAAAGCATTTGGCCTCTCCCCTGTTAATAGTCAGCAAGCATTACAACCTTTGTTTTTGAATCTAGGAGCAAAGATGGTCTAACAATCTACTCATTCACCTCTTTTTGTTTCTTTGTTTTTTCCAGATTACTTGTTTGCATGCCCAACTCTGCACCCAAGAACAGAGCTCTGCATTGCTCCAATTTAAGCAACAATTTTCCTTCAATAAATCTCCTTCCTTCGATATCTGTGCTTATTACGGAATCCATTCTTACCCGAAGATGGAGTCGTGGAAGGAGGGTTCTGATTGTTGCTCATGGGATGGGGTCGAGTGTGACAACAACACAAGTCAAGTAATTTGCCTCGACCTCAGTTGCAGCTGGCTCAACGGCACCATCCAACCCAATAGCACCATCTTCTACTACTTTCCTCGCCTCCAAAGCCTCAACCTTGCTTTCAATGACTTTGGTATGTCTCGAATCTCATCTGAATTTAGTCAATTCACCAAATTGACACACCTCAACCTCTCTGGCTCTAGATTTTCCGGCAAAGTCCCTATAGAAGTCTCCTTTCTGAGCAAATTGGTCTCGCTTGATCTCACTTACAATGATGGTTTGAGGTTGGAAGAACGTGGATTTGAATTACTTGTTCAAAACTTAACCAAGGTAAGAGAACTTAATCTTGAAGGTGTAAACATATCTTCAGTGGTCTCGAATTCCTTGCTCAATCTCACTTCTTTAACAGATCTCGATCTTGGTTCATGTGGATTGCTTGGAAAATTTCCTGACGGAATATTCCATTTACCACATTTGAATGAGCTGAGAATATTTGATAATCTTGCTCTCACTGGTTATTTTCCCGAGTTTATAAACTCGAGCAGTCCTCTCCAGTACTTGGAGCTTTCATTCACTAATTTCTCTGGAGAACTACCTGACTCAATTGGGAATTTGAAGTCCTTGAAAATGTTGTATGCCTTTGATTGTAAATTTTATGGATCCATCCCTACGCCGCTCGGAAACCTTACGCTGTGTTTGGTTGGGGGATTTGAGGAGGGATTTGGAAAGGGAAAAGGAAAAGTTAGGTGAAATATGAATAAAATATAGTTACATTTCACCTAGTTTCACACACCTTTTCCCTTTCCCTTTCCAAATCCCTCTCCAAATCCCCCAACCAAACACAGCATTACGGAAATGACTGATTTAGACATCGGATATAACAATTTCACTGTCATGCTCCCATCTTCACTTTCAAACCTTGGAAATCTCGTCTACTTGTTGGTTTCAGGTAATAATTTTGAAGGTATAATTTCGGATTTTTTACCCAACAGTAAAAGTCTCCTTTATTTATATGCTGGTTCAAAAAACTTCAGCGGTCCATTCCCATCTTTGGCTCCAAACCTAACAAAACTTGTTGAGTTAGTTTTGAAGAATTGTCAGCGAAGAGGACCTCTTCCATCACAAATAATTGGGCTTCCAAATCTAGAGTGGTTAAATTTAGGTGATAACTTAATCAACGGTACAATTCCATCTTGGGTCTTCAGCTTACCAGCATTGTATTACTTCAACATCAGTAATAACAAATTGACTGGCCATGTAAAAGAGTTCAAATCCACTCCTTTAACTGTTGTTGATTTGAGCAATAACAACCTACATGGTAGGTTTCCAAGTTCAACCTTCAAACTCATGAACCTTACTCATCTCATTCTTTCATCAAATAACTTCAGTGGTGAGCTAGACATGCTTTGTCATGCAATTTCCCTTGAAATTCTTGTCCTGACTAGTAATAGCTTTAATGGTTCTATTCCGCAATGTTTAGAATATTTCAGCATATATATCTCTGTACTCGATCTGTGGAAGAATAATTTTTCTGGCACCATTCCTGATACATTTGCAAAGGAAAATTCCTTCGAAACTATCAACCTTGATAGCAATGGATTTGACGGACCAGTACCAAAATCTTTAGAGAATTGCAAAATGCTACAAGTGCTAGACCTTGGACATAACAAGTTCTCCGATAAATTTCCATATTGGTTGGAAAATTTAACTTGGCTACAAGTTCTAATTTTGAGATCTAACAAATTCCATGGACCTATACCGAATTCCAAGTTCAAATTTCCTTTCCCCAACTTGCGAGTTATGGATTTATCAAACAATTATTTTACCGGTCCATTGCCAAGAAAATATTTCAAGAATCTCAATGCTATGATAAATGTCGACGATGCTAGTTTTGAATTAAAATACTTAGGGATGCCTAGTCATTTATATTACTATAATGATTGTTTGACTATAGTAATCAAAGGATCAATCATAGAAGTTGTAAAAGTCCTAGCCATTTTCATTGTAATTGATTTATCGAAAAACAATTTCGAAGGTCAGATTCCATAGATCATTGGAAAGTTAAATTCAATTCGAGGGCTCAACTTGTCTCACAATAGCCTTACAGGTCATATACCAGCATCTCTTGCTAATTTAACAATGCTCGAATGGTTAGACCTCTTTTCCAACAGACTCACTGGAGAGACCCCTCAACAACTAAGGAATTTGAAATTCCTTGAAGTCTTAAACCTTTCGCGGAATCAACTAATAGGACCGATACTACAAGGCAACCAATTTGATACATTTTTAAATGGTTCCTACATTGACAACTTGGCATTATGTGGACCTCCATTGTCAAATGCATGCAATCCAAAGACACCACAACCACCACCCTTGATGTTTCAACAAGAAGACAATACTTTAAGTGAATTCCATTGGGAAGTCATATTACCGGGTTATATATGTGGACTGGTGTGGGGACTTGTTATGGGATATTTTATGTTCTCTAGAGGAAAACCTCAATGGCTTGTGAGGATCATTGAAGGTGAACAAAACAAAAGCGGAAAGAGATTTAAAAAACATTCTCACAGGAACAGAGCAAGGTGAAATTAGCCAATGCAAGTGGTGTGTAACGCCCTCAAAAACAAACCCATAATATATAATATTAACATGCGGAATTATAAGGAAATAAAGTATCTTATTCCATTCATCAGAGTACCATGAAATAAAAACATCATAATAAATGCCCTATGGGCTTACATCTTGCCAAGCCAACACTTGGACACAATTTCATGAGTTCTAACTCAAAAACAAATAAAGCCCTAGGCTTGAAAGTTTACATAATTCAAATAAACAACTAAAATAAATAAAACAAGTCTTCAAGTCCAAATCCTCACAAGCTAAGTCTTTGGAGGTAGTGAACCACCTGAACCTGAAAATGAAGTTCCCATATAGGGTGAGCCACAGCCCAGTAGAAAAATACTAAACCAAGCATAAGAATTAACTAAAGCATTAGCATTCGATACATGGTTAACACAAGATAATCAATTTCCAATTTCATGACACGAATGTCTACATTGTCTATGACATATTGTCTATGACACTTTCACTTTCCAATATTTATTCAACTTTCCAATTATATCATTATGGCTCAGAACCTGGCCAACTATAATAGTGATCCAGATGTCACAAAAATAAATGAGACTAAAGCTCAAACCACAACACTTCCATACTTCCAACTGATACACATTATAATGATGTATCATAAAACACTTCAATATAAATAAGCACACATAAAAGTGATGCTACTGGAGTCCATCCCCTATCTCCTCCCAACAAATCCGGTTTAGAGGTCCATCCCCTATCTTCCCCTAAACCGTGGAGTTCATCCCCTATCTCCTCCAAACAAAATGCATATGCAATGAAACACACAATTGCCATATACAACACATAATCAATACAAGTAATGTTCTGTATTAATTCAACAGTCAACATAAGTGACATAATTCCAGTTATACCTAAGCCACATGCAAGGTCTACAACAATCAATGGCTATCCTCCACCGATAGCCCAAAACAGTTATTTCTAAACAAGAAATAAATACAACAATGAATGTAAATTCAACATTCTCATAGGTAAGTATTTAAACTACCCAACTATATCATTAATCTCATAATTTCCCCAACTTCATGAATTAAACCCAATTCCACATTTTTCCCTTAAATTAATTATACAATTAATCTAAGCCAAAACCCTAAGGTTTCTCCCAAAATTACCAAACTACCCCCACATACCAAAATACCAACACTTAGGATTAAAACGTATAAATGGAGTAGGAAATCCCTACCTCGAAGCAAGAACTCAAAAAGAAGAAGACGGAGATGATAGCCCAAACTCCAAAGTGCTCCAAATCAATAACCGTTCAGATTAAATGAAAGCCCTCACTCTCCTCTATCTTATTTGTAAAGCAACTAGGGTAAAAACACACCCTAACTAGATCAAACCTAGGAGAGAAGGTGAGTTGGGAGAGAGAAAACTCGTAACTAGGGTTTCTGGATCTAAAAGTTGTAAAAAAAGTGATTTAAAACTGTTTCTGCGTATTTAAACTGGACAGGCTCGCTCGAGCGAAGACATGGTCGCTCGAGCGACCAGACACAAAAATCCACGCTCGAGCGAAGAAAAGCTCGCTCGAGCCAAAAACTCGATGCTTCAGGTCTGCAACCCAGAAGCTCGCTCGAGCGACAAAATGCTCGCTCGAGCGAAGAACTCGAAAACATACACCTCGCTCGCTCGAGCGAAGAAATGCTCGCTCGAGCCAAGAAACACATCTCTCAGGTCTAAGTACTGGACGCAAAGCTCGCTCGAGCGAAGGAACCTGGCTCGAGCGAAGAAACAAAAACAAAGACCTCGCTCGAGCGAAGAGAAGCTCGCTCGAGCGACCAAGCCAAAAACTGAACATGCAGACTTGGTTTCTAAACCCAACCAATCTGCAACCAACCTGCTAAACACATCCTATAACCCAAGAATAAGGAATTAAAGGACACAACAACAAATATAACAGCGGAATCCACGGAACGTAAGTCCGGATACAATAATCAAATGGGAAAAGACCGGGGTCGCTATAACCTCCCCCCTTAAAAGAATTTCGTCCCCGAAATTAAGCATGAGTTTGTAAAAACAAGTTTTTCTTAATTCCCAATGATATTATAAAACAATAAACAACAACTTGACCAATATTGGTCACTTCATCTCTTATCAAGAGGCATCTCACAATATGTATAAATCAACATATATTCAACTTGCATCAATATTATGCATTATTCCTTTCAATGTTAACAATTTCCATATCATTATTCAATTCATGATATAAACAACACATTCAATATATAAATGTTATATTCCACTTCCATAAAAAGGCAAGTTCAAAATGCTAACATTAAATCCAAAACATTCTCAATGTTTTCCAACTTAAGACATATATAAAATTCTCAAGTTCAACAATATTACAAAAATCTATATATATAAGATTTCTAATCACTAAACATGTCCGGATATTTCTCACGGACTTCCAATTCACGTTCCCAAGTGGCTTCCTCCACTCCGTGATGCTTCCACAAAACTTTCACCAAAGGGATGGTTTTGCCTCGCAAAACTTGATCCCGCCTATCCAAGACTCGAATCGGTCTCTCCTCATATGAGACATCCTCATCAACAACTAAGTCAGTCCAATCCAGTACATGCGATGGATCCGGCTCATACTTCCGAAGCATACTCACATGAAACACGTCATGAACTCCGGATAACTGCGGTGGCAAAGCTAAACGATAAGCAGCCTCGCCAATCCTCTCAAGGATCTCAAAAGGCCCAATAAACCGAGGGGACAACTTCCCGCTCTTCCCAAACCTCATCAAGCCTCGTTTAGGTGATATCTTCAGAAAGACATGATCACCCACCTCAAATACCAAAGGTCTCCTCCTACGGTCAGCATAAGATTTCTGACGACTCTGGCTGTAACAAGCCTCTTACGGATAAGCTCAACTTTCTCCGTCGTTTCCCTCACCAACTCCGGACCCAACAAAGGTGCATCACCCACCTCGGCCCAACAAACAGGAGATCTACACGGTCGGCCATACAAGGCCTCAAACGGTGCCATACCGATACTAGACTGAAAACTGTTGTTGTAGGCAAACTCCACTAATGGTAAGTGCCTCTCCCACGACCCACTAAAGTCGAGAACACAACCCCGAAGCATATCCTCAAGGATCTGAATAGTACGCTCGGACTGCCCGTCAGTCTGAGGATGATAAGCCGTGCTAAGGGTCAACTTAGTGCCTAAGGCACTCTGCAAACTCTGCCACAACCTGGCAGTAAAACGAGGATCTCTATCTGAGACGATCGTCACTGGGACCCCGTGCAACCTCACTATGTCCCGAATATATAAGTCGGCAAGATGGTCTACCGAATCTCTAACACGCATAGGAATGAAGTGCGCCGACTTCGTCAACCGGTCTACAACCACCCAAATAGCATCACTACCCCGCTGAGTCCTCGGAAGACCCACAACGAAGTCCATAGTGACATGCTCCCACTTCCACTCGGCAATAGGCAAGGGTTGCAACAAACCCGCTGGCCTCTGATGTTCGGCCTTCACTTGCTGACAAGTAAGGCACCTAGATACGAAAGCTGCCACATCTCTCTTCATACCCCGCCACCAAAACTGGCGACCCAAATCCCGATACATCTTAGTACCTCCCGGATGCACCGCAAGGCGTGAATGATGAAACTCTCGGAGTACCTCCTCTCGGCAAGACTCCGGCACAAACAGACGGTCTCGGTATCTCACACTCAAGTCGGGATACACCGTCAAACCCTTCTCAACCTTCCCATTGGAAATCTTCTCTCGGAGAGATTCTACCTCAAGATCACCCCTCTGAGCCTCTAACACTCGAGTCACAAGTGTAGGCTGTGCAACAACAGAAAACAAGGCCGCAGCCTCTACGGATTCGCCCAGATGCAAATCAAACTCCCCAACTGCACCCAACATCTCCCACTCCCGGATGGCTATACTAGCTAAGTCACCAACAGATTTCCTACTAAGGGCATCGGCCACAACATTGGCCTTCCCCGGATGATAGTGCAACTCGAAGTCATAATCCTCAATGAACTCCATCCACCTCCTCTGCCTCAAATTCAAGTCTTTCTGTGTAAACAGATATTTCAGACTCTTATGATCCGAGAATACCTCGAACCTCTCACCATAAAGATAATGCCTCCAAATCTTCAAGGCAAAATCACAGCTGCTAATTCTAAATCATGCGTAGGGTAATTCTTCTCATGAATTTTCAACTGACGTGACCATAGGCAACCACTTTCCCCTCTTGCATCAACACACAACCCAGACCCTCTCGTGAGGCATCACAATAGACTGCATAACCCAACCCTCTCTCCGGAATAATCAAGACTGGAGCGGTGGTCAGTCTAACTTTCAACTCCTGAAACGACTTTTCACAAGTCTCACTCCATACAAATTTGACTCCCTTCCGAGTCAATCTAGTCAACGGTGAAGCTAACCTGGAGAAATCTTTCACAAACCGACGGTAATACCCAGCTAATCCCAGAAAACTGCGGATCTCAAACACACTCTTAGGCTGTGCCCAATCTTGCACTGCCTCAGTCTTGGATGTATCAACAGACACCCCTTCCCCAGAAACTACATGGCCTAAGAACTTCACCTCTTCTAGCCAGAACTCACACTTCCCGAACTTAGCATAAAGCTTATGGGCTCTAAGTAACTCTAGCACCACTCTCAAGTGTGCCTCGTGCTCCTCCTCTGAAGGTGAATAAATCAAAATGTCGTCCACGAAGACGACCACAAAACGATCCAAGAATTCCCGGAAGATCCGGTTCATCAAATCCATAAACACTGCCGGTGCATTGGTGAGCCCAAATGGCATCACCAGAAACTCATAGTGGCCATACCGCGTACGGAATGCCGTCTTCGGAATATCCTCCTCCCTGACCTCAACTGGTGGTAACCCGATCTCAAATCTATCTTAGAGAAACAACGGGAACCCTTCAACTGGTCAAACAAATCATCAATACGGGGCATAGGATACTTATTCTTAACCGTAGCCCGATTCAATTTCCTGTAATCAATACACAATCTCAAAGCACCACCTTTCTTCTTAGCAAAGAGGGCCGGTGCTCCCCACGGCGAAACACTAGGACGGATATAGCCCTTATCTAACAACTCCTGGAGTTGAACCTTCAACTCAACTAACTCGGCTGGGGCAAAACGGTAAGGTGCCATAGAAATCGGCGCCGTGCCGGGCACTAAATCAATAGAGAACTCAATCTCTCGCTGAGGTGGCAAACTAACAAGATCCTCGGGAAAAACGTCCGAATACTCACAAACCACCCTCGGCAACACAATCTGGGTCTCATCACCCTCACTAATCGAAAGACTAGCAAGTAGACCACTAAGCTCACTCCGCCCTCGCGGATCATAACCCGGTGGCAAAACACTACCAACCCGGTCCCCCAGAAAACGAAAACACTCCCCGTTCACGGTACAACAAGTGACCCTCTGACGGTAGCAATCAATAACTGCCCGGTATGACGACAACCAGTCCATACCCAAAATAACATCAAAGCCCTTCATGGGCATAACTACAAAAGAGAAAGGGATTCTATGATCATCGACCTCTATATCACAACCCCTAACACCTTGTTTCAAAATCAATTCACCCCCAAGAGGTGACACTACACAAATAGGAGACGCTAACTGTGCTAACTCCAACTCCAAAACAGATGCAAATGCAGCAGACACAAAGGAATGAGATGCACCCGTATCGATCAAAACACTAGCAACTGAATTGCAAAACAAGAAGGTACCTCTCACGACAGATGGAGCCGGTACAAGATCCTGCGCTGTAACAGCATACACGCGCCCAGATGACCTCTGATCAACCTGCTCACCCCTAGACTGCTGCACAGACTGGGACGAAGAAGCCCCCTGATTGGCCCTCGAGGCCTGAACTGACTGAGCAGGCAGCTGACTCTGAGTCTGCCTCGAACCAGATGCACCAGATGTGCCACCCAACTGTGGGCAAAACCTCTTCATGTGCCCCGGCTGACCGCACTGAAAACAAGAGAGCGGCTGGCCTCTACCCTGACTCTGGCTCTGAGATCGAGCCGAAGAAGATGCTGCTCTCTGAACTCCTCCCCTCTGAGGACAAACTGGAGACTTGTGACCCAGCTGGCCACACTTGAAACAGGTAATGTCTCCCTGACTGCCTTTCCCAGAACTAGCACTCGGCACTGGAAAAGTGGATCTAGAAAAACTACTCTGAGGCTGCTGAGGAGTGAAACCTCTCTGCCTCCTGCCATCACTCTGGCCATCCTGACTCCTCTTGGAGCCTTTCTGCCTTTCCCCCTCTTCCTGCATCATAGTCTCGGTATGGGCTGCTGCATCAACCAATCGCCCAAAATCCCTAATCATAGATCCGACAACTCTCAACATGAGGCCACGCCTCAACTTCTTCTCAAACTCAATGCAACGGCGTTCCTCAGTCGCCACCAACTCAGGTGCAAACCTGGACAAACTAGTGAATGCAGCCTCAAACTCGGCCACTGATAAACTGTTCTGCTCAAGATGGCGGAACTGATCTCTCAACTTCTCCTGAACAGCTGGAGACAGGTACTTCTCCTGAAAAGCATCAACAAAAGCCTTCCAAGTACCTCCAATACGACCCTTGGTGAACTTCCACCACTGACCCGCATCCCCTTTCAGCTGGAAGGATGCCAAGGTCACCTTCAACCCCTCGTCTTCGATGCCTAGCATCTCAAACGTTTTCGTTGTCTGTTCGAGCCACTCATCAGCCTTAAGCGGCTCTTTAGGATCCCCCAAAAACTCATCCGGATTGGACCGGAAGAACTCCCTCTTCAGAAAAGAAGGTCCTGCATCTGCAGCAACAACAACCTGGGCTGGATTCGCAGCCCTCAGAATGTCAACTGACGCCTGAAATGCCCCTGCTATCCCTTGGGCCAAAGCACCCATAAACTGCTGTCCTACTGGCTCGGCCACATTGGCCTGGCCAACACCCTCCTGAACTGCCGGAATTTCCTCCGGTATAGGCACTTCCTGCCTGGCCTGCCTACCACGCCTACCACGACCTCGTCCTCGTCCTGACATCCTAATAAAGGAAACAAAGACGTTAGCACTCTAAATAATGTGCCAAAACTATAACACTCACGTCCTAATACATTGGACAACAATAAATCACACCACGTAAGCACATAATCACATAAGCACCTACGAATTTCATTCCTGGATAATGATAGTCCCGAGGCGCCACTAAAGTTCCGGTTGGAAACAACATTGATCAAGTGCCTTTCCAACAAGACTTTCAGAGACTCAAGGATCCAATCAACATCCAGAAACTACATTCCATACCCACATAGTCACATAAACATGTTATCATATAAGCATGTAAAATTACACTAAGTCTCTATCAAACGAGACGAACCCATTGTGATACTAATCACTTCCCACGTACCCAAAGTATTCAAACCCGGTACGCTCTGATACCAAGTTGTAACGCCCTCAAAAATAAACCCATAATACATAATATTAACATGCGGAATTATAAGGAAATAAAGTATCTTATTCCATTCATCAGAGTACCATGAAATAAAAACATCATAATAAATGCCCTACGGGCTTACATCTTGCCAAGCCAACACTTGGACACAATTCATGAGTTCTAACTCAAAAACAAATAAAGCCCTAGGCTTGAATGTTTACATAATTCAAATAAAACAACTAAAATAAATAAAACAGTCTTCAAGTCCAAATCCTCACAAGCTAAGTCTTGGAGGTAGTGAACCACCTGAACCTGAAAATGAAGTTCCCATATAGGGTGAGCCACAGCCCAGTAGAAAAATACTAAACCAAGCATAAGAATTAACTAAAGCATTAGCATTCGATACATGGTTAACACAAGATAATCAATTTCCAATTTCATGACACGAATGTCTACATTGTCTATGACATATTGTCTATGACACTTTTCACTTTCCAATATTTATTCAACTTTCCAATTATATCATTATGGCTCAGAACCTGGCCAACTATAATAGTGATCCAGATGTCACAAAAATAAATGAGACTAAAGCTCAAACCACAACACTTCCATACTTCCAACTGATACACATTATAATGATGTATCATAAAACACTTCAATATAAATAAGCACACATAAAAGTGATGCTACTGGAGTCCATCCCCTATCTCCTCCCAACAAATCCGGTTTAGAGGTCCATCCCCTATCTTCCCCTAAACCGTGGAGTTCATCCCCTATCTCCTCCAAACAAAATGCATATGCAATGAAACACACAATTGCCATATACAACACATAATCAATACAAGTAATGTTCTGTATTAATTCAACAGTCAACATAAGTGACATAATTCCAGTTATACCTAAGCCACATGCAAGGTCTACAACAATCAATGGCTATCCTCCACCGATAGCCCAAAACAGTTATTTCTAAACAAGAAATAAATACAACAATGAATGTAAATTCAACATTCTCATAGGTAAGTATTTAAACTACCCAACTATATCATTAATCTCATAATTTCCCCAACTTCATGAATTAAACCCAATTCCACATTTTTCCCTTAAATTAATTATACAAATTAATCTAAGCCAAAACCCTAAGGTTTCTCCCAAAATTACCAAACTACCCCCACATACCAAAATACCAACACTTAGGATTAAAACGTATAAATGGAGTAGGAAATCCCTACCTCGAAGCAAGAACCCAAAAAGAAGAAGACGGAGATGATAGCCCAAACTCCAAAGTGCTCCAAATCAACAACCGTTCAGATTAAATGAAAGCCCTCACTCTCCTCTATCTTATTTTTAAAGCAACTAGGGTAAAAACACACCCTAACTAGATCAAACCTAGGAGAGAAGGTGAGTTGGGAGAGAGAAAACTCGTAATTAGGGTTTCTGGATCAAAAAGTTGTAAAAAAAGTGATTTAAAACTGTTTCTGCGTATTTAAACTGGACAGGCTCGCTCGAGCGAAGACATGGTCGCTCGAGCGACCAGACACAAAAATCCACGCTCGAGCGAAGAAAAGCTCGCTCGAGCCAAAAACTCGATGCTTCAGGTCTGCAACCCAGAAGCTCGCTCGAGCGACGAAATACTCGCTCGAGCGAAGAACTCGAAAACATACACCTCGCTCGCTCGAGCGAAGAAATGCTCGCTCGAGCCAAGAAACACATCTATCAGGTCTAAGTACTGGACGCAAAGCTCGCTCGAGCGAAGGAACCATGGCTCGAGCGAAGAAACAAAAACAAAGACCTCGCTCGAGCGAAGAGAAGCTCGCTCGAGCGACCAAGCCAAAAACTGAACATGCAGACTTGGTTTCTAAACCCAACCAATCTGCAACCAACCTGCTAAACATATCCTATAACCCAAGAATAAGGAATTAAAGGACACAACAACAAATATAACAGCGGAATCCACGGAACATAAGTCCGGATACATTGATCAAAAGGGAAAAGACCGGGGTCGCTATATGGTGTCCTTTGGTAAGTATTTACAATCAATTTCTGCATTCTTTTGCTTGATCATGAAAAACTATAGCTTGGTTATGGTTGCTATCTAGTCTTTTTTAAGTTCCGTAGCACTTTATTTGTATCATACAAAATAAAGCTATTTTATTTCCTTTGATGTTTATACAAAGCACTTGATTGGAAATCATCTTGAGAAAAATAAAAAAAAAATAAATCATGGAAGTAATAAATGAGTAGTGAAAATAAAGGTTTGCTATTGACTCTAATGGCTACAATTGAAAGAGGTATAACACTTGGGCACTTTTTTTAGTAGTCTTTTTCTTTTTCTTTTTTCTTTTTTAAATTTACTTTACAGTCACTTTTTCTACTTCATTTTTAAATTATTAATTGCATATATTTAGTCTTTACTGTTCATGATTTTAGTTCATATGGTCTAATTATTGGAGACAATCTGTCCAAATCATTAATGAGAAAAATCTAATCTAATGGTTAAAAAAATAATTTTATAATTTAGACAACTTAAATTGTATAACTATTTTCTTACTAACAAAATATTAGACAACTTACCCTCTACAACCAAACACACATATTTCTCTCTACTTCAAATAATGAATAAAAGAATGAGAGCTTGGCTAGGTAAATTTACACCGACCTCTCCTAATTACAGTGGGTGTTATACTTAGCTTATTTGCATCAGTATTCGTTAGTTATATAGATGAAAAAAATTATATTTACCTTATTTGGTTTAATTTATTTTTCAAAAATTTGAGTTTTTTTTTTTTAATTTTCCTTTTTATTGATTTTTTTAATATTTTACGAAATTTTTTTATTTCTTATATACACCTAATCTATATGCACTTAAAAAGAATAATATTTGTGAAAACAAAAACTTTAAAAATTCACCAAATAATAAAAAAAAATACGAAAATTCAGTACATTTTCATATTTTGTTGTATTTAACGATTTTTTTTTTTTTAAAAATTGTCATATTTTGTTATACCCTAAACTATAGTCACATTTTTTTACTTCATTCATAAATTAATAGATGCATCTATTTGGTCCCTACTGCTTCTTATTTCAGTTCATATAGTCTAATTGAAGACAATCTCTACAAATCGTAATAGTGAAAATTTAATCTAATGTGTAAAAATAGTAATTTAAGAATTTAGAAAATTTAAATCATACAACTAAACCCCTATTTTCTTATTCACACTATATTATTAAACAATATTAGACAGCTCACACTCTACAACCAAACACCTATATTCCCTTCTACCCCTCTTCTCAAATAATGAATAAAACAAATTTGTGTTTGGTTGTACAGTTTAGAGTAAATTATATGGACATCTCTTAAAATTTGAAGAAAACAAGCCCTCTTTCATGTTTTTAATTTTTATTATTAATATGGGAAGGAGTTCTATCTAATTTACTATTGAAATACAAGTGTGATAATTGGTTCGTCAGATACATTATAAATCTCATTTTGACAATCTAAATCGTATAATTTGTATGATTTTTTTTTCCTTGATCATGCACGATAAAATTTAGATTGATGCCATATTTTTTATCCATATAATTTTTTTCATATTGGTCTTTAAAAAAATGAACGGATAATTTCAAAATTATACCTATTATTCATTTTCTTTAAACAAATGTAATGAAAACATATAATTATGATTATCAAATAAATCTAATTTTTTAAAATTACATATCAAAATAAGACATGTGGTGGCTCTATAAACCCCAGTAAGCACCCCTCTAGTAAAACAATGGATGGAAGAAAATCCTTCCCCATTAAAATTGAGAAACACCAGAAGTGTTTTCATTGTTTTCATTTTTTTGTTCATCGTTTTCATTCATTAATTGAAGCTATCTAATAAGCATATATGGTTTTCAAAATATATTTGGGTGACATGCATATCAAATCTAGCATGTTCACAAAATTCAGTAACTGTAGCTATCTTTGATTTGTGTGTTGTAGTTGCGATGCATTTCAATTTGATCTAGGTGGCACAGCTTTTGGAGTCATGGCGAATTGTGGTCAAGCTAATGTATTACGTAATGCTAAGAAGTTGAAGATACAGTATCAAAGGTTAGAATGTATATATATATATATTAGTAGGTGCGTGTCTATCGATGAGTGTGCTTTTAAATCTGTAAAATATGAATTTTAATTTTGATTTAAAAATAAATATGTTATGTGCTACTCAAGTAGCAAAGATGTTTCTCATATTGAAGATTTTGGGTTCGAGCAATTTGCTTGGTCTGTATTTTCTGGCATTTGATATAATGGAAAACGAAAATCAACGAAAAATATTTTTCATGATCAACAAAAAACATGCTTATTTGGGCATGAAATGTTTCACTTTCAAAAGATACCAAATATTTTTCAAACTAAAATCTTATTAATGTCACCACACTACCACCGTCAGTCTCACCTCCACCACCATCACCACAGCCGCCACCACCACCATATATAGAAAAATATGTCTATAGATCTAATATATTACCTTAGTGCTATATATGTTTATATATATCTGATTTGTTGAATATGTGATGACTAAGTACGTCTCTAGTTTCGCTCTCTCTCGTTTAACCTTGAATTTATCCTAATAGAGTGTCAGGTTAATTTGGAGTCTTTTTGAGTGTTTGGGGTTTGTGTTGTCCGGAGGGTTTATCTCAATGTGATTTCTATTCACGTCTTTATTAGGTATTGAAGTTTCTTTCTTCTGAGAAGTGCGGGGTCAGGTCCAGAGTGCCCGGGAGCGAAGCGGAAAATTTCTGGGCTGCTGGGCCAGGGTCGCACGTGCAAGGCCCTAGGCCGCACGTGCGGGGAGTGAGGCCGCACGTGCGGTGAAGGTTGAGCAGCAAGGGTTTGCACACTATCTAAAAAGCTCGTGTGGAGTGAGGTGCGGAAGGGGGGCACTGCATGTGTAGGGTTATAGGCCGCACGTGTGGGAGAGGCACACCGCATGTGCGGGGAAGGGCGCTGCACGTGCGGGCAACTGGGCAGCTCGAAACTTTGTTTTTCTTCTTCTTTTTAGCCGAACTTAAATCACATTTGGGGCTTTTCTATCTCACTCTAAACTCTATTTTTCTCCTTATTCTCTCTAGAAAACCTCCTCAAACATCAAAACTCTTGATTTCTTGAAGTTCCTTGGGTCAAGATCCATCTTCTTCCTCTAGTCTTTAAGATCAAGCTTGGGCTCTTCTTGGTGTAGTGAAAGTTGAAGGACCTTTCATCAAAACTAGGGTTCATCTCTACTTCTTCATCAAACATTGAGGTAGGGAAATTTCCTTGAGTTTTATAAATATTTATGTTGATTTGGTTGATTTTTAAAGGTTTTATTAATGATATTGAAGGTTTGGTCTTGTCTCATAAATGCTAGGGTTTTAAAAATGGGTTGATCTCTCTCTTTCTAAAACTATCTTCTAGAGGATTTTAACTCACATAATAGGAGGGGTGATGTCTTGAAAGAAACCCCTTTCAAAAGTTGGGGAGATGTTTGTTTTGGTTTTTGACATAAAACCCTAGAAATTTTGGAGATTTTTGAAAGATGTGAACATGTTTAGGAGTATCTTGTTGTTTTGTATTAAGAGAGTGAACTTTCATCATATATTTAGCACAAATGACAATTTACTTGGTATATGAGAAATGAGGTGTTATTTTAACATTTTTGTTAAACATTTGAAAGTGTATTGTGGTGAAATAACAAATGGTTGTGCACCTTGGATGGTGAAAATTGTAAACATTGGAGTTAATGTTGAAAGACATCACATGTAGTCTTGAAGAGGCTAACTTGTTATGAATTGGGCATGATGAGAGATTGTTGTTGCTATAAATTGATGGCATGGTCATTTGTAAAATAATAATGAGGAGAAGAAATGAAAAACGTGGTAAATTGTTATTGTTGTAGAGATGTTTGAAATGGAGAAATGTTATGAGATATTATGTATTGCATCGTGTTCTCATTCGATTTATTATCATTATTGCACATCTTGAAATGAATTGGAAAACGTTTACTTTGAGAAAGATTACGTTGTAATGAGAACTATGGAAATGTTCAAGGTGTAAATACATGGGTAAGTCCGGTTAGGGGGTGTAGATGAAATTAATAAGTTGGCCTGAGTGTCCGGGGTGAAAGACTGAAAACACGCGTGAAGGAGGTACCACTTCCCTTCCGGTTAGTGACCGGTAAAGTGGGGTATTGGTAGTGCTTGTTGAGCCTACTTGCAGACACCAACCTAGGGATTACATGAGTCGTATTTATCGCCCCTTGTGATTTAAAATCTGAAGTTTGGAAATTGATAAGATTTGGAAAAAGGGTTAATGAGAAGCATGATGTTTTTCAAGAAAGGCATGAATAAATTTTGAAAAGGCGTTGCATCACATTTGCACTTGCATTAAATATTGATTACCCCACATAAATGTATATACTTTGTTAGGGATTTCTTTACTGGGCTTTATGCTCACCCCTATGGGACTTTGGTGCAGGTAAAGATGTGTTGATCCCGCCAAGTTGAGGGCATGGATAGTTGTGAAGAGTACATAGCTCTATTTTGTTGAGATTTAATTGCTAGCCAAGGACTATTTTTGTATGGGTCCGAGAGGCCACTTTTGTGTAACCGGGCCTAAGCCTTAGAAGTAGTAGCCCATAAGGGCATTTATTTGTTTTGAGAACCATATGCTTCACATGCTATAGATTCATGTGTTTTTCTTACCAATGAATGTATAACTTGCATGT
This sequence comes from Camellia japonica, assembly GCA_030407325.1. Lineage (NCBI taxonomy): Eukaryota > Viridiplantae > Streptophyta > Magnoliopsida > Ericales > Theaceae > Camellia > Camellia japonica. Next base: position 154,572,204 of record JAPPVO010000059.1, on the reverse strand, counting down.
GAAACCTTTGTATAAACGATGTTGATATTTGATGTAGAGGTTGGAGTTATGTCATTATTATTCGGTGAATGTTGGTTAATGTGGTTGGGTTGTGTTGATTATTTCGGGGTGTTACAGAATAGTTGTTTGTGTATTTGAATAATCAGTAAGCAATAGATAAAATTGATAAACTCGTAATTTATGCATTATTTTAGAGAGCTCTTAAGGGAATAACAAGAGCAGGTGGTACACTTTTATATGATAAAATCACTCATTTTTAGTGCTTAATAGTAGTTGCTTGGAGCCTTAAAACTCTTGAGATTCATAGACTAGGGAGTGATTTTTTATATTTTGTTTTCCGACTCTTGGGATTGTAACTTCTATGATTAACTGGTCAATAATAATGTATAGTCAAGGTTTCGAAAAGCGGTTGCGGTCGTCGTAACGGTTGCGGTGACGCGGTTGCGGGGTACAAAGGTCGTAGCATAACAGTTGTGGTAACCAGAACCATGATTTTTCTTTCCGCATAATTTGAAGAAAACTTACCAATACGCATTTTTTTTTTCTTCTAGAATCACATTTATTATGGTTTAAAATAGATTTTGATCAATTTTTGTTAATTTTTAAGTATGATCCAATATATTTCATATTTTCAAAGCACTATAAAAGGAGTTTTTTTACATTTTATTTCAATGACTTTAAGAATAATTGATTTTAAATGTCTACAAATTATTTTTGACCAATACTTGAACTAACTGAATAACAAATATTCACAATTATTAAATGAAATGATTATAAAATAAAAATTGTGCCACAAACAAAAATTATTTTTGAGGAATTTTTTTAGACAACACTTTACAGGCAACTAAAAAAATTATTTACAATTAAGTATTAAATGAAATGATAATAAAAATAAAAATTGTGCCACAAACAAAAAATATTTTTGAGTTTTTTAAAGACATTTTTTAGACAACACATTACAGTAACAAAATAAAAAATATTTATAGTTAATTGTTAAATAAAATGATTGTAAAAATAAATACAACTACTGTTTATATGTATATTTTTATTTTACATGTTAATGTAATGAAATAAAAATTAAAAAAAAAAGTTATAAAGAAAATAAATTCATATAAGATTTTTTTCTTTGAGCTTGAATCACTTGAGTATTTATTCTTTTTTTGTAAGCTTTTATTTTATTTTATTTTATTTGGGGAAAAGAAGTTATTCAGAATATTATAAAAAGGTATAACAATGTGTAACGGACCGTTACGGCCGTTACGTAACACCGAAATGGTCGTTACACATGTGAATTTCCATCACACCGCTATAACAGTCGTAACGGGTGGCAGTAACCACCACAACCGTTACGTAACGGCGTTACGTAACAATTATAGCCGCTTTTTAAAACCTTGTGTATAGTAGTATGCATTTGTTTTTGGAAGCTCTGTAATTGAACCGAGGTGATAATAGTGTTTCATGATTCTTTCTACCATTGTTTTGATGTTGATAAATTTACCCCTCTCTCTCTCTCTCTCTCTCTTCCTCTCTCTCTCTCTCTCTCGGGTGGGCAAGGAAGAATGGAACAGTCAATTTTATTTTAGATAAAATTGATATGCTGATTGATAGAGATGAAACAAAAAGCTTGTTAGAGATGTTTAAGGATTTTTTTTGTTTTTTTGTCAATGGAGGTATCTGATTAGCAATTAGCCAAATCTAAATATGAAAGTGAAAGATTTCTTCGGTGATGATTTGTTGTTTGAACAGATAAAAAATGAATAGATAGAAAATTTCAACATATAAAAAATTTGAACAGATAAAAAAAATTGAACAGATAAGAATTTTAATAGATAAAAAATTTCAATAGATAAAAATAATTTCAACAATTTCAACGGATAGTCAACGAAAAGTCAAACAGATAAAAAAAAGTCAAAGGGTAACATTTAAAACAAAATGTTCTCCACCAAAGGATTACACAGAGTGTGGATCTCTCATCAATAAAAAAAATATATATATATCTCTTGGATCTAATGCTTTATACCCTCCTTATATTGGACTTATTACCAATTAATCCCTTCTGTTTTTTATTTTTATTTTTAAATGATAGTAAATGGATAATGTTTATTAGTAGGAAAATTATATGGTGTGTAATATGCAACTCTAATTATGACATTTGTGTTATTTGTTTATGACCTATTGTTGGGTTAATTATGACTTATCATTGTAATTTTTATTTTTATTTATTTTTATTTTTTTAAGATATGACTCCTTGTAATTTGAAAGACAACTCCAATAGTGTATTATATATTTTAGGGTTTATTACACTTTTCACTCTTGTAATTTGATTTAAATTTTATTTTAATCCGTACATTTTTAATTTAAATAATTTGGTTCTTACAATTTAAGTCTAGTTTTAATTGGTACTTTCGTCTAAATTGAAGATTAAAATTAACAATTTTGGAACAATTGTCAATTTTTTGAGGTTTCAAATTGATTTTTCTATTTAAATTGAATGTTAAAATTAATAATTTTGGAACATTTATCAAATTTCTAAGTTGTACACGTAGACAAAATTATCAAAAATTTAGACGGAATAACCAAATTAAAACTAGACTTAAAGGGTAGAGATCAAATATATTATTCAAATTGAAACTAGGGCAAACTTCACTTTACCCTCTTGTGATTTGGACCATATGCGGTTCTCCCCCTAACATTTGAAAATGACCACATAATCCTCTTGTGATTTGTGGACTAAAATGCACCGTTAGACCCGTTAATGATTTAATAAAAAAAAACTAAAATACCCCTGTATTTTCGACATTTGTTTGGAAGATAAAGTGCACTATAACCCCTTGTGCTTATTTTATGTGCAATTTACCCCCTTGAAATTTGTTTATTTTATGTGCAATTTACTCCCCTTGAAATTTGAAAATGAGCAAGTAATTTACCCCTTTGAAATTTAAAAATGAGCATATAACCCCCTTATGTTACATGTTTCACACTTGCTGTTAAGTTGGATGGAATGTTTAATGGTGCACTTCAATCCACAAACCACATGAGAGTTCTATGGTCATTTCCAAATGTTAGGGGTAAACTACACATAACCTAAACTACAAGGGGTAAAGTGAAGTTTGCAAACTATAGGAACTAAAGTGAAATTCGAATCAAACTACCAGGTGAAAAGTGTAATTAACCCTATATTTTATTATTGTTGAAATTTAGTATGGTAAACATAAAAATTAGGATAAAATTAATTTTATCCCCTTGTGGTTAATAGGGGTAGACAAACATCGGGGCGGGCTGGTTTCGAACTAGACCGGCATTACATAATAAGGGATTTTGTATTTGCTCAAATCTGGCCCAATTCTAACATTGGGCCTTTATGATCTGTCCAAATCCTGTCCAAAAAATAATTATAAATCCTGAACTCACCCATCAGGTTATATGTTAAAAAAAAGTTAAATCATTCCATAAGTAAATTCAATTACACATTATATTTCTTAAATAAATATATTGGCATCATTATAAATTAAAGGATTTTGTGTATAAATTGAAGGATTTCTTAAATAAATTCAATCACATATCACCATAAATATGAGTTTCAATAAAATCAACAAAAACAAAGTCTAGATCCTAACCCAAAAAAAAAAAAAAAAAACAGAGAGAGATATTTTAATGTATTATAAATAAATAAATAATTAATTAATTTAATAGCACGCTGGCCAGGCCAGGTTGGATTGAAAATATAAATTCCAAGCCCAGCCCATTAATATTTCGGGCCAAAAATGTTGGTCTAGCCTGCCCTCATGGGTTAAAACAACCTTCTTAAACCCTAGAAAAATAGGATTGAGCGAAGCGGGTTGGACAGGCCAATGGGCTGATATCCACCCCTAGTGGTTAAAGGCTTGAGCAGTTTACCCTTTTATTGTTCAAATATAAGTAGAGATTTTCCCTATAAACTTGGGCGAAATTGCAACACTAACGTTGGTAAAGTTAACAAGAAAAAGTTTATATCCTCTTTCATCTTCTTTTACATTATTCTTGCATATATATATATATATATATGTGTGTGTGTGTGTGTTTGGCCTGTGGGGGCTCACCACGGGTCCTATTTTGATAATCTGAACATTCAATGTGTAGAACTCGTCGAGTACTATATGCCTGTAAAAGATCATGTTGATCGGATATCGAGAGCTCTTTTATCAGATCAGATTTCTGTCAACCGTTTATTTTTTCACCGTCCATTTGTTTTATACAAAACTGATTTGATCACGTAGCTATCGATATCCGATCAACGTGATGTTTTAATGGTATATAGTACTTGCCGAGTTCTACACATTGAATGGTTCAGATTATCAAAACCGGACCCGTGGTGAGAGGGCCCGACAGCATCCTCCAGTCTGTGATCGAACTGGAGGAAAGCCAAACCCTAATTTAAAACCTTATAAGTATCAATTTAACTCCAATTTACTACCTTTTAAACTTAATTTGAAAGATTTCTTTTCTTAACTTAATTAGAAATTATATTCATTTAACTCTTAAACTTAATTTCAAATTTAATGGTGTTTAATTCCACTAATTTTGGTGGTCAATTAGAATCTAGGTTGGAGATATGTCACGCCCCGTATTTATTACTCGGATAACATTATCAAAATTCATTAATTAAGTTCATTTACAATAGACAATTCATCTTTGGATGAAATGATGAATAATTAAATATACAAGTTCCCTCTCGCAATAAAATAAAGACATTTACATACGAATAAAATGAATGCCCTGAGGCTTACAATAAAAGAGATGACACTACTCTTTACAAAAAGATAGCACTTATCCAAACAAACAAATGAAATAGTACGATCCATCACTACATTACACTTGTGAAATGGTAAAACTCATGGTTTGATCTCCTAATCCAAAAAAATTCCTTGTACACATGTACTGTAACACCCTCAAAATACAGAATAAAGCAACTATTCATAAGATCCATGAACATAGAAGAAATATTATATATTCATTCATTAGAGTCTTCTTTACAAAAGATGTTACATATTAGCAACAAAATAATGCCCTACGGGCTTACAGCTTTCCAAGTTATCACTTGGTTATAACAAAAGAAGAGTTCTAACTCTATACATAAAAAGCCCTCGGCTTGGATTTACATTTAACACCAAATATAAATAACAAAACGGAGTCTTCAACTCCTAAACCTCCCAAGCTAAGACCCTGGAGGCGGCATGTCACCTATACCTGAAAAATAGTGTCCCAAGTAGGGTGAGCCAAAGCCCAGTAGAGATATGCTAAACAGTACATGAGAATTGACTAAAACATTAGCATCCGATAAATGTTTAACACGAGTAAACCATTTACGTCGTCTCCATAACCAATCAAAATGTTTACATCAAAATCAATCCACTTCCCATTATTTATCCAAATCAACTCATTGACATAGTTCAATATTATCCATACAGTTTAAAATGAGACTACAACTCATATATCAACACTTCAATAACAAACATCATTCAACACTTTTATTTTCTTGCCATTTTATGGAATTACGTCTATAGCGACCCCGGTCTTTTTCCCATTTGATTATTGTATCCGGACTTACGTTCCATGGATTCCGCTGTTATATTTGTTGTTATTGTCCTTTAATTCCTTATTCTTGGGTTATAGGATGTGTTTAGCAGGTTGGTTGCAGATTGGTTGGGTTTAGAAACCAAGTCTGCATGTTCAGTTTTTGGCTTGGTCGCTCGAGCGAGCTTCTCTTCGCTCGAGCGAGGTCTTCATTTTTGGTTCTTCGCTCGAGCGAGCTTTCCTTGGCTCGAGCGAGCAACTGCGTCTAGTACTTAGACCTGAGATATGTGTTTCTTGGCTCGAGCGAGCATTTCTTCGCTCGAGCGAGCGAGGTGTATGTTTTCGAGTTCTTCGCTCGAGCGAGCATTTAGTCGCTCGAGCGAGCTTCTGGGTTGCAGACCTGAAGCATCGAGTTTTTGGCTCGAGCGAGCTTTTCTTCGCTCGAGCGTGGATTTTTGTGTCTGGTCGCTCGAGCGACCATGTCTTCGCTCGAGCGAGCCTGTTCAGTTTAAGTAGGCAGCAGCGGGTTTTTTAATCAGTTTTCTATCTCTTTTTGTTTCTAAACCCTAGGTCCGACCCTTCTCTCTCCCTACACACCTTCTACCCTGGGTTTCATCTAGTATTAGAGTGTTTCTACCCTAGATCCTTTATTAAAAAGGTAGAGGGGGTCGAGGGCTTCAGTTTAATCTGAGTAATTTAGGTTTTGGAGCACTTTGGAATTTGGGTCAGCATCTTCGTCTTCTCTTTTGAGTTATTTCTTCGAGGTAGGGATCTCCTACTCCAATGTATACGTTCTGTTCTAAGTTTTAGCATTTTAATATGTTGGGGGTAGTTTGGTAATTTTGGGAAAAACCCTAGTTGTTGTATTAAATTGAATTGTATGTTTAATTTAAAGAAAACTGGGGAAATTAGTTGAATTCATGAGACTGAGGAAATTATTGATTAAAGGGGGTAGTTGATTAATTTAAATCACTTGCTTATTGAATTGTTGATTTATTTATTTCAGTCTAGAAATAACTGTTTGGGCTATCGGTGGAGGATAGTCATGATTGTTGTAGATGTTGCATGTGGACTAGGGATAACTGGAACTGGTCACATTGGTTAAGTCATTAATGTTGACTGTTGAATTAATACAGACATTATGTGTATTGATTGTAAGATGTATATGTTATGTGTTTTCATACATGTATTAGTTGAGCATTGCATATGCATATTGTGTGGGAGGAGATAGGGGATGTACTCCACGGTTAGGGGAAGATAGGGGATGGACCTCTTAGCCGTATTTTGTTTGGGAGGAGATAGGGGATGGACTCCATTAGCATCACTATTATGTGTGCTTATTGATATTGAAGTGTTTTTGCATATTATTGATACAACACTAAAATGTGTATCATATTGGAAGTATGGAAGTGTTTTGATATGAGCCTATGTCTCATTTGTGTTGTTGATATTGGACGTAGTGTGAATATGCTATATAGATCACAGTTGTAAGTTTGGCCAGGTTCTGAGCCATATTGATCAAAATTAAATTGATAAGTGTCATAGACATTAGTGTCTTAAGATTGTATGTTGATATAATTGATTATCATGGTTAACCATCTATTGAATGCTAGGACTTTATTCAAAGCGTATATTTGGTTTAGTATTTCTCTACTGGGCTGTGGCTCACCCTATATGGGAACTTCATTTTCAGGTTCAGGTGGTTCACTACCTCCAAAGACTTAGCTTGTGAGGATTTGGACTTGAAGATCTGTTTTATTTATTCTAGTTGTTTTTATTTGAATTATGTAAACATTCAAGCCCAGGGCTTTATTTGTTTTGAGTTAGAACTCATGAAATTGTGTCCAAGTGTTGGCTTGGCAAGATGTAAGCCGTAGGGCATTTATTTTGATGTTTTATTTCATAATACTCTGATGATTTAAATAATATAATGTTTTTCTTTTAGTAATGCATGCCTTGTTTTATATTTAATGGGTTTAATTTTGAGGGCGTGACAACGTCTGAGGGAACCCGCACCCAAATATAAATAAGATTTCGGGACTTTCACCCTGGACACTCCGGCCAACTTAGTTATCCATGGAGTCCATCCCCTATCTCCTCCCAAACAATGTACATATACAATGTATTTAAACACGTTGTCATATGCAATGACCAATTCAATCACATATACAATGTTTACGTCCAACCGTCATATTCAATGACATATTCCAATTGATTAGTTTCAATTTACCTAATCATCATGCAGTTTCTACAACAATCATGGCTATCCTCCATCGATAGCCCAAAACAGATATATCTAAACAGATAAATAAATTTCTCGACATATAATTTATCATATTTTCCATAGGTGAGTGATTTATTAATCCAACTACACCATTTAATCACAATTTCCTGCAATTTTCATAATTCCCAAACCAATTTCATATTTCCATAATTGATTTCATTATTTCTACAAATAATTTATTTAATCCCAATTAGGGCATTTTCCCCCATTTCTCAAACATCAACCCTAAGGTTCAATTTCATCAATTATACACAAATAACCCCATTTCAAGACCTCACATACACAATGGAGCCCAAAAATAGAAAACCCTTCTTTCAAACATTTCAAATTTCAAACCCTAACTTCTCAAAATTTCCAAATCTCACCATTTATACAAAATGACTAATATTTATGTTAAAGCTCATAGAAATGAGTAGATTATCCCTACCTCAAATGGAGAAACTCAAAAGAGAAGAAGAGAAAACCCCAAGATGCTCCAAAGCCAAACTTTTTCGGATCAAAAGATATCCCACACGATACTCTACCCTTTTTACAAAGGAAGTAGGGTAGAGACACTCTAGATCAAGTGTATTTGTAGAGAGAAGGGGTATTTTAAAGGGAGACGCAGCCGATCTAGTGTTTTGGAAGAAGAAGATGATCAAAAATGGAGTATTTCACCTCTGCTGTGAACTGATATACACGAGGCTCGCTCGAGCGAAGGAGTTGTTGCTCGAGCGACCAGACATAAAAGAACCTCGCTCGAGCGCAAGAAGCGTCGCTCGAGCGAACAATGCCAAGCTTCAGGTCTGCAACGCAGAAGCATGCTCGAGCGCAAGAAAGCTCGCTCGAGCGAAGGAACGCATAACATGGGTCTCGCTCGAGTGCAAGAAAGCTCGCTCGAGCGAAGGATACCAACCTTCAGATCTTATAGAGATGCAGACGCACGCTCGAGCACAATAGTGGTCGCTCGAGTGAAGAGACACACCACACAAAGCTCGCTCGGGCGCAAAAAGCCTCGCTCGAGCGAAGAATCCAAATTCTGGGCAGCAACCTTTTGTTCCAGCACACAACCAACCTGATTCAAACTTACCCAACACATCCCACAACTCGAATACAAAGAATAAGGATGGAAATGAAATATAGACAGCAACACATAACCATGGAACCCGAGTTCGGAATACAATAAATGACGGGGAAAAACCGGGATCGCTATATGTACAGGCAGGGGATGAGCAACCACTAGCTCACCAAACAATCTCATATTAAAACATTAGAAGATATGTGGGTACCAAAATAGTCATACATATACGTAAAATCATATCATGTCAAAACTGTAATAACCAAAAATATTTTTTAAATAGTCAGTGCACAAATTAATTGAGTAATATTTAGATTGGAGTGTTGTGTAAAGTTATGTGCGAAAATTGTTCAATTTTGTAATAATTTTTTTTTAAATATAATTTTCGATCTCAAAAATTATAACTTTTTTTTTATTATGATGTTTTTATAAGAGTCTAGCATGCTGGACAAAAATTTCAGAAATTAATTGATGAGTATTTATTTTATAAAAAAAATTTGCGAACTGATTGGGGTTCAATTTAATTTATAGCGGAATTTGAAATTGAGTTATGGGTGTTTAGACCATGATTTGAGATAAATTTGTTGGGTCTATTTTGGTACATAATTGGACCGTGTTTGACTTATGGGTGAGACCCATGACTTAGATTTAATTTAAATTTTGTTTAATGACTCATGTTTAACTGTTTGATCTTTTTTAATTATGTGATTGGTAATAACCACCTTGGAAGTTGTTATTATTTATTATATAGGATTATAATAAATATTTGATAGTTGATTTTATGGTGTGTACCATATGGTACAAAAATTATATATTTTTGTAGTGAATTAAATGAGTGTATATTTCATAGTGAGCAAAATATTATATTTTTTGATATACAAAAATATCATATTTTGTGATGAGAAAAATTATATCATTTTATAATTTTTATTATAAAATTTGGAGGTATTATTATAAAATTATATTATTTTTGGGGAAATCATTTTGCTGAGTAGAAAGCCAAGCTGTCTCTTCCTCTCAACGTCTCTCTCTCTCTCTCTCTCTCTCTCTCTCTCTCTCTCTCTCTCTCTGTTTTGTTCTCCGTTGTTGCTAAATATTTGAGCTTCAAATGAGAGTCTTTAGAGTGAGATTTAACAAAATTGTTGTAAATGAAAGTTGGAGAGCTCGTCGTGATCTTCGCAATGGTGTTCTCGGATTCATGATCGGGTGATGTTTGCATTTTCGGATTAGCTTTTCTTCATATTTGAGGTAGGGACTTTCTTAATATTTTACATTAAAGCTATGTTAGGGTTCTTTTAAGAAAATATGTTATTTTAAGAGGTATTGCATATATATATATATATAATTTTCAAATTTTTGTTTGGTAATTTTTGGAAGAAAAATTATGTTGAAATGTTAAGAATGTTAGTATTTTGAGATTGATTTTGGAAAAATCATTTTGTGTTGTTAATTTTGTAAAAAAAATCCGAAAATAGAATTTAAAAGTTGTATGATTGTATTTACATCATATTATGATTAGATGATTTATTTTGAGAAGTATGAAGTTGAAATATTTTTTTTATCTTTGATTTTGAAATTTATTTTTGAGAAAAATAAATTGATATTGAGGAATATTGTGTAAAATGCTTAAGTTGGAATTATAGAGTTGTTTTGGGATTAAAAACTCTAAAAGTGTTACATTCATTATATTTTATGTGATGACCCAGAATTTTGTTTCAAAATAGACAGTGCATAATTTAATTGAGCAAATTTTCGGATTTGACTACTGTGTAAATTTTGTGCAAAAACAGTTTGGTTTTGTATTTTTTTAAAATAGTTTCCGATCTCATAAAATTATGAAATTTTTATATGTTGTTCACATACAAGTCTAGCACGTTGGGTAAACATTTCAGAATTTAATGGTGAGTATTTCTTTTATGAGAATTTGCAGACTGATTAGTGTTCAGTTCAATTTATAACAGAAATTGAAATTGAGTTTTGGGTGTTTGGACCATGATTTAAGATAAATTAATTGGGTCTATTATAATTGGGCCATGTTTGGCTTATGGGTGAGAATTTAATTCAAAACCCATGACTTAGATTCAATTTAATTTGAGTTTCTTTATAGCTCATGTTTAACTGTTTGGTCATTTTTAATTATATGATTGGTAGTGACCACCTTAAGCGTATTTAATTCATTATCTACTTAAGACTAAATTAGAGGTTTATTTGAAGTTGGTAAATTTTAATCATTTTAAATCTAATTGGTTGAATTGATTTGAAGTTATATTTTTATAAACTTATAAATATTTTATTGGAGGACTTAATGTATTCCTTTAAGTATTGTTTGGCAATCACTTTTTGGAGACCCATTTTAAAAACATTTTCATACATTTGAAGGGATAAAGCAAACACATCACTAATACCTTTTGCTTTGGCCCACCAACCCATGTGATAACCATAGATACTTTTTCTTGGTTATTAGATTTTGTTTATCAGTCTTGTTATCTTGCCATATGTATGCATTCTGTATGTATAAAGAAGACTATTAAATATTTAGTTTTACATGTGTAAAACTATCTCCTTTCAATCTCTTGACTTTGACTGGTTGGTGAGCCATCTCTTCCCCTTGGGACTGCCGAATACACATCATCCCGTTCATCATTAGTTTGGCTTGTATTACACCTTCCCTAATTTCTCAAAACTGACCAAGAGGCCCTTATCTTCTACCCTGTTTTGACTTTCTTTTTCCAAACTCTTTTTTTTTTTTTTTTGTGAGCTTGGGATCAGCCCTTGATCTTCCATTATAAGATCTAGTGCTTGGGTGATTTATTTGAGGCCTTTAGTAAGTGTGATTTGGTGTGAAGTTTGAGGGATTATTGACAAGCTCGTGGCCATCTTTGAAGATATTAAAGATTGGGGGTTGATCTCTACTCCTCTTCATCTCCCTTTTGCTGTATTTGTTAAAGCTTATACTCAAGAGGTAGGGACTTTCTTCATATTCTTACATTAAAGCTATGTTAGGGTTATTTTGAGAAAATATGTTATTATAAGAGGTATTGCACATGCATATATTTTTTCAGATTTTTGTTTGGTAATTTTTAGAAGAAAAATTATGTTGAAATGTTAAGAAGATTGGTATTTTGAGATTGATTAGGGAAAATCACCTTGGGTTGATAATTTTTTTGCTAAAAATACGAAAATTTGATTTTTATAGTTGTATGGATTGTATCCACATCATATTATGATTAAATGATTTATTTTGATAAATATAAAGTTGAATCATTTTTCATTTTTCATCTTTAATTTTTTTTTTTGGAATTTATTTTTGAGAAAAATAAATTTATATTGAGGAATATTGTGTAAATTGTGAAGTTGGAATTATAGAGTGATTTTGGAATTAAAGACTCTAAAAGTATTATATTCATGATATTTTGGGAATGTTGATTTATTAATTTTAGAAAAGTTGTGAAATGGTTATTTGTAGAGATTTGGGAAAATTGGCTAGGCATGAAATGTGGGTGTTGTAACGCCCTCAAAATAATACATAAATCCCATCATATTAGACATGCAATGGTATAAAGAAATCAACACCTTTTCATTCATCAGAGTAACTTTTACAACGGTATTACATGTTAACAACAAAAGCAAGTGTCCTATAGGCTTACAGCTTTCCAAGTTAACACTTGGTTACACAAAAGAAGAGTACTAACTCTATACAAAATAAGCCCGTGGCTTGATGTACATGTAATACAACAAAATAATCAAAAAGAGTCTTCGACTCTCATCATCATCCAAGCTATGTTCTTGGAGGTGGCATGCTACCTGTACCTGAAAATAATGTCCCATATGGGGTGAGCCAACGCCCAGTAGAGAAATGCTAAACACAATATGAGCAGTAACTAAGACATTAACAATTGATAAATGTTCGATTACCATAAATCAATTCATAACTCATTTCCATTACATGACCACAATGTTCATATTTCATTTTCCATTTCTCATCATTTTCCCCAATTTACATCAACGGCTCAGAACCTGGCCAACCACTTATATGAGGCAATGACTCGTATTAAACGCTTCCCGTTTTACAATAGATAAACATACTAGTTGTATCAACCTCTCAACAGATAAGCATACAAGCTGTATCCACATTTCAACAGATAAGCATATTAGCTATATCAACACTTCCAAAGATAAGCATATGAGCTGTATCAACACTTCCATAGATAAGCATATGAGCTATATCAATACTTTAACTGACAAGCACAATAGCTGTATCAGTGGAGTCCATCTCCTATCTCCTCCCAAACAACATCCGGTTTAGAGGTCCATCCCCTATCTTCCCCTAAACCGTGGAGTACATCCCCTATCTTCTCCCACATACACAACATATATACACAATCAATCAATACATAACGTTAATGTATTCTACCAACCGTCATACTCTATGACATATCCGATTGATTAGTTTTAGTTTGCCTAATCATCATGCATTGTCTACAACAATCAAAACTACCCTCCACCGGTAGCCCAAGCAATTATAACTAAACAGATAATAAAAGCTCCGACAGATAAAATATCAATGTTTTCAAAAGTGAGCGATTAATAAATCCAACTCCACCATTTTACAATATAATGAGTCAATTTCATTATTTCCATCTCAATTTCCAAACAACAACATTTTCCCAAATTAATTATATCAATTAATTTATACTACAACTTAGGGTTTTCTTCCCCTTTTTCCAACAAGAACCCCATGGTCCATAAATCAACAACCAACAACAATAACACCATTTTGAAGTCCAAAATACATATTTAAGAACCAAAATGACGAAACCCCCATTACACATTTCGAAACCCTAGATCTCAAAATCAAACCATTTAACCAAAAGCTCAACAATCTAGGTTACAACCCATAAGAGTGAGTAGGAATCCCTACCTCAAAAGATGAAACCCAATGAAGGAGATGACAAAAATGAAGATGCTCCAAATCCCGAGATTCTTGGATCAAAAGATAGCCCACGACGATCAACAACCTTTTTGTAAAGGCCAAAGGTTTGGAAAACACTCTAGCTAGATCAACACTTAGAGAGAAGTGAAAACTTTAGAGAGAGAAGCTCTCAAATGGAGTTTTTGAAAAGTAGGAGAGAGAGTGAGGATGAAAAAGTGATTTAGAAATGCCCAACTACCTTCTGTTATACGACATTCCCGCTCGAGCGGAGAACACAATGCTCGAGCGTAAAGAACAAATAACTAGGTCCGCTCGAGCGCAAGAAGTACCGCTCGAGCGCAAAGACACAATAAAAAGTACATCCGCTCGAGCGCGAAAACCAGTCCGCTCGAGCGTAGATCTCCCCTCCCAGAACTCACACTAGAAATGTACTACCCGCTCGAGCGCCAATAAGACCGCTCGAGCGCAACTCGCTCGAGCGCAGGAAATCCGCTTGAGCGTAGAAAACACACCTACAGAAGTTTTGCAGGGACACAAAATACTGGAAGAGTGTAAACCCCGCTCGAGCGCAAGAAGGCCCGCTCGAGCGGACATCCAAAAACCACACTCCGCTCGAGCGTAGAATAACCCGCTCGAGCGCAACACCAAAAACCTAGGCGACTAGGATTGAGACTTAGGCTCACTCAACCTGTAACACACCTGCCCAAAACATCCCCAAAACCCAAACACAAAGAGTAAAGGGCACAAACAAGATAATTACCACTATCAACTTCACGGAACCGAGTCCGGAATATAACTGAACAGTAAAGGGACAATCGGGATCGCTATAGGTGTAATTGAGTGATGAGCCATGTGAAGTTATGTTTGGTCTTATTAATTTGGAAGATGGTAAACATATTGGACTTACTAAGTTGATGAATTAAATTAGTTTGGTTAATATTTAAAATCCTTCGTAATTAAAGGGGTGTTATTGGGTTTAAATTTCCTACTTTTAATATTATGAGATTAGAAGTGATGATGTTGACTAAGTATGAGATTTGGAGAAATAAGCGAGATTAAGTTGATGTGGTATGGTATGTGGTCCCTAGCTTTACTAGTTGAGTTATGTCATCATAATAATACCTAAAATTCATATATGAGATATTCGAATTGTTTTGGTGGATTTTGACAATAAAAGAAAAGAATACGATTTTAGCTCGTTCGGAGCAAATGGATGAATTGGATTAAAACAAGAATGAGTTATTAAAACTTTTATTTATTTATTTATTTATTTATTTTTCCTTGGTTTAATTTGATGCGGTTGATGTTGATAATCAGAAAGTGAACACTCATGTTATATTTTATATTTATAGTCAAGAGAAGATTTTGATATAATTGATTAAATGTTAGAATATTCACTTATGCTTATTGAGAATTATGATTGAATTTGAAGATCTCGAGATTTCACTTGCATGAGAAAAATGAGAATTTGATCCTATTTAATGTTTGGAATGGGGATGAGTTTTGAAAAGAATGTAATTGCATTTCATTGATAAAGTATGTGAGTTAGAAATCGATGAAACTTGAACCCACTTTGGTGTCATATGTTATTGCTATTGATGAACCTATTACCTAGGAGTTTTAGTTTTGATAACTGGTAGGGGATTGGCATGTTGGTATTTAAATGAGGAGATTTTTGGAAAGGTAAGAAAATGTTTGACTTTGGAAGTTTGTTTTATATAAGGAATATTGTTGAATTGTCTTGAAAAGACTAAGTTGGAAGTTGTTGATTTATATGCGGTAAATACATGAACATTGGCATTGTTATATTATCTCTCGGGATTGTATCATGATATTACATTGATAGGGATATGAAAATTGATCACAATGGAGAATTGTGTGGAGGAAATTGGAAATGGAATCATATGAAGGATTGTACATTTTGCATTATCATTTTATTGAACCACTATTGAAATTGATTTTTAATCTTGCATTGGAAGGTTATGGTTTTAAAAGAGAAATTGTTTTGTGAAACAAGATCTATTGTTTTATTTTTGGTAAATACATTGGTAAGTCCGGATAGGGGGTGTAGTTGGTATTGGTTAAGTTGGCCTGAGTGTCCATTGTGAAAGACCAAAAACCCGCACAGATAGGTGTCGAGCCTTCTGGTTAATACCGGTAAAAATGACAATTTGGTTGTACTTGTATGGTCTACTTGCAGACACCAGCCTAGGGATTACCTGAGTCGTATTTACCACCTTGGAATTTTATTGAAATTGTTGGATTAATGTGTTTTCAAATTGGCATTGTGCATAAGATTTTCAAAAGATGAAAAAACATATTTTGAGCTTGACATGGCATATGCATTCATCTCATAAGACTATATAAAATGTATTTGATGCTTTGTTAGATGTCATTATGAATTGTTTAATTATTTGATTCTGTGACGACCTAGTGTGCCATCTGTCTCTTTTCTTTTGTTTAACCTCGGATTTGTCACGTTAGTGTGTCGGGTCTGACTTGAAGCCTTGTTGATCGTCTGGGTTGTTCTGCTCGGAAGTTTTTCCTCGAAATTCTTGTTCTTGTTTCTTTAATGTTGATTCCCACTTGTTTCAGAGGGTGCGAGGTCCAGTCCAAGGTGCCTAGAATGGAGCAGGGAAAATTCTGGGTTGGAAACCAGGGGCCGCACGTGCGGGAGAGGGGCCGCATGTGCGGAATTCAGGGGAGGTTTGGGGCTGCACACTGCAATATATGCAGGTGCTGGAGGAGGTGCAGCAAGCGAAGGCCGCACATGCAGGTTTGAGAGCTACACGTGCGGGAGAGAGGCTCCACACGTACGGGACGCTGGGCAGTCTGAAATCCCTATTTTTTATTTTTTATTTTTTTTATCTTTTCGGGCTAAATGTATCTCATTGTTTTCAACATCTCTCTCTCTCTAAAAACATTTTTACTCTTCCTTCTCTCTAAAAACCATCATCTAGCACTCAAAATCTTTGATTTCTTGTGATTAGAGTCATCATCTCTCACTAATCTTGAAGATCAAAGCTAGGGCTCCTCTTGGTGTAGTGGAAATTGAAGAATCTTCCATCTTGACTCTAGGGTTTCATCTCCTTCATCATCAAACATTGAGATAGGGACTTCCTTGAGTTATATATACATGTTTTGCTAGATTGATGTTGATTCTAAAGTTCTCTTGGAGTTATTTTGAAAGTTTGGTTTTTGGCTCAAGAGTGTAGAGATTTTTCAAAATAAAAAAATAAAAAAAATAAAAAAATTTAATGTTTAAAAGTTGGTCCTTAAGGGTTTCACTTTCATTAATTTAAGGAAGATGTTTTTGGTGGGTTTTCACTAAAGAAATGGGGAAATGTTTGGTTTTTAATGAAAAACCCTAGAAATTAGGGGTTTTGGAGAAATGTGGAAAAGTCTAAGGATTTATTTCTTTCCTTGTGATAAGAGAATGAATGAGAGTGGATTTCATAATATGTTATGCAAAATAGCAATCTTCTTGATATATGAGAAATGAGAAATTATCTTAACATTATTGCTAAATACTTGAACATGTATCGTTGTGAGGTGGCAAATTGTTGTGTATCATGGATTGTGAGAATTGTAAAATCTTGGAGATAAATGTTTGAAAACATCATATGTAGTCTTGAAGATACCAAATTGTTAAGACTTGTGCATGATGAGCAATTGTTGTTGTGTGTTGATGACATATGGTTATTTTTGTGAAATAACATGGAAGAGAGGAAATGGGTTATGTATTTGTTTTGATATTGTTGTCAAGATACTTGAAAATGGAGAAATATTATGAGGCAAGGAAGATCATTGGATTGCATTCGCATGAAATTAATTATTATGCATTGCGAATTTAGATTGGAAACATTTACTGCAAGAAAAGAAAACATAATGTAATAAGAACTACGGAAATGTGTATGGGGTAAATACGTTGGTAAGTCTGGTTAGGAGGTGTAGATGAGTTGATAAGTTGGCCTGAGTGTCTGGGGTGAAAGACCCAAAACACGCGTGGAGGAGGTACCACTTCCCTTCCGGTTAGCAATCGGTAAAGTGGGGTTATTGGTAGTGCTTGTTGAGCCTACTTGCAGACACCAACCTAGGGATTTCCTGAGTCGTATTTACTGCCGCTAATGATTAAAATTGGAAATTTGAAATTGATGAGATTGCAAAATGTTATTGAAATTATGGTGGTTTTCAAGAAGAGCATGAAATGAGAATCTCTTTGAAATGGCACTGCATGGCATTTGCATTTGCATCAAATATTGGAAAATTTGCATAACTATATATACTTTGTAAGGATTTCTCTACTGGGCGTCATGCTCACCCCTATGGGATTTGGTGCAAGTAAAGATGTGGTAGTCCCGTCGAGTTGAGGGCGTGGATATATATTTTTGTGAAGAGCGGACAACTCTATTTGTTATATTTATTTTGCTAGCCAAGGGCTAAACATGTATGGGTCCGAGAGACCATTTTGTGTAACTGGGCTTATGCCTTGGAAGATATAAGCCCTTAAGGGCATTCTAATTACTTGAGACTAGGAGCTTCCCATGCTATAGATTCATGTGTTTTTCATACCTTTGAATGTATATTCGCATGTGGAACTTTTGTAATAACTCTATTGATTAATGATGTAAGGGTTGGAGATTTGCCATTATTATTTAGTGAATGTGGGTTGATGTATTATGAATATTGGTTTATTTCGGGGCGTTACAACTTGGTATCAGAGCTACCGGGTTTGAATACTTAGGACTCGCGGGAAGTGGTTGTTTTACCACAATGGGTTCATTTCGCATGATTAGGAAATGTTTTACTTTTCGAGATTATGTGATAGCATGCTTATGTGACTATATGGGTATGGGATTGGACTTTTGGGATGTTATTTGCGCCTATTAGATTCCTTGTGGTCTTATTAGAAGGGTACTTGATCAATACTCGTTCTACTAAGAATTCTTGGTTTTTCGTGGGATGAATCTCATCACTAAAGGATAATTCATATGTGTTTATGTGACTAAGTGCTTATGTGGAGTGAATTGAATTATTGGTGTGATAGAATATATATGATTTTTATAGTTTAACATGTGAGGCAAGTTGTGAGCACATTTGGAATTATGTGCTAAATTGTTTATCTTGTCCCTTAATTAGGATTTTAAGAAGGGGTCCAACTCGTGGAGGTAGAGGCGGGAAACGTGGTAGGGGCCACCGGGGTGTGTATGGGGTACCGGTCCATGAGGTTCCGGTGCAAGAAGAGGGTTTAGGCCAAGCTAACATGGCCGAGCAAGTGGGACAAGCTGAGATGCCGGGGCAGGGGGCCAAGCCGCAATGGGGGCCCTAGCCTGAGAAATGGCAGGGGCATTGAGGGAGTCCATGAACATACTTAGGGCAGAGACCCAAGCTAGGGAGAATGTCGTGGAGACAAGGGCGAGCTTCCTCACAAGGGAGTTTTTGCGGGCCAAGCCAGATGAATTCCATGGTGGCCCCGAGCCGAAGAACGCAGACTAATGGCTTGAACAAACTGTGAAGACTTTTGAGATGCTTCACATTAAGGATAATGAGTTTAGGGTGACTCTTGCGAGTTACTACCTCAAAGGGGACACGGGCTGTGGAGAAGTGGTTTGGAAATACTCTTGGATCCTGAAGGACATTCCTGATCCTCTGATTGCCACTTGAAAAAGGATTAACACTCTGGTCGGTGGTGCCGGAATTAGCACCTGGACGGACAAGTTAGTATATGTCTCTTGTTTGCTTGTCTTAAGTTTCTTGGAATTTTCTCACATACCTTTCTTTGGCTGATGCTCCTTTATTTATATTTTTCTTTTGGGCCTCAGGGTCGGGCCCACCCTCAATCCATTGTACGTTTATTTATTCGGCTTTCGTTCAACTGGTTCTTTTGGCCGATTAGTCTATTCGGTTTTGCGATCGTCCAGGATGGAGCCGAATACAAATTCCGACCTGGACTATCCTCATACTGTCATTCAGCTTCATCGCACGTACACTAACAATATCCGGCTCCCACAATTGCCCCCCAAACATCCTATTAACGCCAGTTAGTTGGCATGTTTTGTTTCGAACGACATGTTTGGTTTCGAACGGCGTGTTTGGTTTCGAACTTGAAAAGACAAGGAAAAAACGGCAATTGACCCCATTTCAACGCATGTCAGAACACATGCTTTTTAGGCATCATTACATCTTCCCACCTCTTCGTACACTTTCTTCATTTAATGTGATTTGAAACTATGTTGTCCCTTCAAATGTAAGTTTTTTGAATACTCAAAGCTTACGGTTTGCCTTTCGATATACCTCCATTTTGCGACCTTTGCAACTTTCTCCTGTCTCTCATTGTCTCTTCTGTTTCTTGTAATTTCTCTGCTCCTTCATTTCGAATCCCTTTTCCTTGTTTATTTTTAGCTTTGCATAATCCTTAGGCTGGCTAGAATGGCGAAACACTTAAAGAACTCCTTTCTGCGGATCAAATTTTCGGTTTCTGACGCCATTATTTCATCCCTGACGAAGTCCATCTGTCACTCGTAACAGACGATACCATTGATATGGAGAGGACTGATGAAAGTACAATCATCTTTGCTCTTCTATCAATTACTGAGGGCGGAGTCCGTTTTCCCCTTCACCCATTTTTAAGGGCCGTCCTTTGCCACTGGGGTCTAATCCCTTCCCAACCTAATGTAATTTTTTTCTGAATCATAATGGGGATTATAGAGTTGAACCAACGCCTTAGGATTAACCTTGGTATACCTGCAATTCGGTATTGTTATGCCTTAGCCAAATCTTTTGGCCGGCAGGGACGCTATTTTCTCAGGGCCAAGGATACCGATCATCACTTAGTGACTATGCTTGCCAGTTCTGGCAAGCGTGTTGACGATGTAATGGTCGTTGTCCGAGGCAACTGGGAATTCGGCGAGGGTGAAAATCGCCTGGATCCCGTGCCAAGATGAAGAGGCAAACCAGGTGGTCGTATAGCTCCTTATTATTTTTTTTATTGTTATATATTTATTCGGCTCTCCTTCTATGTACTTACCGTTTTATTTGTGCAGGCAACACTTTGAAGAAAGTTTTGGTTTCAGCCGACGACGCCGTACTTGCAAAAATTAAAATCGCTCTCCAATTCTTTGGTCGTCCAAGCCTTCAAAAATAAGGGAGGGTAGCCCACATTCTTCTGAGATACAAGCTGACTTACACAACGTTTTCGACGACAGACAACATTCTAATTTCGAGGGGTGACCAGTAGCTTATGGCCCTTATCTTCCCCAACTTCAAAAACCTAAGGCAGATTGGTTTGGAATCCTCTGATTCGGAGCAGGTGGAAGAACAAGTAGCCAAAGAGGTTGCCGAGGAGCCGAACCAGTCGGAAGTTGAGGTATACGAGGCTCTAAGAGAACCAATTTGAAGACATTTTTACAGACTTAGGAGACTTTCCCGGCGCGTATCTTGAGAATATGGTTGGGGAGTTGCTCATTCAACTTGCCAGAAGGAAAAACGCCGAAAGGATGGCCGCCCGGAGGAGAGCCGAGGCCATCCGATCGGAAACTCCACCTCCACCCGCTACTATTGCTAAGTCCTCTCTGCCTGTTATTGAGGAAGAAACAGCTCAGACCGAAACGGTGGAGATGGAGCGAGTGGAATAGGGGGATTCGGAGGCTGAGCAAAGGGGGGAAAAGCGCCCCGCCGAGCTAGAAGCCGTCTCTGGTGAGGATCAAATCGATAAATAGCTGCGCATTGAGGAATTGAACTTGGTTGTTCCGTTCATTGTTCAACCAAAGATAAGGAATATGCCGATTGCCTTCGATGCATCGGCTTTGAAGGACCCGGCTGTGGCCTTGAGCATGGCCTCCTCAATTTCCTTGCCGGTTGACAGAGCCACATTTTGGGTGGAGCCAAATCTATTGTCAATTGCACTTGCCGCTTAATCGGCCTTATTGGTACATTACTTGCCTTATCTGCAATCTTCCGCCTAGATATATACATATATATTTTGTATTTTTTGTAACTCTATTTCCTTGTTTTGCAGACGGTAGGCAGGATAGCCGAAATCAGCCGCCGTCATCATGACGCTATAGAACAGATCGGCTTGCTGAAAGCCGAAATTGAAAATGAAAAGAGCAAAGCTGTGGAAGCCTCTCAAAGAGCTGATTCTGAGGCAGCGAAAGCGGCGGAGGAATGTGCGAGGGTCGATTTGGAGAGGGCAAAGTGAGCAAAGACGTGCTCCAGTTAGCCAAGGAGGTAATCAACAAGCTGGAAGCCGATTTGGAAGAGTCGAGGAAGGCAAAGGACATAGCCGACTCCGAGATTTCCAAAGCGTTCCAAGCTGGGAAGGACGCCGCCTTGGAAAACTACATGGAGGAAGTGCCCAAGTTCGAGAATCGGGGCTTCAAACACGGCTGGCACAAAGCCCTCACTGCCGCGAATGTGACATTGGCGCAACTGATTCCATATGAGCAGGTGGACGTTGAGCCGCTAGAGTCTGACCCTGAAGATTGATTAAGGTGATATTTTGATTTTTGTTAGCCATCTTAGATGCATAGTTTTTGTAGGTTTTTGTTAGTAGATTTTCATTTCTTTACTTCGACTGGAAGTTTAAATGTAAGGTAATTTTCATGTGTAAAATGACTACTATCTGTACTCAATTTATTAATGAAAATTTCCTATGCTTTTCAATTTACTGCATATACTATTTGTCTTCAATTTACTAATGAAAATTCCTTATGCTTTTCTGTCTGTGACATATGAGTAAATTAAACATCCGATAAATTAATCGAGTCAATTAGACATCCTACGCTTGTCTTTGCTATTTAGCCCAAAAAAGTAAACGAATTGACAATTAACAATTTGGAAAGGTACATGAATAATCGACAAGATAACGAGTGAATCGGCGCAAGGCCTTAATGTCTGGCCGATTAGATTTATGAATCTGCCCTTGCCCTAGCTAATGAATGAACTGGAACGCCGAATGCTATTAGTTCATGGAGTGGCTGGGGCACATGAGATGATCGGCGCAAGGCCTCGACACTTGGCCGATTAGATTAATTAATCTACCCTTGACCCAACTAATGCATGAATTAGAACGCCGAATGCTATTAGTTCATAGAATGGCTAGGGCACACAACCTGATCGGCGCAAGGCCTTGACATTTGGCCGATTAGATTAATTAATCTGCCCTTGACCCACCTAATGCATGAACTAGAATGCTGAATGCTATTAGTTCATGGAATGGCTGGGGCACACAACCTGATCAGCACAAGGCCTCGACATTTGGCCAATTAGATTAATTAATCTGCCCTTGACCCAGCTAATGCATGAACTGGAACGCCGAATGCTATTAGTTCATGGAGTGGCTGGGGCACATGAGATGATCGGCGCAAGGCCTTGACATATGGCCGGTTGGATTAATGAATCTGCCCTTGCCCCAGCTAATACAAGAATTGGAACGCCGAATGTTATTAGTTCGTGGAGTGGCTAGGGCACATGAGATGATTGGAGCAAGGCCTCGACACTTGGCCGATTACATTAATTAATCTGCCCTTGCCCCAGCGAATGCATGAACTCACAACCTGATTAGTGCAAGGCCTCGACATTTGGCCGATTAGAGTCTGATTGAATCTGGCGAAAGGTTTTGAAATTGAGCATTGATGAGATCGCCTCGAGGGTGCTGTACCCATAAGGAATAAATGGGGTGGGTGCTGGGTGCGCGGAGGGGCCATTGTTGCGTTCACAGTCAATAAATTGAGGGGAAAAAAGAGCAATGTGGACGACTGTGGATGGCAAGAAGATTATTCTTCAACAGTAGAGGAGAAGGGAGAACGCTGGTGGAGTTGGACGCAGAGATGAATCGAGGTGGCGAGCCTACACGTACGGGGAGTAGGACATCGAGGGAGCGTGAAAAATGCCAATCCCCACGTCGTCGAAGTAGGTTACCCAGAAGAAAAAAACAGCAACGGGGCAACTCCTCTCTACCACGCTTGAGAGAAGAAACCAGTGTGACGCCACGTCCGTTAAGTTTTGCGATTTTTATAGGGAACAAACCGATGACGGAAGTAGATTCAGTTGTTCATGACCCAAATGTGGCAGTCGAGTTCACTCGACAGATTTTTCCACCAAAAGTCCAGTAGTCAATGGTCGGTCGACCTGATTTTGAAGTGTTTCGAGAGGGCATTCATGGAGCGGTGAAAGGGCTGTATACCGCCTATGAAATTGGCATGTGTCTACGTGCCATGCTACGGGAGATAGAGTAGAAGGATGAACGCATTCAAAACTTAGAAGCTCGCGCGGAGAAGGTTGAGCGTGAACTAAGAAAGGTCAAAACTACTGAGTCACACTCTGCTGGCCAAGGTAACTCAATTATGGAAGAAAGGGTGACCCAACGGCTTATAAGTCATGTGATTGCCGATCGAGATACGACAATCATGTTTGCAATAGAGGGTACAAAGACCAGGGCTTACGAACAAGGCTTTCATGACGGCCGAAAAGTTGGGATACAAAAGACTAAGGAAAAGCTCACCGAATAGGTCTGCCGATGCGAGAATCGTGGATTTAAGCACGGGTGGATCAAGGCTCTCCAAGCCGTAGAGGCTCTCCAGGCAGCGGGCGTTGATTTGGCGTCGCCGTTATATCAGGGTCATCATTTTCCCTTCGCGGCTTTCGAAGTCGAGAAGAGCGATGACGAGGGGGATGCCAAATAAAACTGAACATATTGTACCGCTCCAACGTAGATTGGAAGCGAATTATGTATTATCGATTAAGTCAATGAAACATATTATTTTAAATGTTTGCATGCTATTTCAATTTATGTTCATCTTCCATTTTTCGTCAACTGTGTTTATGCTTGTCAATTATAATATTCACGAAAAGGGCGTCGAATTCGGAGGCTTATTCGGCCCAAACGTGGTTTCTACGAAGGGCGCTCCGAATGCGGAGTCTTATTCGGCCCAAACGTGGTTTCCACGAAGGGCGCTCTGAATTCGGAGGCTTATTCTCTTGGCCAATCGTGGTGTCCACGAAGGGCGCTCTGAATTCGGAGGCTTATTCAGCCCAAACGTGATTTCCACAAAGGGCGCTCCAAATTTGGAGGCTTATTCGGCCCAAACGTTGTTTCTACGAAGGGCACTCCGAATTCGGAGGCTTATTCGGCCCAAACGTGATTTCCACAAAGGGCGCTCCGAATTCGGAGGCTTATTTGGCCTAAACGTGGTTTCCACGAAGGGCACTCCGAATTCAGAGGCTTATTCTCTTGGCCAATCATGGTGTCCACGAAGGGCGCTCCGAATTCGGAGGCTTATTTGGCCCAAACGTGGTTTCCACGAAGGGCACTCCCAATTCAGAGGCTTATTCGGCCCAAACATGGTTTCCACGAAGGGCGCTCCGAATTTGGAGGCTTATTCGGCCCAAACATGCTTTCCATGAAGGGCGCTCCAAATTCGGAGGCTTATTCGGCCCAAACGTGGTTTCCACGAAGGGCGCTCCGAATTCGGAGGCTTATTCTCTTGGCCAATCATGGTGTCCACGAAGGGCGCTCCGAATTTGGAGGCTTATTCGGCCCAAACATGATTTCCACGAGAGGCGCTCCGAATTCGGAGGCTTTTTGGCGAATAACTAACTGGGCAAAAGAGAACATTGTATTAAAAATGAAACATGAACATGTCGAAAAATCAAAACAAGTTGTCCTGCCGTACAAGTTAATGATAAAATTTGCGCAAGTGTGTAGAATTCCATGGATGCGGCAGGCTTCTTCCATCCATGTCTTTGAGCCGATATGCCATTGTCCCTGCGATTAAGTCAATCTGATAGGGGCCGTCCCAGTTGGGACCCAATTTTCCGTCGGTGGGAATCCTAGCAGCGGGTAGCACTTTCTTGAGGACTTATTCTCCTAGTGTATAACGGCGTAACTGAACACGCTGATTATATGATTTAGTGAGCTATTGCTGGTACCGTGCCATGGAAGCAAGGGCACGGTCTCGGCGTTCTTCAATCAGAGTCAAGTCCAAAGCCAACATCATGTCATTTTGGTCCATATCAAAAACTTTAGATTTCAAGGTTGGGAGGCCGATCTCCAGGGGGATGATTTCCTGGGTTCCGAAGCATAGAGCAAACGGCGTTTCCCCAGTGGATCGCCTCGGAGTAGTGCGATGAGCCCACAACCCACTGGTCAACTCTTCGACCCATCTGCCTTTAGCTTTCTCCAGCCTTTTCTTGATGCTGTCCAAAATAACCTTGTTGGTAGCCTCCGCTTGACCATTGCTCTGGGGGTAAGCTGGCGAGGAAAAATAGGGCCGGATACCATAAATGTCACATAATTCTCGATACGCGCCACAATCGAATTGGGTACCATTGTTAGAAACAAGTGCTCGTGGTATGCCAAATCTTGTTATGATGTTTTTCCACACAAAACACTTAACATCGGAATCTCGAATATGTGTTAGTGCTCCGCTTTGACCCATTTTGTGAAAATAATCCGTCGCAACAATTAGGAATCTCCTGTTGCCCGGGGCCCTGGTAATGGTTCGACGATATCAAGGCCCTATTGAGCAAATGGCCAAGAACTTAACTCCTCGGCTGGCAGGTGAGTTAAAGGGGAAAACTTCTGGCACTGAGCATATTTCTTGACATAACACTCGGCGTCGGTCCGCATGGTCGGCCAATAGTACCCCTATGATACGGCGCGGTGAGCCAGAGAACGTCAGCCCGAATGGGCACCACAACTGCCTTCATGTATTTCAGACAAAAGTTCCTCAACTTTATCTGGGTGAACACACTCTAAGTACGGCCCGAAGAGAGATTTTTTGTAGAGCTTCCCCTGCGGATCCAAATAGTATTGGAGGGCTTTATTTCGGAGCATGTGTGCTTCTTTTTTATCCATCGGGAGCTGTTCTGAAGATAGGAATGCGGCGATAGGGTTCATCCAACTCGACCTGGTTCGATAATGTTGACCTAAACTAGTTCTGAAGAGGCAATGCTCGACTCAGGGACAAACCCTACTTCAATTGTTCGCTTAATTTCTGAGTTGATAGCAGAGGCTAGGCAAGCCAAGGCATCTGCATGCGTGTTCTGATCCCGGGTTATTTGATTCTGTTTGTGGTGATCAAATTTCGCGAGCAAAGAATTCGCCGTTTTCATATAGGCTGCCATGCAGTCATTTTTGGCTGCATATTCTCTTTTCAACTGGTTAATTAATAGCTTTGAGTCACAGAAAACAAGCAGACACCGCGCACCGAGGTGAAGTGCGTTTCGCAGGCCGGTTAACAGTGCTTCGTATTCGGCCTCATTGTTTGATGTGTCGAATCCCAATTTGACGGCCTGTTCGATTATTGCCTCCTCAGGGGTCATGATTACTATGCTAGCCCCATTGCCACGCCGGTTGGATGACCCATCACAATACATCTGCCAAACGTCGCCAACATACATTCTCCAGTCGGGCTTAGTTTGCACTTGATCAGACTTAAAGTCAGCCAGGGATCCTGTGAACTCGGCAACAAAGTTGGCAAGCACTTGCCTTTGATAGAAGTTCTAGGTAGAAAGTGGATATCATACTGGCCGAGTTCAAGAGCCCATTTCAAGACACGCCCAGACGCTTCTATGCTGCGGAGTGCGGACTGGAGGGGATATTCCGTTGGCACCCCAAAGGTATGCCCCTGAAAGTAGTGCATTAGTTTTCTTATAGCCATGACGAGAGCAAGGATAAGCTTTTCTAATGGAAGGTAATGTGTCTCGACGTCGACCATAGCTTTGCTCACATAGTAAACTGGTCGCTGCTCCCCTAGTTTTTCCTTCAGCAATACGGCGCTGACTGCCTGGACAGATACTGCCAGATACAAAATGAGTGGATCGCCGGCTGCAGGAGTTGCCAAGAGCGGAACTGATCAGAGGTAAGATTTCAAGCCATCCAAAGCGGCCTGGCAATCGGGAGTCCAATCAAATGCTCTGCCTTGCTGAAGAGTGTGAAAGAATTGTCGGCAGCGATCTGCCGAATGACTAATAAATTTATTGAGAGCGGCGGCCACCCCCATTAGCTTCTGAACCTCTTTCATTGACCGAGGGGATTCAAGCTCTAGAATTGCTGTGATCTGTCTTGGATTGGCTTTGATTCTGCCGTGGTTAATGATGTAGCCAAGGAATTTGCCGAAGCCAATGCCGAATACACACTTAGAAGCGTTCAATTTCATCTTGTACTTTCGAAGAATGCCGAATGTCTCTGACAAATCGGGTAGATGGGAGTGCTTTTCCTTAGATTTGACCACCATATCGGCGATGTATACTTCCATGGTACGGCTGAGTTGTTCCTTGAACATGGAAGTCATTAGTCTTTGATAAGTTGTCCCTTCTTCAGCCCAAAAGGCATGACCTTGTAGCAATAGGTTCCTCTTGGGGTGAGGAATGCGGTTTTTTCTTGATCCTCTAGATGCATGGCAATTTGATGATAGCCTCTGTAGGCATCCAAGAAGCTCATGGGTTGATGATGTGCCGTTGCATCTACGAGTTGGTCGATTCTGGGCAAGGGCAAACAGTCCTTGGGACAAGCTTTGTTCAAGTCCGTAAAATCCACACAAACGCGCCAAGAACCATTCTTCTTCTTTATGACCACAGTATTGGACAACCATATAGGATAAGCTACTTCGCGAACCGCCCCGGCTTCAAGTAACCTATTTACCTCTTCAACGACGGCCGAAGTATGCTCTGCAGTTGACCGCCAGCTTCTTTGAACGATTGGCTTACACTTTGGATCAACGTTCAAGTGGTGTTGGGCTACCGATGGATCTACTCCTGGCATCTCGTATGGGGACCATGCAAACACATCAATATTATTGAGTAAGAAGGCTACCAATTCCTGTTGTTCGACGTTATCCAAGGAAGCGCCGATCATGAAGAATTTGTCAGGATTTCCATCAATTTCGACCCGGTGCAGGGCTTTGGTTGCTTTTTCACTTGGGACCCTGCCAATGTCGTTGAGACTCTCCCTATCCGGTACCTCAATTGAATGCACTTCCAGTTCCCTCGGTCTGTTTGCAACTAGAAGATAGCATGCCTGCGCCGATTTCTGAGAGCCGCAAATCTGTTCAATACCATATTCAGTCGGAAAACGGAGCAGTTGGTGGTAGGTGCTTGGCACGGCTTGCATCGTATGTAACCAAGTTCTGCCCATGATCAGATTATACGGCGAAGGGAGCTTAACAACCATAAACTCTACATCTACTGATCTGGTTCCTGGCCGTACGGGTAGTGTGATCTTGCCCAAAGGGTATTCCGGGTTAGCATTGAAGCCGAATAACGGATAATCAACTGGAGACAGGTCTGAATCTGTAAAACCAAGTTTGACAAAAGTTTTGTAATACATTATCTTCGAAGTGCTGCCCTGGTCAATAAGGACACGCTCAATGGTGAATCTGTTTACATGTAGCTCGATGACGAGGGGATCAATGTGGGGGTGGGTCACTCCAGCTAAATCACTATCATTGAAACTGATCCTTCCAGTGTCAAGGGGCCGTTTTGCTGGCGTCATAGGGCTATGTGGGCTTGATGGCAACTGGATTGTGTCCACCTCAGATGGTGCCGGTAGGCTGTATATCATATGGATTACACCAAGAGGAGGTGATTCCGGCCGTAGAGCTACTGTATTTGTTGAATCGTTCTTTCGGACATATTGGGTAAGACGGCCATCTTGCACCAATTCTTCCAGGTGATCTCTCAGAGAAAAACAACTATCGGTGTCGTGACCAAGGTCTTTATGATACTTACATTGTTTATCTTGTCTTCTCGCATCGGGGGGTCCCGTTATCTTGGGTGGCCACTTGAAGAACGGAAGGTGTTGTATTTTTGACATAATCTTACTGATCGGCTCTGTCGGCTCTGTGTACTTCTTGCTCGGACGCCTTGCATGCTTGTTATCCACTTGGTATTGTTCATTAGCTCGTTGCGAACATTGGTCAGTTGATCGGCGCGAATCATGCCTTTTGTCTCGTTTGGGTCGATTCCGCCGTTCGGGGCTTCTTGGAGGCACAGAACTAATCGACTGTACAACTCCCGACGTGGCCGTCTCAACGGCTTTACGTCCGGCTTTGGCTCGAAGGGCATCATCTTCCATTTTGCAGTATTCTTCAACCTTCTTTATTAATGCCCAGACGGTTTTGGGGGGATGCCTGGTCAATGAACTGCGGAGGGGGCTGTCGCGGTGATGGCCATGGAATCATTGCAAGCATCATCAACCAGATTAAAGCATTCCCAATAGCGGGCCGAGTATTCACGAAGAGTTTCTTCTGGTTTAATTTGCATGGCCCAGAGAGAGTCGGCTTGCTTCGGCTGGACCTCATTGGTGACGAATCTTGCCCTGAATGACTTTTGGAGTTGGTGAAAGCTCTTAATTGATGCTGGCTCCAATTTATAGTACCACCTCACAGCCAGTGGTCCCAGACTGTTTGGAAATATCCGACACATAAGGGCTTCGTCGTCAACATGGAGCATCATCGCTTGATTGTAATGACAAATCTGATCAATGGGGTCTGATTTTCCATCGTAGACGGTGAACGACGATGCCTTGAATTTCTTGGGTAGCACAGCCCTGGCAATTCGTCGCACGAATGGGTCGTGTTTATCTTCCTCATCCGAGTCATCGCTTTTCCTTCGTCTATGTCGTACATATGGACTTCCCTCAGACAAGCTGGACACATCAACACACCCTTTCTTTTTGGGTTCCGGGGATAGTGAGTCTGAATCACTATCATTATTGCGTTTCTGAAGTCGACGTCGACGACCATCCTTCTTTCCCAGAGGTCGATCCTGGTCTTGGCATGCGGCTTGTTGGGATTTCGCCACCTCCAAGGCCAAATCCTGGCGCAGATGCTCATTCTTAGCCAGCACGTTTTCCAGCCGCTGCTCATTTTGCTTTACCTGATCCATAATCGTCTGCATTGTCTCATGCATTGAGGTTGAGGGTGATGTCTGGGCAACTAAGTCAAAGTTCAAGGCATGTCGCGTGGCGATATTCTCCGGTCCCAGCATGTTTCTTGGTGTGAGGTCATCTCATGGTGTAGTTTCATCAGCGGCTATCGGAGGATCTTCTATTACGCCTGCCATAGATGTATTTGAGTATTCCCACAAACGGCGCCAATTGTGGAGAAGTGGTTTGGAAATACTCTTGGATCCTGAAGGACATTCCCGATCCTCTGATTGCCACCTCAAAAAGGATTAACACTCTGGTCGGGGGTGCCGGAATTAGCACTCTGACGGACAAGTTAGTATATGTCTCTCATTTTCTTACGTCTTAAGTTTCTTGGGGTTTTCTCACATACCTTCCTTTGGCTGATGCTCCTTTATTTATATTTTTCTTTTGGGCCTCAGGGTCGGGCCCACCCTCAATCCATTGTACGTTTATTTATTCGGCTTTCATTCAACTGGTTCTTTTGGCCGATTAGTCTATTCGATTTTGGGATCATCTAGGATGGAGCTGAATACAAATTCTGTCCTGGACTGTCCTTATACCGTCATTCGGCTTTATCAAACGTACACCAACAATATCCGACTCCCACACGAGCCAATGGTGGAAGTATGCTAAAAGCCGAATAGAACCGACATGGGAGGCATTTGTGGTAGCTTTCCAAGAAAAGTACCTACCCCCCACTGCTAGGGAGAGGTTGAGGCAAGAATTTAAGGACCTTAAGCAACTCAATATGTCCGTGGCTGAGTTTGAAGTGGCCTTTTCTAGTTTGTCCCAGTTTGCACCAGAGTTGCTAGCATCAGAAAAGTGCCGTTGCATTGAGTTCAAGAAGAACCTTAGAACTAAGATTTTGTTCACGGTTGCCGGGAACATGATCCAAAATTATGACCGTCTTGTGGAGGCGACCGTGCATATGGAGATTACCGTGGAGGCCAAGGAGAAGAGACTTCGGAATTTGAGGTCTAGGGGCCAAGGGTCACAAGGGGACTATAGGCCCAACAAGAAGAGCAGAAACACATTTTCATCCCAGTCCCAGCCGCAACAGTCTAGATCTACTTTCCCCTTGCCTAGTGCGGGCCCGGGAAAGAGTGCGCCGAGTGGGTTTTCTTGCTTCAAGTGTGGCCAACCAGGTCACAACGCCTTTGCTTGTCCACAGAAGGGAGGAGGACAGCATATGTTGCCACCACCACTACCTAACCAATCTGAGAGTCAATCCCAGAGTAGAGGGCAGGGGCCTACTTGCTATCAGTGCGGTCAGTCAGGGCACATGAAGAGAGCTTGCCCGTAGTTGGGAGGAGCATCTGGTGCATCAGGGTTGAGGTAGACTCAGAGCCACCAGCAGGCTCATTCAGTTCAAACTTCGCGAGTTAACTAGGGAGCCACTTCAGCTCAGTCAGTACAACAGGCTTATGCTCCGAGGGACGAGCAGGTTGATCAGAGGCCACAGGGGTGCGTGTGCGCTGTTACCGCACCAGAGCAGTTGCCAGGATCCTCAGTTGTGAGAGGTATTTTTTATTGTGTGTAATTCTTTGGCCAGTGTGTTGATAGACATAGGTGCATCTCATTCATTCATATCTACTGCATTCGCATCTGCATTGGGGTTAGAGGTGGCATGGTTAGCGTCTCTACTCAGAGTATAGTCACCAGTTGGGGGTACAGTTGACTTAGATTGGGGATGTCATGGTTGTGAGATAGAGGTCGCCGACCGTCGACTCCCATTTGCTTTTGTGTTGCTAGACATGTCGAGTTTTGATATTATTCTAGGCATGGATTGGTTGTCTTCGTATCGGGCAGTGATTGATTGTTTTCGTCAGAGGGTCACCGAATGCACATCGAGTGGTGATTGTTTTTACTTTCTGGGAGACCGGGTTGATAGGATCTTGTCGCCAGTTTTTGACCCTCGTAGCAGAAACGAGCTTAGTGGCCTTCTTGCTGCTCTCTTGGATAGTGAGAGTGACGGGACTCGTGTTAAGTTACCAAGGGTCGTTTGTGAATACCTAGATGTGTTTCTCGAGGACCTTATTAGTTTGCCACCCCACCCGGAGATTGAGTTCATCATTGACTTAGTGCCTAGAACGGAACCAATTTCTATAACACCATATAGGTTTACACCCATGGAGTTGCATGAGTTGAAGATTCAACTCCAAGAGCTTTTAGACAAGGGCTTCATTCGCCCTAGTACGTCGCCTTGGGGAGCGCTGGCTCTCTTTGCAAAGAAGAAAGATGGGTCGTTGCAGCTGTGCATCAATTATCGCAAGTTGAATCGAGTTACCATCAAGAACAAATACCCTTTACCTAGAATAGATGACTTGTTTGATCAACTTAGAGGGTTGTGTTGCTTTTCGAAGATAGATTTGAGGTCGAGGGATCATCAGCTGAGAGTCCAAGAGGAGGACATCCAGAAAACGGCCTTTCATATGCGTTATGGTCACTATGAGTTCCTTGTAATGCCATTTGGGTTAACTAATGTACCGACTTCCTTTATGGATTTGATGAACCGAATTTTTAGGGAGTACTTGGACCATTTTGTGGTTGTCTTTGTGGATGACATTCTAATTTATTCAATTTTCGAGGAAGAACATGAGGCTCACTTGAGGGTAGTGCTTGATTTGCTTAGGAAGCATCAATTGTATGCCAAATTTGAGAAGTGCGAGTTTTGGCTCACCGAGGTGAAGTTTTTGGGCAATGTAGTATCAAGAGAGGGAGTAACTGTAGATTCATCGAAGATAGACTCAGTACATGATTGGGAGCAACCTAAAAATGTTTTTGAGATCCAGAGTTTCTTGGGATTGGCGGGGTACTATCGACATTTTGTGAGGGACTTCTCTAGATTAGCCGTGCCTTTGACTAGGTTGACTAGAAAGGGGGTTAAGTTTGTGTGGAGTGAGGCTTGTGAAAAGTCTTTCCAAGAGCTTAAAACTAGATTGACTACGACACTAGTGTTGATCATTCTGGAGAGAGGTTTGGGTTACAGCGTTTATTGTGATGCATCTCGGGATGGGCTTGGTTGTGTTTTGATGCAAGGGGGAAAGGTTGTAGCTTACGGTTCATGGCAATTGAAGACTCATGAGAAAAATTACCCTACCCATGATTTGGAGTTAGCCGCAGTAGTGTTTGCCTTGAAAATTTGGAGGCATTACTTATATGGTGAGAAGTTTGAGATTTTCTCCAATCATAAGAGCTTGAAGTATTTGTTTTCCCCAAAAGACTTGAATTTACATCAACGGAGGTGGATGGAGTTTTTGGAGGATTATGATTTCGAGTTACACTATCACCTGGGGAAGGCCAATGTAGTGGTCGATGCCTTAAGTTGAAAATCCGTGAGTAGTTTGGCAAGTGTGACCATTCGAGAATGGGTTATGTTGGGGGATATAGGCCAGTTTGAATTGCATCTGGGTGAGTCTGAAGTGGGTGCAACATTGTTTACTTTGAGTGCTCAACCTGTCTTAATTAGCAAAGTTGTAAAGGCACAACAAGGGGATCTTGAAGTAGAGTTGATTCGTGACAGAATCTCCAATGGGAAGGAAGAGAAGGGTTTGAACATTCACTCGGATCAGAGTGTACATTACCTAGATTGATTGTTTGTACCTGAATCTTGTAGAGAGGAAGTGCTTCGGGAGCTCCATCACTCACGCTTTGTGGTACATCCGGGAGGCACAAAGATGTATCGTGACCTTAGCCGTCAGTTCTGGTGGAGGGGTATGAAGCGGGATGTCGCATCCTTCGTGTCGAAGTGCCTTACTTGTCAACAAGTGAAGGCCGAACACCGAAGGCCAACGGGTTTGTTACAACCCCTACCAATAGCCGAGTGGAAGTGGGAGCACATTACCATGAATTTCGTAGTTGGGCTTCCTAGAACACAGCGGGGCAATGATGCCATTTGCGTGATTGTTGATAGGTTCACCAAGTCTACGCATTTCATCCCGATGCGTACCGGCGATTCAGTTGAGCACTTGGCGGAGTTGTATGTTAAAGAGATAGTTTGACTTCATCGGGTTCCGGTAACCATTGTGTCGGATAGGGATCCTCGTTTTACCGCCCGGTTGTGGCAAAGCCTTCAAGAGACATTGGAAACTAAGTTGACTTTTAGCACCGCCTATCACCCTCAAATCGATGGGCAGTCAGAACGTACCATTCATATTTTGGAGGACATGCTTAGAGCTTGTGTCCTAGAATTCAAGGGGTCTTAGGAGAGGCACTTTCCGTCGATTGAGTTTCCTTATAACAATTGTTACCAAGCTAGTATCGAGATGGCACTGTTTGAGGCCTTGTATGGCCGACCATGTAGATCACCAGTTTGTTGGGCCGAGGTAGGGGATGCACTGTTATTGGGTCCGAAAATTGTTAGGGAGACAACCGAGAAGGTTGCTCTCATTCGGAAGACGTTAGCTACGGCCTAAAGCCGGCAGAAAAGTTATGCTGACAAGAGGAAGTGACCCTTATCTTTTGAAGTAAGTGACCATGTTTTCCTTAAGAACTCACCTAGGCGGGGTTTAATGAGGTTTGGCAAGAGTGGGAAGCTATCTCTGAGGTTTATTGGGCCTTTCGAGATATTGGAGAGAATTGGGGAAGTGACATATCGGTTAGCCTTACCGGCACAACTATCGGGAGTTCACAATGTGTTTCATGTGTCCATGCTTAGAAAGTACGAACTCGACCCTTCTCATGTGCTAGACTGGGTTGATTTGGAGGTAGATGAGGATGCCTCCTATGAAGAGCGACCAGTTCAAATTGTAGATACCCGAGAGCAAGTGCTACGAGGCAAAACCATACCGTTAGTGAAGGTGTTGTGGAGACACCACGGAGTTGAAGAAACAATGTGGGAAAGGGAGGCGGAAGTTCACTCCAAGTATCCTGATTTGTTTGAAGATGCTTAGTTGTTCTAGTGTATTTCGTGATGTTCCCTAGTGTTGAAGGGAAAAAGTGTTAAATTGTTGATCACATATTGTTGTATGTATTGTTAATCTGAGCATGAGATTGTGAAGGAATGATACTTTGCTAAAAATGATTTACTTCATATGTCTTGTATAAGCGGTTGTTGCTTTGATGAAAAGAATGGTCAATGTTGGTTAAACATTAATGTTGCGACTTGAAATGTTGTTAAAATGATCATAGTTGCTAGAGCACTTTTGTTTGGTGAGTTTATTCAAATTTCGGGGACGAAATTTCCTATGGTGGGGAGGTTGTGACGACCTAGTGTGCCATCCGTCTCCTTTCCTTTGTTTAACCTCGGATTTGTCACGTTAGTGTGTTGGGTCTCACTTGAAGCCTTGTTGATCGTCTAGGTTGTTGCGCTCAGAAGTTTTTCCTCGAAATTCTTGTTCTTGTTTCTTTAGTTTTGATTCCCACTTGTTCCAGAGGGTGCGAGGTCCGGTCCAAGGTGCCTAGAATGGAGCGGGGAAAATTCTAGGTTGGAAACCAGGGGTCACACGTGCGGGCCTTGGGCCGCACGTACAGGAGAGGGGCCGTACGTTCAGGAAGTGAGGCCGCACGTGCGGAATTCAAGGGAGGTTTGGGGCTGCACACTGCAATATATGCAGGTGCTAGAGGAGGTACGGCAAGGGAAGGCTGCACGTGCGGGGTTGAGAGCCACACATGCTGGAGAGAGGCTCCGCAGGGCACGTGCTGCACGTGCGGGGCACGTGTCACGTGTGCTGGATGCTGGGCAGTCCGAAAACCCTATTTTTTTAATCTTTTAGGGTTGAATATATCTCATTGTTTTCAACATCTCTCTCTCTCTCCAAAAACATTTTTACTCTTCTTTCTCTCTAAGAATCCTCATCTAGCACTCAAAATCTTTGATTTCTTGTGATCCTTTGAGCCTAGAGTCATCATCTCTCACTAATCTTGAAGATCAAAGCTCCTCTTGGT
Source organism: Camellia japonica (assembly GCA_030407325.1). NCBI lineage: Eukaryota > Viridiplantae > Streptophyta > Magnoliopsida > Ericales > Theaceae > Camellia > Camellia japonica. The sequence continues at coordinate 154,535,579 of JAPPVO010000059.1, read as the reverse complement.
GTAGTGGAAATTGAAGAATCTTCCATCTTGACTCTAGGGTTTCATCTCATTCATCATCAAACATTGAGGTAGGGACTTCCTTGAGTTATATATACATGTTTTGCTAGATTGATGTTGATTCTAAAGTTCTCATGGAGTTATTTTGAAAGTTTGGTTTTTGGCTCAAGAGTGTAGAGATTTTTCAAAAGAGGGTAAAAAACAAAAAATTAATGTTTCAAAGTTGATCCTTAAGGGTTTCACTTTCATTAATTAAGGAAGATGTTTTTGGAGGGTTTTCACTAAAGAAATGGGGAAATGTTTGGTTTTTAATGAAAAAACCTAGAAATTAGGGGTTTTGGAGAAATGTGGAAAAGTCTAAGGATTTATTTCTTTTCTTGTGATAAGAGAATGAATAAGAGTAGATTTCATAATATGTTATGCAAAATAGCAATCTTCTTGATATATGAGAAATGAGAAATTATCTTAACATTATTGCTAAATACTTGAACATGTATAGTTGTGAGGTGGTAAATTGTTGTGTACCATGGATTGTGAGAATTGTAAAATCTTGGAGATTAATGTTTGAAAACATCATATGTAGTCTTGAAGATACCAAATTGTTAAGACTTGTGCATGATGAGCAATTGTTGTTGTGTGTTGATGACATATGGTTATTTTGCGAAATAACATGGAAGAGAGGAAATGGGTTATGTATTTGTTTTGATATCGTTGTCAAGATACTTGAAAATGGAGAAATGCTATGAGGCAAGGAAGATCATTGGATTGCATTCACATGAAATTAATTATTATGCATTGTGAATTTAGATTGGAAACATTTACTTCAAGAAAAGAAAACATAATGTAATAAGAACTACGGAAATGTGTATGGGGTAAATACATTGGTAAGTCCGGTTATGAGGTGTAGATGAGTTGATAAGTTGGCTTGAGTGTCCAGGGTGAAAGACCCAAAACACGCGCGGAGGAGGTACCTCTTCCCTTCCGGTTAGCAACCGGTAAAGTGGAGTTATTGGTAGTGCTTGTTGAGCCTACTTTCAGACACCAACCTAGGGATTTCCTTAGTCGAATTTACCACCCCTAATGATTAAAATTGGTAATTTGAAATTGATGAGATTGCAAAATGCTATTGAAATTATGGAGATTTTCAAGAAGAGCATGAAATGAGATTCTCTTTGAAATGGCACTGCATGGCATTTGCATTTGCATCAAATATTGGAAAATTTGCACAACTATATATACTTTGTAAGGATTTCACTACTGGGTGTCATGCTCACCCCTATGGGATTTGGTGCAGGTAAAGATGTAGTAGTCCTGCCGAGTTGAGGGCGTGGATATATATTTTTGTGAAGAGCGGACGACTCTATTTGTTGTATTTATTTTGCTGGCCAAGGGCTAAACATATATGGGTCCGAGAGACCATTTTGTGTAACCAGGCTTATGCCTTGGAACATGTAAGCCCTTAAGGGCATTCTAATTACTTGAGACTAGATGCTTCACATGCTATAGATTCATGTGTTTTTCATACCTTTGAATGTATATTCGCATGTGGAACTTTTGTAATAACTCTATTGATTAATGATGTAAGGGTTGGAGATTTGCCATTATTATTTAGTGAATTTGGGTTGACGTATTATGTATATTGGTTTATTTCGGGGAGTTACAGATTCAATTGACAATGAAGTAATGTAGACGCGCCCTTGGGCCTCACTACAGTTCGGACTCAATTCGTGTCACGGTTCTTAATCTGAACCAAAGAGTCCAAATCCGGCAAATCGTTGTGAGAAAACAGATTTTGAAAGAAGTGCCAAACATGGACTGCTTTGCCAGATACAGAGTCACCACCTAAATATTTTTTATGGGGGAATTTAGGAAACCCTGACTCGGTGCCAAAGGCCACGTGTCCGTCATCGCCAAAGTTGCCTCGGCTCGGGAGCTTGGGTACGATTGGGGAAGGTCAGCTATGAGCACCCCCTCTCGCCCGATCCGAAGACCGGCCTCTACTAACCGTGATATCTTGTTTTGAAAACATTACATGCCCTTATTCCGGTTATTAGCCTAGAATTACTATGTTATGCGCACAACAAACAAATATAGACCAAATCGCCTAAATGGGAACAAAACATTGCATGCTTATTTTGAGGATGGTTTGCTACTCGTAAGTAGGCTAAAATGCAGTTTTTGCCACCCTCGAGTGGGCTTTAGAAAAGATGGTTTTGCCACTATCTAGTGGGCTTAAAACTCACAGCTTTAATGCATTGTTCCAAGTTAAACAACTCAACCTCCACCCACAGGCATTCAAACAGTTATATCATATAAGCAGTTAGCCTCATGGTAATCATGCTATTATGGCAACATTCACACGCATGCGGTATGCTAAAGCGTAAAAGCTTACCTAGTACTCCGAGCTAAAACAGAAACTAGTTAGTAATCACATGCATGATCCTAGCTCATTTTAAGATGGCTAATGCAACACATACAAGATGTAACTATAATAGGCTCAGCTATCCTAAAGCATGGCATGTGAAATGTTACAACTAACACGTCTCGCCCGGAAAGCCCGTACCATGCCACTACTGCCTTTGTTTACACTGCCCTGCTTCTCTGAAGGATGCAAAAGTCCTGGGACATGCTCTATGGATGTTGGGAAATACCACCGGCCAAGTATAAGCACCACCGGCCAAGGGGAGGAACCACCGCTCAAAAATAATGGCCGGCCGGCACTAGATATGGCCGGTCGGCCAAAACTTCCTGCAGAACCTGCAGTTGACAGCAGCAGAGGGCAAGCAGTGTATGGCATGGAATTTTCAAGCAAATGTGTGCATGGACACACTCCCTATCATGCAATGGATACAAGGGAGCATGGCCCTCGACCCTCGGGCCATCAATTAGATATGATGACCTAAGAAGTCAAGCTTGCCATTCAATGAAAATGCATGCAACACGCAAATGAATACCAAGACCCCATCATTTTAGAGTCAAGGGCTTCGGCGATTGAGGGTTGAGAGATGTTGCATCACTTGAAGTATGAACACTTCTCACCCCTCAAGTTTGACTTGACATCCCAAGCCAAACAATGCAATGCAAGTATGCAATCATGGCTCAAGCATACAAATGAAGCTAAGGCACAAACCATGCCAAATGCAATGTATTCTAAGCATGTGAAAATGAGCCTCAAAACCCATTGTTATGGCAACTTTAATGACCCCAACATATAGGCATACACAATGCACATTTTAAGGCATAAAAGGGCACATCTTCAAAGCATGAGAGAAGTGATGAATGCAAGCATAAAAGTATGGTTTAGGGACTGAAATAACATGCTAAGTGATTCCAAATCACCGAAATAACCTAACCAATGCATGTTTAGAACTCACATCCTTAGGGCTCACAAGCCAAGATGCAAAGCAACTATATCAAACATGTTAAACAAGACCAAATCAGTGGCCAACAGACCTTAAGCATGACAAAATATGACCAAGTACTTCACAAAGTTAGGTCAAAACATGAGGATATGCTAGGCTAAACACATGGCAAACTTCTAGGCAAAATGGAGAATTACAAAGCAAGTGTATCATACATGCAAAGGGCCACGAATCCGACCAAGGACAGAGGCATGTATGACCCAAAAACAACCAAAGACCTCTGAAATGGTACCAAATGCAACTATCCATGCATGCTATCCTTATGAACCAAAAAAACATGCAAAAATGAGAGACATGGGGGAGAGGGGTGTCCCTTCCCTACACAAGTCCTCAAACCTCCTTCTTCACCACTGAAAATCCACTGGATTTCAGTGGTGAGAAGGCCAACACACCAAGATAAATAAAGCTTAAAGAAAAAGCACTGAAAGAGGCCAAATGGGGCCTAAGAGGGGGAGGTCGACCCCAAGCAACAAAACACCCTCAATGAAAGATCTAAAGCATGAAAATACAAGACTTTTTATAGTTATACACAAAGCTTAAATCAGCATGCAAGACAGGTCAAAAGCCAATGCAAGATTGGGGAAACTAAAGTAAAGTAGTTACCCTTTGAAGAACCCTTGATGAACAGCAGATGCATCCCTCCAAGCCCCTCAAGGTCGAAGTAAGGTGTGATGGTGTGTGTCTTAGTGCAAAACTAAGGTAAAAATGCACTTTTAGGCCACAAAAACATACACAAGGGAGGAGAGAGAGGGAAAATATAGAGAGAGAATGTATATGACAGATATATATATGTATCTCTCTGGTTTTTTGTTCAAAATCTCTAACCCCCCACAATGGAAGAAGAAGGGTCCTTATATAGGCCAAGAGAAAGCTTGAAGCTTCTCAAAGAAGCTAAATGAAAAAGGGTCAAAAGGGGCAAAGGGGGAGAGGCTTCTTGAGGAAGCTTTGACAGCTAGGAAGCTTCTTGAGGAAGCTTTGACAAAGGGTCAAGCTTTCTCAAGAAGCTTTGAGCAAAAGGGTGCAAAAGGTCAAAATAGCCACACTATGCACGGGGAAAAGTGTTGGTGCATTCCAGCTGGCACAGCTGGCATACACCATGCCTGAAGGGTGCAAAAGGGTCACACCGGCCAGCAAAAGAGGTCACCGGCCAAACAAAGTACCGGCCGGCCACATAAAGTGCCGACCGACCATTGGTATCAAGAAACAATGGCCGGTGGCAACAATGAATGGCCGGTGGGGCAAAGGGAAGGCCGGTGGGTGCCAGGGATAGCTAACAAGCTACTCTCCACCCTTAGAAACAAAAACACAAGTGTTTGGTGCAAAACCAAACACAGAACAATCGAGTTGAGAGATCCTGAGGCAAGGCGCGTAACCGAGACCTCCGGGAACTCAAAATGAAACACGAACATGGGTGATCACCGAGTGTTCAAATGGTGACATCTAAGTCTTGAGGACGGTCAAAAATGGGGTGTCTACAGTTGCCCCTCTTTGACAGAACTCGAAAGTCACAAAGTGACGGGAGTGATTGTCAAAGCCCAGAGACGACCCATTTTTGAAAGGCCGAAGACTTAGACAAAGCATGCAAGACAAATAAGGTATGTGCCCGAAGGCAGGGGCAAAATGCAAGACAATGCACAAAGCCGAACATAACTTATGATCATGCAAAGAAAGCTGTAACGAAGCATAACATGCAACAATTTTAAGCAATCATAGACCAAACTACACTACAATGCAGAAAGGATGTAAGAGAATTATGCAATTCTTAATACGTCTCACTCGGAGAATACAATACCTGTCCGGTTCGTCTGGTTGCACCAGCCTCAAATGAACCGTACATACAACATCGTGCTTGCAAAAGAAAGTAACTTAATAGGTACAATATTGTTAGCAACATGCGCATCTATGCAATTAGAAATGCGTGACAACGCAAAACAAGCGGGATGCATAACAATGTTGTGAAAGCGCGAACACATGTGAGTAAAGAACACGGGGCAACGTGCGCAATGTGTGAGGATGTAGACACATATAACTAAAGTATACGCAACAACGTGTACAATGTGTATAAAAGGACACTGAACACATGTAAGTAAAGCATAACGCGACAACGCATGCAATGTGTATAAAAGGAATTTGAACACATATAAGTAAAGCAATGCACGCATGCACGCAATGTGTATAAAAAGAATTGAACACATATAGTAAACATCGCGCATACGCAATGTGTATAAAAAAGAAATTGAACACATATAAGTAAATCAATGCACGCATGCACGCAATGTGTATAAAAAGAAATTGAACACATATAAGTAAAGCAATGCACGCATGCACGCAATGTGTATAAAAAGAAATTGAACACATATAAGTAAAGCAATGCACGCATGCACGCAATGTGTATAAGAAGAATTGGACACATATAAGTAAAGCGATGCACGCATGCACGCAATGTGTATAAAAAGAAATTGAACACATATAAGTAAAGCAATGCACGCATGCACGCAATGTGTATAAGAAGAAATTGAACACATATAAGTAAACAAAAATGCGACAACGCATGCAATGTGTATAAGAAGAAATTGAACATATGGTAAAGATAAGTTATTCATGATATTGAAATGCAAAGTACTGCAACGCAGCGTAATTGAAATGCTTTGTGGAGTTCACAAGATGCGAAAAGGATACGGGAGGAGGGGATTCCTCGTACGTATGGAGCATCGTTCATAGCAGACACCACTTGAGGTTAACTCGGGGGTCTATGAATGTTCTGAAGGTGTACTTCCTTGCACTGCCTCAAGAAATGAAGGTGCCAAACCATACAATTGATCAGACAAGAGCGCGAGAGATGTATTGACTGCAAGGGAGGGGCTACTGGTATCAACTCTGATACTTTGTTGCCTTGCTCCTTCCTTTTGCTTTACTTTCCTTTTTACTGGTAGTTTAAGCACATTGCACTGCCTCAGGCAGATCTTATTTTAAGAGAAACTGTGTATGTTTGCAAAATACATGATGGAAATGAAACTGCCCCCTCTTTTTTTTCTTTTTTTTCAAAAAGTGTTGCATTTGAACGTCCTATGCATTACACCGCATAGCATCTCATAACAATGTGAATGAAAATCGTTTGAAAAATAGAGCATTCGCATCGTAATAATTAGGTAGTGAACCAATTTACAACTCGATAAGCAAAACAGAGAGACTCGACATAACCAACCAAGTGCGAGTACAACTCGACAAGCAAATTAGAGACTTGACGAGAGTGACATACAACTCGATAAGCAAAGATACAACAACTCGATAAGCAAATATGCGTGACTCCGCAAGAATTGATCATCAAAGGGTATTCGAGGTGGTAGAATTCCCCAATCCTTAGCATAAACAGCTCAGAGAACCAGGAGGGAGGCCACCGGCCAGAGATAAAGGCCGTCGGCCATGAGAACTTGTCACCGGCCAAAAGTGGTGGCCGGTCGGCACTACATTTGGCCAGCCGGCCATAAATTTATGGGACCACCAGAACTTTGACACCTGTCCTCCACTCACACCTTATCTCCTACAAAAGGTCTCAGCTTTGTAGTTCTACTCAATTCAACACTGATTTGCTCAAAATTGAGGGATTTCTTGCCCAGAATCTCTCATCTTGGATTAACAACTTGGATGGCTCGGAAAAGCTGAATTTCCGGGGTTTTGGCATAAACACACTATTCACTCTGGGTCGTACCCCGTTACACCTCCCGTTCCTCCATGCGGCGGCAAGGTTTTGGAATCCGGTGACACATGTCTTTAGCTTTAGCGGGCAAGAAGTGTGCCCTACCTTTGAAGATTTCCGAGTTTTACTGGAATCTGAGCGTGACGAGGAGATCCTGCCTCATCTTAATTTTGGCCATGCCCAAACCTTAGGGCGAATGTGTGGACTCACTATGCGTGACGCTCGGTCTCTGATTTATGACGGAGTGCTGGACATTCCCAGTTTGATCTATCGGTTTTTCGATGTTGGCGATCGCAACAACCATCATAGGCAAGGCTTCCGGCGACACGCCCTCTGTTTGTGCCTGTTATCTCATTTTCTGTTTGTCTCAGGGTCCGAAGGATCTAACGTTCGATTGATCGAGGTTACCCAGGGCTTGAAAGAGGGCAAGAGTTGTGTTGTTATGACTTTGGCTGAGACGTTGATGGGGTTAGACGCCTTTTATCGTTGAGAGACGACCAGATTTGCGGGGAGTCCTGTATTGCTGCAGGTAAAGTTTCCCACCCAATCTCACATATGTACTATTCACGCCACTCGGCCCTCAAACTCGTTTTCTCACAAAACCCTTTTCTCACTTTTCTCTCCTCGTACATCTCTCTATTCTTTATTCTCTCATTTTTCATCCCTTCCCAGGTATGGTTGATGGACAAGTTGCAGGTTGTGGACTCTTGCCCAGCATACTCAGCTCGCGGCTACTTCTTCAGGCAACGTCTGGTCGACGCCCTTGATGAGGGTTGGTGGTTCGACTGGATGTGCAATTTATCTGCTGACGTCATTGCTTGGCGGTGCCCTTGGCTCAATCTACCGGCCATGAGCTACAGCATGTCCGACAGATTGGGATTCAATTGATTGGCTTTACTCACTGTGTGTTCTATTTCCCATTCGGTTCCGACGCCAGTTCGGTCATGACCAGATTTGCCCCGCAGAGGGGATAGAATATCCTGCTGCCTTCCCGGTTCGAGGCGCACAGCTTGCCCGGCATGCCACAGCGTGGAGGACAAGAGAACTCTGGCCCCCGCTCCACTTTCAGTTGCACTTTGTCTGATGAGTGCTTGGATTGGCTCAATGAAGAGGCACAGATTGGGCCAGCTTGGCATCAGAGGCTTCGACCAGCTCTGGGAGGGGGCGCAGGAACACCTGACTTATCTATGCCCCGGATTTATTGCTTTATTAGCACTTTCAAGTTTTCCTTATGAATGTAATAAAAAGCAACTTTAATTTGTATGCAAGGGCAGGAGGACTTTGTATTGAAATCAATGAAATTGAAGGTTGTGGTACTGAAAATTTCCCGTTTTGGTCCAGAAATGGTCTTAGTTGTAAAAAGATTACTTTGAACAAAGTCAACTTTTATTAAAACTTTTCAAAACTATTTTCGGTATGGATCAGAACTGGACACGCCTGAGATTTGTCACTGAGATGCACAACCCCGGATCCCAGCAACTGGAAAGTTGCCCCTAGTTTGAATAGTACCGCGGCACTGCACAGCAACGGAAAGTTGCCCCTAGTCTGAAAAGCACTGCACCTGGAGATCATGATGAATGCTGATAGACAAAGATGACTAAGACGATCAAATGGACAAAGTTGATCGGGGAAAAGTTTATGGCTGAACTTCAGGATGAAGTTGCCTACGTATCCCAAAGATGGGAATCAAGCCTTACGTAGTTCAGGCTCGGGTTCGCTCGGGTATTTTCACTCTCCTTTTACGCTCTAACTTTTGCCAAGGCCGCCCTTTGCGGTTTTCAACCTTGCGAGCTCAGTTTTTATAATTTCAAATTTTTTGTGCTCTGAGTTTTGCCTAGGTCGCCCTTTCGGGTTTTCGGCCTAGCGAGCCTCTCAGGGTAATATTTCTTCAACTTGTCCATATTGATCGGTTGGGAGAACTCTAGGCCATCTAGGTCCATCAGAACCACAGCTCCACCTGACCAGATAGACTTAATGATGTAGGGACCAGTCCAATTGGGTCTGAACTTGCCCCTTGGGTCGTGGATGGGAGCTCGGTTGTCCTTGAGTACCAAATCTCCTTCCTTTAGATTCCTGGACTTAACCTTCTTGTTGAAAGCCCGGCAATTCTGCGCTGATAACCTTGAACGTGGTACAGTGCTTTCAGTCTTCTCTCATCAAAGAGCATGAGTTCCTCAAACCTGCTCTGCTGCCAATCTGCTTCGGCTATTTGCACTCAGCCAATACTCGCAATGACGGAACCTCATCTCGATAGGTAGGACGGCCTCCATCCCATAACCAATGAGTACGGAGTCGCCCAGTAGAAGTTCTGATTGAAGTCCGGTAGCCCCACAGAGCAAACGGCAGCTTATCTGGCCAGTCCCGGTAGGTTTCCACCATCTTCTGCAATATGTGTTTGATATTCTTGTTGGCGGCCAAACCGCTCCATTGGTTTGCGGCCGGTAGGTAGATGACTTATGAAAAGCCACGTTGTATTTTTCCAACAAGTCAATCACTTCCTTCTTGAAGTGGGAACCGTTATCTGAAATTATCTCGTTTGGGACTCCGTAGCGACAGATGATGTTGTTTCTGATAAACTTCGCGACATGTGAAGCCTTCAACACCGCATAAGATTGGGCCTCGACCCACTTTGTGAAATAATCTATCGCGAGGAGTATGAACTCATGCCCATTCGACCCCTTCGGAGTGACAGCCCAGATCACATCAATTCCCCAGACTGAAAATGGCCATGGCGAAGTCATGTTGTACAGCTTTGACGGCGGAATGTTCATGCGATTTGCATGAATTTGACATTTGTGGCATCGCCGAACAAAGCCGATACAATCCTCCTCCATGGTAGACCAGTAACCCTGTCTGAGGATCTTCCGTGCTAGCATTACCCATTCATATGTGCCCCACATTCTCCTCCATGGATGGCCTCCATCAAACGCTTCGACTCTTCAGCTTCTACACACAGCTTATGCATTCCCAGATGACCTCTCTTATACAGTTTACCCCCCCAAATGATGAACTGAACAACCATTCTTCTTATTGCCCTTTTATCCTTGGCATTTGCCCCTGGTGGATACGCCTCTTTCTCCAAGAAGTTCCAAATGTCGTAATACCAGGGGTTGTCATCCTGAACCTCACCTATGGCAGCGATTGATTCATACGTTGGTGCGAACTTCTGGTCACGATGACTGGACGCATCCGGACTCCGGACGGGATGTCTATCATGGAAGACAGAGTTGCTAAAGAATCTACGAACCTGTTGTTCTCTCTTGCTAGATGAGCAAAGCCCAGCTTCTCAAACCGAGGAATTAACAAATCCAAGGTCTAGTGGTATATTATCATCTTTTCTTCTTTGACTTTCCAGTCTCCTTTTACTTGAGACACAACAAGGTTCGAGTCCCCGACGACGTCCAACCGTTTTGCCCCTAATTCCAGGGCTGCTTCTAGACCGGCGATACATGCCTCATATTCTGCTTCGTTGTTCGAGACTTTGAATCAGAGCTTAAATGCTAGAGGGATACGGGAATTGTCGGGCGCTATCAGCAACACTCCTATCCCATACCCGTACTGGTTCGACGCTCCGTCAAAGTACATTGTCCAAGTTTCATCTTCAACATACAAAATGGCTTCATCTGGGAATAGGTACTCGACTGCTTCATCCCTTTCAATCGGGTGGTCGGCAAGGAACTCTACCACTGCTCTTCCCTTGACTGACTTGCGTGTCACATACTTCAAATCGAATTCCAGAGAGCAACAACAA